>CAJNDT010004298.1:0-16457 GCA_905221615.1 Symbiodinium sp. CCMP2592 | reverse complement strand
CCAGGAGGCTTCGGTTTCACCTCTACAAGAGGGCTCCAGGAGGCTTCGGTTTCACCTCTACAAGAGGGCTCCAGGAGGCTTCCGTTTCACCTCTACAAGGGGGCTCCAGGAGGCTTCCGTTTCACCTCTACAAGAGGGCTCCAGGAGGCTTCCGTTTCACCTCTACAAGAGGGCTCCAGGAGGCTTCCGTTTCACCTCTACAAGAAGGCTCCAGGAGGCTCCGTTTCACCTCTACAACAGGACTCCAGGACTCTTCCGTTTCACCTCTACAAGAGGGCTCCAGGAGGCTTCCGTTTCACCTCTACAAGAGGGCTCCAGGAGGCTTCGGTTTCACCTCTACAAGAGGGCTCCAGGAGGCTTCGGTTTCACCTCTACAAGAGGGCTCCAGGAGGCTTCGGTTTCACCTCTACAAGAGGGCGCCAGGAGGCTTCGGTTTCACCTCTACAAGAAGGCTCCAGGAGGCTTCGGTTTCACCTCTACAAGAAGGCTCCAGGAGGCTTCGGTTTCACCTCTACAAGAGGGCTCCAGGAGGCTTCGGTTTCACCTCTACAAGAGGGCTCCAGGAGGCTTCGGTTTCACCTCTACAAGAGGGCTCCAGGAGGCTTCGGGTTCACCTAGAGGGCTCCAGGGAGGCTTCGGTTTCACCTCTACTAGAAGGCTCCAGGGAGGCTTCGGTTTCACCTCTACAAGAGGGCTCCAGGGAGGCTTCGGTTTCACTTCTACAAGAGGGCTCCAGGGAGGCTTCGGTTTCACCTCTACAAGAGGGCTCCAGGAGGCTTCGGTTTCACCTCTACAAGAGGGCTCCAGGAGGCTTCCGTTTCACCTCTACAACAGGGCTCCAGGAGGCTTCCGTTTCACCTCTACAAGAGGGCTCCAGGAGGGCTCTACGGGCTCTTCCGTTTCACCTCTACAAGAGGGCTCCAGGAGGCTTCCGTTTCACCTCTACAAGAGGGCTCCAGGAGGCTTCCGTTTCACCTCTACAAGAGGGCTCCAGGAGGCTTCGGTTTCACCTCTACAAGAGGGCTCCAGGAGGCTTCGGTTTCACCTCTACAAGAGGGCTACAGGAGGCTTCGGTTTCACCTCTACAAGAGGGCTCCAGGAGCTTCGGGCTCCAGGACCTCTACAAGAGGGCTCCATGAGGCTTCCTTTTCACCTCTACAAGAGGGCTCCACGAGGCTCGTTTCACCTCTACCAGAGGGCTCCAGGAGGCTTCCGTTTCACCTCTACAAGAGGGCTCCAGGAGGCTTCCGTTTCACCTCTACGCTTTCCGATGAGCGTAGATAACCGGAGTGCGCTATATGGTAGGCCCGTGTACTGAGGACTTCGAGGTTATGTTGTTTGAGTAGACCCAGGAGACCTTCCGCTTCAACATTGCAATGGACCAGAGGCTCCAGGTTCCACACTTTCTGCTTCGGGACACAAACTCCAGGTTCCGGGCCTTCCGTGTCGTGGGTTAGAGACCTCAGACTCCAAGCCTTCCGTTTCACCTGTACAGTAGTCCAAGTCTTAGCTTCGCAGCGTGCCAGTGGATGCGAGACAAAAGAGCGTGCAGCATTCGGCGTCGCTTTCTGACAAAGGTAGCCGAACAGATTTGCTCTTAGTGGGCCTTTGCACTGAAAGCGCTTCCGCTTCAACATTGCAATGGACCAGAGGCTCCAGGTTCCACACTTTCTGCTTCGGGCCACAAACTCCAGGTTCCGGGCCTTCCGTGTCGTGGGTTAGAGACCTCAGACTCCAAGCCTTCCGTTTCACCTGTACAGTAGTCCAAGTCTCCGCTTCGCAGCGTGCCAGTGGATGCGAGACAAAAGAGCGTGCAGCATCCGGCGTCGCTTTCTGACAAAGGTAGCCGAACAGATTTGCTCTTAGCGGGCCTTTGCACTGAAAGCTTTGAGGATTCGTTGCTTTGGCACACGGAAAGAGTCTTCCGTTTCACACGTACAGTAGACCAGAGGCTCCAGGCTCCAGACCTTTCATTTCACCTCTACAGTGAGCCAAAGACTCCAGGTTCCAAACCAGCCGCGTGATCTCCACAGCGGTGTCGAATCTTCAGGTTCGGGGCCTTCCGTTTCTCCTGTAGAGTGGGCCGGAAGCCACAGGTGGCAGGCTTCTGTTTCACCTCTACAATAGGTCGGAGATTCCAAGTTGCAGGGTCCGAAGCCCCACCGTTTCACCTATACAGTAGTTCGAGTTTCAGCCGCGCAGCGTACCAGTGGATGCGAGACAAAAAGTGCACAGCGTCGCGTATCGCTTTCCGATGAGCGTAGATAACCGGAGTTCGCTATATGGTAGGCCCGTGTACTGAGGACTTCGAGGTTATGTTGTTTGAGTAGACCCAGGAGACCTTCCGCTTCAACATTGCAATGGACCAGAGGCTCCAGGTTCCACACTTTCTGCTTCGGGCCACAAACTCGAGGTTCCGGGCCTTCCGTGTCGTGGGTTAGAGACCTCAGACTCCAAGCCTTCCGTTTCACCTGTACAGTAGTCCAAGTCTTAGCTTCGCAGCGTGCCAGTGGATGCGAGACAAAAGAGCGTGCAGCATCCGGCGTCGCTTTCCGACAAAGGTAGCCGAACAGATTTGCTCTTAGTGGGCCTTTGCACTGAAAGCTTTGAGGATTCGTTGCTTTGGCACACGGAAAGCGTCTTCCGTTTCACATGTACAGTAGAGCAGAGGCTCCAGGCTCCAGACCTTTCATCTCACCTCTACAGTGAGCCAAAGACGCCAGGTTCCAAACCAGCTGCGTCATTTCTACAGCGGTGTAGAATCTTCAGGTTCGGGGCCTTCCGCTTCTCCTGTGGAGTGGGCCGGAAGCCACAGGTGACACGCTTTTGTTTCACCTTTACAGTAGGTCGGAGACTGCAAGTTGCAGGGTCCGAAGCCCCACCGTTTCACCTATACAGTAGTTCGAGTTTCAGCCGAGCAGCGTACCAGTGGACGCGAGACAAAAAGTGCACAGCGTCGCGTATCGCTTTCCGATGAGCGTAGATAACCGGAGTTCGCTATATGGTAGGCCCGTGTACTGAGGACTTCGATGTTATGTTGTTTGAGTAGACCCAAGAGAGCTTCCGCTTCAACATTGCAATGGACCAGAGGCTCCAGGTTCCACACTTTCTGCTTCGGGCCACAAACTAACCGGGTTCCGGGCCTTCCGTGTCGTGGGTTAGAGACCTCAGACTCCAAGCCTTCCGTTTCACCTGTACAGTAGTCCAAGTCTCAGCTTCGCAGCGTGCCAATGGATGCGAGACAAACGAGCGTGCAGCATCCGGCGTCGCTTTCTGACAAATGTAGCCGACAGACTTGCTCCTAGTGGGCCTTTGCACTGAAACGTATGAGGATTCGTCGCTTCGGCAAACCGAAAGAGTCTTCGGTTTCACATGTACAGTAGAGCAGAGGCTCCAGGCTCCCAGAGGCTCCAGGCTCCAGACCTTTCACTTCACCTCTATGGTGAGCCAAAGCCTCCAAGTTCCAAACCAGCCGTGTCAACTCTACAGCGATGTAGAACCTTGAGGTTCCAGGCCTTCCGTTTCTCCTTTGGAGTGGACCAGAAGCACCAGGTTGCAGGCTGTCCTTTTCACCTACACAATAGGTCAGAGACTGCAAGCTGCAGGCCCTCCGTTTCACCTCTGCAGTGGGCTAGAAGCTCCAGGTTCTAGGCTTACCGTTTCAGCGAACGTACGGTTTTGTAGTGGGCAAATCTCTAGGCTCCAGGTCCGAGGCCATACCGTTTCACAAATATAGAAGCTCAAGTTTCAACTCAACAGCACGCCAGTGGACGCGAGACAAAAGTGTGCAGTTTCCGGCGCGCTTTCCGATGAGCGTCGACACACGGATTCCACTTTATGGTAGGCCCGTGTACTGAAAGGTTCGTGGGTCCGCTGTTTTGATTGACAACTTGGGTTTTCTGTTCGATTCCACAGTCAGCCAGAGGCTCCAGGTTGCAGGCTTTCTGTTGCAACTCTACAGTTGGCCGGGACTCCAGATTTCAGGCCTTCTGTTTTACCTCTACAGTGGGCCAGATGCTCCAGGACTCCAGGTACCATGTCAGGCGTGTCCGTCAAAGTGCAAATTCGTAGTGGGCCAGACTCCAGGCTCCAGGTCCGAGGCCCCACCGTTCCACGTATACAGTACTTCGAGTTTCAGCCCAGCAGCATGCCAGTGGATGCCAGACAAAAGGTGTGCAGCTTCCGGTGTTGCTTTCCGATGAGCGTAGACAATCAAAGTCCACTTTACAACGAAGCCTTCCGTTTCACTATCTTCAGGTTCGGGGCCTTCCGTTTCTCCTGTAGAGCGGGCCGGAAGCCACAGGTGGCAGGCTTCTGTTTCACCCCTACAATAGGTCGGAGATTCCAAGTTGCAGGGTCCGAAGCCCCACCGTTTCACCTATACAGTAGTTCGAGTCTCAGCCGAGCAGCGTACCAGTGGATGCGAGACAAAAAGTGCACAGCGTCGCGTATCGCTTTCCGATGAGCGTAGATAACCGGAGTTCGCTATATGGTAGGCCCGTGTACTGAGGACTTCGAGGTTATGTTGTTTGAGTAGACCCAGGAGACTTTCCGCTTCAGCATTGCAATGGACCAGAGGCTCCAGGTTCCACACTTTCTGCTTCGGGCCACAAACTCCAGGTTCCGGGCCTTCCGTGTCGTGGGTTAGAGACCTCAGACTCCAAGCCTTCCGTTTCACCTGTACAGTAGTCCAAGTCTTAGCTTCGCAGCGTGCCAGTGGATGCGAGACAAAAGAGCGTGCAGCATCCGGCGTCGCTTTCTGACAAAGGTAGCCGAACAGATTTGCTCTTAGTGGGCCTTTGCACTGAAAGCTTTGAGGATTCGTTGCTTCGGCACACGGAAAGAGTCTTCCGTTTCACATGTACAGTAGACCAGAGGCTCCAGGCTCCAGACCTTTCATCTCACCTCTACAGTGAGCCAAAGACGCCAGGTTCCAAACCAGCTGCGTCATTTCTACAGCGGTGTAGAATCTTCAGGTTCGGGGCCTTCCGCTTCTCCTGTGGAGTGGGCCGGAAGCCACAGGTGACACGCTTTTGTTTCACCTTTACAGTAGGTCGGAGACTGCAAGTTGCAGGGTCCGAAGCCCCACCGTTTCACCTATACAGTAGTTCGAGTTTCAGCCGAGCAGCGTACCAGTGGACGCGAGACAAAAAGTGCACAGCGTCGCGTATCGCTTTCCGATGAGCGTAGATAACCGGAGTTCGCTATATGGTAGGCCCGTGTACTGAGGACTTCGAGGTTATGTTGTTTGAGTAGACCCAGGAGACCTTCCGCTTCAGCATTGCAATGGACCAGAGGCTCAGCATCCTGTGACAGCACATCCTTCAAGGCCGCCGCCACAGCATACTGAGCCTCAAACTGCTATCTAGCTTCAACAGATATCACTCGCCCGTGGTCCGGTGCGAGCCTCAGATATGGAAGCCTTCGCCATTGTCGTCACAGACGGTCTTTTACAGCTTTGCCGCAGCCCCGTGCTTCTCAGGTCGACTGGTGCGACAGTGATGTCCGACGTCATGGACGAAGACTTCCGGAGCACAGACCACTCGATCCACGACGCCGACCAGGCGGACTGTGAGGACGGGTTCGATGATTGGGACTGGGTCGAAAAAGAGATGCAGCGCGAAGCCGAAGAAGATGCACGTGAGGGAATACAGTGGGACAGAGAAGTGGCGATGCAGAAAGAGTTCAACGAGCGTCTTGCCAACTTGACGGTGCGATACCTGAACATGCAGGGTGCCGAAGTCCATTCTTCGAAGCCTTACCGCCCGCTCTGCCAACTCGAACCACCCGGATCTTTCCGAGAAGCTTGGCTTGCCCAGTTGCACGAGGGCAACAACCCCGATCGCTGGCTATCCCTGCAAGAGCTACGTATCAGACGGCAGGAGACCAAGAAGCCAATCCCGGCAGAGACGCTGCAGTATCGCAGCGCCAGAGAAGTCTTGCTTCATGACTTGGACAGCAGTCCTGCAGGACCCATTTCCCTCGAAGCCACAAAACTCGTGCTGGACGGAGATGTGATCGCGGACGTTTGGAGCTGGCATGAACTCCTGGACCGCAGCCTCAACGGCGACGTCCTGGAGGTGCAGGTTGTCTACGCATCGAGGGAGGCATGAGTTCCTGGATCGCAGCTTCGGCAATGACGTCGTGGACATGGAGGTTCTCTATGTGACACGCCGCAGACCGTTACAGCTCCGAGTGTGAGCAGCAGCAAACGAAAAATGGGGCTAGTGCCGCAGTGTCGTTGTATGTCAGATAGATTGTAGACTCTACAGACGATGATTCGGCGTATGTGAAGTTAGAGTAAGTTAGTCGTGCTTACGCAGATTGTTTTGGTCGGCAGAGAGAGAACAAACGACCACTGGCATGCCTGATACTTGACCGCAGCCGTGTGGATACAGCCTAGCTGCGTTTAGGAACCGCATTCTCACAATTCGTTACGATGGCGCCTTGCCCACGGTGTGGCTGGCCAATGCAAGGCCGAGGAAAAGGATGGTGCAGCAATCGACAGTGCCGCGAAGCTGAGAAAGAGGAGAACCTCCGCCGGAAGAGCGAGGAGAAGAGCGCTCGACAGCAGCAGCGTGCAGCGGAGGGAGCAGGCAGCCGTGGGCCTGTACCGGTTGCAGGAAGCAGGCGCACACAAAGGCAAGAACTCCAGGCCGAGCGGTCCGAGGAGGGAGCAGGCAGCCGTGGGCCTGTACCGGTTGCAGGAAGCAGGCGCACACAAAGGCAAGAACTCCAGGCCGAGCGGTCCGAGGAGGGAGCAGGCAGCCGTGGGCCTGTACCGGTTGCAGGAAGCAGGCGCACACAAAGGCAAGAACTCCAGGCCGAGCGGGCCGAGGAGGGCGCAGGCAGCCGGGGACCTGTACCGGTTGCAGGAAGCACGCGCACACAGAGACAAGAACTGCAGGCCGCGCGGGCCGAGGAGGGACTGGGCGGACGGGGACCAAGACCCATCGCCACCGAGGCGGAGCAACGAGGCTACCCGTTCCCGGACGAGGAGACCTTGAGTCCGGAACAAGTACAAGAGCGGTACCTGGCCTTCACTCGCAGTTGGGGAAGGTTTGGCTTGTCCAGACTTTGTGCGGCTTGCCGCACGCTCGCCCCAGCGAAACATTGCAGGAAGAGCGGAGCCTCAGGACAGATGCTTTGCAGGAACTGCCGCGAGAAGAACACCAAGTTCCTGTTGCCGGTCCTGCCGCCCATCCCCGAAGCGCTGCAACAACTCCAGCCCATCGAGCAGCACCTCATCGCCATGGCCCGGATTTCCCAAGTCTTGCTGGACAAGCTCCCTGCTGGCGGCCCAAGTGCCCAGTGGGGTCGAATGTACGCGGTGCTGCTGGACGACCCTTTCATTTGCGACGTCCTGGAGGGAGCCACGCTCGAGGAAGACGGCACCGTCCTGGTGGAGGGCGTGCAAGGACGGATGGCTTCCCCAGCGCGTCTGGACTGCCTTCACAAAGCGCTGCGGGAGCTGAAAGCACAGCACCGCCTGTACAAGGCAAATCCGGCGGTGGATGGAGCCCTCGCAAAAATGGAAGCGATCCTGGCCGGGACGCGGCCATCATCGGGCAGCGCAATAGCGCTCGCAAACCACGCTACCTCCCAAGGGCGCCAAACGGAGGAGTTCGGTGGCTCACACTCCTCGGCCTTGGGAGACAGTGCGCACACACCAGACGAGGAGACGGAAGCGCCGGAGCAAGAAGGCACGCTGGAGATGAAATACCTCATTCCTAAAGAATTGCATGCGCCCAGACCACATAAAGCGGATTTGCAGAAGGCCCGCAGCATTGCAGCGCTCAGCGATGACATGGACGTGAAGTTCTTCCCGCATTTGTTTCCTGCCGGCACATGTGGATGGCAGAATGCCTATGGGAGCATGTCGCAGTACGCGCGCAAACGCCTCCTGGGTCTGGATCCGCGCTTCGAGGCATCGCCGGCCTACATCATGTGGCTCCTGGAAATGCACATCAAGAAGCGCCTCTCGGGCAACATCAACGTGAGGATCGGCGGCCAGCCTCCAAACGGGAAGAGCAAGTACCAAGAAGGCAGAGGTCAAGTCTTCACGGCCCTGAGGGACATCCCGGGGACGAGCTCGTACGTCTTCGCCAAGAAGGGCGTGGCGCTGAACATGTACGAGCAGCTGGGCACGCCCAAGTTCTTCATGACGCTCTCCTGCCACGCTCGACAGCCTGACATCCTGATCGCAGTCATCATGGCGCGGCTGCTGCGGCTGCGCCCCGAGACTGAGAGTCAGCCCCAAGAGCTCGAGCGCGAAGCGGCGCACATCCTGCAGTGTTACCAAGCCGACAAGAAGTTCAAATGGGACGGCCTGTCGCCAAACCAGCTCTGCAATCAGTACCCCGCTATCGTGGCACGACAGTTCATGCACCAGCTGACCCAGCTCATGCATTGGCTTTCCACCGAGCATGGCGCAAGCAGCCGCATGGACGAGGGTGCAGATGCTCAGGACGAGCCAGAAGGCGCGCTCGAGGAAGACTTCATCCAGGCGCCAGCTGCCGACTCTGCAGGCCAGCATCGTGGGGTCCGCAAGGAGGACCCGCCGTTCCGAGTCGTGGACTACCTCATCCGCATTGAATGGCAAAAGAGGGGTTACCCACATGCTCACATCCTTCTCTGGGTGGTGGAGTGGGAGAGCAAGACTAAGCAGAAGCCCGACGACAATATGAAGGCAGCTCCCGGAGGCGAAGAAACAGAAGCAGAGGCGCAAGTCCCAGATTGGTCGGATGATGAAGCGATGAAACATTTCGTTCCCACCTGCGCAGAGGAGTGGAGCGACAAGTACATCACCACCAAGGGTCCCCTCAGCTGGCGCCGATCCACGAAAGTCTCGGCTCGCGACAAGGAGCTCAATGCACAGCTGGCCGAACTATTGGTGCACAAGCACACCGAATACTGCGGCATCAAGACCCACGGCGCCTGCCGCTTCGGCTTTCCGCATAATCCCGAACCGCGCACGCGGCGCCGCAGCTCCCAAGAAAAGTATGCCAACAGCCGTTGGAAGAGCAGCCTAGCCACAAGGCGAGCAGGGTGCGACAAAGGCATGGGCCAGTACAACATCAAGATCCTTCGGCGGTGGCGGGCCAGCATGGACCTTCAGGTGATCTGCGAGCTGACCAGCGCCAGCCGCTATATTCTGGGCTACGCGTTGAAATCGGAGCAGGACCAGGAAGGGCAGCGGCGCGTGGAAAGCATTGTTGCCAGGCTCACCTCCAGCAGCGTGATGGATGCCAGCCTCAGCAACCAGCAGATCTACAAGGCGGCACACGCGGCGTTGCAAGGCAGAACCACTTCCACTTTTGAGGCGTGCCACCTGCTGCTGGGCTTTCCCGTCGTCCAGTTTTCCCGAGACAACGAGTGGATCCAGGTGGGCCCTCCGGAGACATGGACCTTGTCGGTGCCCAAATACGAAGAGAGCGCTGCCCTGCAACGCCCCGACAGCTACCGCCGCAGCAAGGTTGATCGCGATGGACACATGCCAGTGGCGCAGCGCTGGTATCGGGAGATGCAAAAGGCGTTCAGCGAGGAAGAGGTGGACGTTCCCGTGGAGGGCGGCAAGCCTATCGCTTGTCGATTTCGGGAGCTGAACTTCCTGGATTTCTGCGCGGCCTTCAGGTTCATCGGGGTAGAGTTCCCGCAAGCACGGAAGCGCCCGGCCATCGTCGGCTACCGCAACTTCAGCCCCGACCATGAGCCGGAAGCTTTCTATTATTCCCGGCTCATGCTGTACACTGTGTGGAAAGACCCGGGAGATTGGCTGCGAGAAGAGGACGGCGGGAGCCACGCCGCGGCGTTTCGGCGCCTCGCCACGGACCTGGACGGCAACCCTGACTTCCTCCGATCGAGATGCTTCCCTCAGATGGACGGGACGGTGAACGCTGCGCGGAAGCTGCAGGCCGTCCAAGCGACCATGTACATGAGAACAAGGGTACATCAGGGACACTCAATAGACGGGTGGGCCAGCAGCAAGGTGGCGCAGGACAACTACGAGGATTCTCTCAAGATCCTGGAAGCATTGAAGCGGCGGCACGGCGACGACATCGAGTTCGAAGCCCCGGAGCACGTCCCGACAGGAGCCGCCGGAGACGCTTTCGCACCGGTTGAAGAGGGCGAGGAATCTTTCGATCTACTCACGGTGGAGAACCCAAGCCCAGAGACGCAGCATCAACGTCGGGCCATGGAATACATCATCCAATCCACTTTGAAGCCAAGTTCCAAAGACGCTACCGATCCTGAACGCCTTCACATGCTGTTGCATGGGCCGGGAGGCTGTGGCAAATCCGTCGTTGTGCGGGCCTCGGCCCACATGCTCCGACAGAGCGGCATCGGGGTGATCATCGCAGCGCCGACAGGGGTCGCAGCGTGGAACATCAATGGCGTCACCCTCCACTCCTGCTGCCTGCTGCCTGTTGTCAACAAGAGCTATGGAAAAGCTTGCGACCTGCCGCTGCCATCGGGCCCACAGCTTGCGGCCCTTCAGAACATCTGGAAGCTGGTCTCCGTGCTCTTCGTGGACGAGATGAGCTTCGTTTCCTCCTTCATGCTAGAGCGCCTGGATCAGCACCTCCGTCTAGCGAAGAACATGGCCTACATTCCGTTTGGAGGCGTGCACCTTGTCTTGTCCGGAGATCTGTTTCAGCTGCCACCGCCTGGTGGCCTGCCTCCCTTCGCCAGTCATCTGTGGATGCTCTTTCAACTCTGCGAACTGGAAGGGAATCATCGTGCCGCCAAGGATCCGAAGTGGGCAGCCTTGCTAGCCCGGATTCGCGTTGGAAAACACACAGAACAAGACGAGAAGGAGCTGCAATCCATGGTGGTCAAGCCGAAGGATGCCAAGCAGCCTGCGGCCAAGGCAGTGTACCTCTATCCCACGCGCCGCGCGGTCGCAGAGAGCAACTGCAGCTACGTGGAGAATCACATTGAGAAGACTGGCGTTCGTCTCTACGATTGTCCCTCGCTGGACACCAACATGAAGACCGGCGCGCCGCTGCCCGCGGAAGTGGTGTGGGCTGATCCGGAGAACACGGGTGGCTTGGAGGCTCTGCTGAAGATTGCAGTCGGCGTGAGAGTGATGCTCAGGCACAACATCGACGTGCAGGACGGCTTGGTGAACGGAGCCTGCGGCTTCGTGGAGCAAATCGATGCAGACGAGGAGACCAACGAGGTGGAACGCATTTGGATCGCCTTCGAGAAGAGCGCGGGGGCGAAGTGGTGCGCGGAGAACGACACCAGCTGCGTCGCAATCTCGCGCCGGTCGGCCAGCTTTCTGGACATGGAAGGCAGCAAGGCGTCGAGGCTGCAATTCCCTCTGGTGATTGCGAAAGCCATCTCCATTCACAAGAGCCAAGCGGCCACTCTGCGCGACGGCGCCCACTGCCGCTTGGATGCCACTTGCACGCAAGAGGGTCAAGCCTATGTGGCCCTGAGCCGTTGCCCGGAGCAAGCTCTCTGCACTTTGGAGCACTTCAACCTCAAAGCATTGCGCTTCAACGCCGACGCAGACTGGGCGCTGACCAGGCTGAAAGCTCAGCAGGCAGACCGCGATGGTTCGCAGCTCTGGAAGCAGCTCTTCCGACCACCGGAGAGCAAGAACTTCTACGAGAGCAAGCTCCGCAACATGCGCGCTCCAGACTGGATGCGGCAGCAAGAGAGGAAACAAGGACACGGTGAGGTACCTTGGCAGTGCCCGGATTGCGGACAGGAGGTACCGGACACCGCAGCAGCCAAGAAGCAGCACCGCCGCACGTGTCCTGCCAAACCCGCGCCCAAAGCAAAGGCCAAAGCCAAAGCAAAGGGTGCAACCACGGCCAAAGGCCAGAGCCAAGCTACAGCCAAGACCCAAGCCAAAGGCAAGAGCACCAATGCAAAACCCAGACTCATGCTCGCAGCCACCAGCACAACCAAGAGACCAGCCACGGACAGCTCCCCGGCAACTGCGCCAGCCGCCAAAGTGGCCAAAATGGACGGTCGAGAACAGGATGGGCTAGAGGCGGCAGGCCGGGAACCGCGATTCTTCGAGCGTCAGGAAGCGCTCCGGTGCGGCCTCCACGCTTTGAACAATGCCCTCGGGGCTCATTGCATTGACGCGGTCGACATGCCCTTTGCTGCCAAAGCCTTTCTGGACGAGAATTTCGAGCTTGGCGACAACATGCAGGACCATCTGGAACCTCAGGGGGACTATTCGATCGAAATCATGAGCATGGTCCTGAGAACGAAGGCGATGGAAGAGTTCGGACACTTACGCTGGCAGATGGACATCCAGCGTGCCACGACCGCCGGAGACCTGCACGGCTGCATTGGCGCGGTGGTGAACCTTGAAGGTCGGCACTGGGTGGCTGTGAGGCCTCTGGAGCACGGCTTCCTCTACCTGGATTCCATGCAGGAGTGGCCGCAGGAGCTTAGCGATGGAGAACTGGACGCCCTTCTTGTGGTGCACCCGACCTACGCACTGAGGCACATTTGAAGGGCCGCGGCTTCTGAGGCTGCACTAGGACAACACGGCAGCAACATACACGGGCGCGGACCGCGACCAGCAAAAAGAGAGCAGCGGTTGCCAGGGCTTGTCTGCCACGTTTGAAGCATGTCCGGAACTGGGATGACACGACAGATGTTTTGCAGTGCACTCACAGCATCAATGCTTCCGTCCAGCATGGGCTCAACATTCTCGCTCCCGGTGGGTCTTCACGTGTTGGTTCTGAGCGGCCCCTGGGCCGCGGATAGACAAGAGCTACAGGCTTAGCACTCACTGCAGCATGGACATTAAACGTTCTCTCCTGTTTGCAGGTACTAGTCTCTGTTCCCAAGCTGCTTTGCCCGGCGCCATGGCGTCAGAGAGACGAAGAGTCAAGCCACCCTCATGCAGGATCTTGGTCTCTGCGGCTCCTTGGCACCAGATAGAGGAAGGGTGAATGCCTGTTCGAGCCCAAGCGGCTAGCCCAGCCAGCCCTGCCCAGAATCAAAAGTGGAAATCCAGCCCCGATCCTTGCCCAACAGCCCACTTGCAAGATCAAAACCGGCCAAAACTTTCGCTGAGCCCAAGCCGCCCCAGCACCCCCAACTCGTCCGCCCACCGACCAGTCTCGCAACCCCCCCTCCTTCACACCAGTCACTCCAGCCAGCCCGAACCCCAGGACAGCCCATTCCCAAATCAAAACACCAAAGCAAAGCAAAAAACAAACTGTCAAAAACTTCAAAATCAAAACACCAAAGCAAAAAACAAAACCCGGTCAAAACCCGGTCAAAACCCGGTCAAAACCCGCTCAAAACCCCGGACCCAAACCCTATACAATTTCTATAAACCCTAAACCCTAAACCCTAAACCCTAAACCCTAAACCCTAAACCCTAAACCCTAAACCCTAAACCCTAAACCCTAAACCCTAAACCCTAAACCCTAAACCTCTCTACCTATAGTAATTTAAACCTTATAGTCTTCGTGGCTCTTGGTCATAACTCGGGCTCTTGGTCATAACTCGTGCTCTGGTCATAACTCGTGGCTCCAACTCGTGGCCTTGTCATAACTCGTGGCTCTTGGTCCTAACTCTGGCTCTTGGTCAAAACTCAAACCGTGGCTCTTGGTCATAACTCGTGGCTCTTGGTCATAACTCGTGGCTCTTGGTCATAACTCGTGGCTCTTGGTCATACCTCGTGGCTCTTGGTCATAACTCGTGGCTCTTGGTCATAACTCGTGGCTCTTGGTCATCCCCCTAGGGTTTAGGGCCTAGGGTTTGGGCCCTAGGGTTTAGGGCCTAGGGTTTGGGCACTAGGGTTTAGGGCCTAGGGTTTGGGCCCTAGGGTTTAGGGCTAGGGTTTGGGCACTAGGGTTTAGGGCCTAGGGTTTGGGCACTAGGGTCTAGGGCCTAGGGTTTGGCACTAGGGTTTAGGGCCTAGGGCCTAGGGTTTAGGGCTAGGGTTTGGGCACTAGGGCCAGGGTTTGGGCACTTGGGTTTAGGGCCGAGGGTTTAGGCACTAGGGTTTAGGCTAGGGTTTAGAGCCTAGGGTTTGGGCACTAGGGTTTAGGGCCTAGGGTTTGGCCACTAGGGTTTAGGGCGTAGGGTTTGGGCTCTAGGGTTTAGGGCTAGGGTTTGGGCACTAGGGTTTAGGGCCGGGTTTGGGCACTAGGGTTTAGGGCCTAGGGTTTCGCACTAGGGTTTAGGGCCTGGGGTTTGGGCCCTAGGGTTTAGGGCTAGGGTTTGGGCACTTGGGTTTAGGGCCTAGGGTTTGGGCACTAGGGTTTAGGGCCTAGGGTTTGGGCCCTCGGGTTTAGGGCGTAGACTTTGGGCACTAGGGTTTAGGGCCTAGGGTTTGGGCACTAGGGTTTGGGCACTAGGGTTTAGGGCCTAGGCCTAGGGTTTGTATGGGTCATCCGTCTCAGATAACTGTCCTGGGATTTTTGCCTTGGGAAGACTATGGGTCATCCGTCTCAGATAACTGTCCTGGGATTTTTGCCTTGGGAAGACTATGGGTCAGCCGTCTCAGATAACTGTCCTAAGATTTTTGCTTTGGGAAGACTATGGGTCAGCCGTCCCAGGTAACTGTCCTAAGATTTTTGCTTTGGGAAGACTATGGGTCATCCGTCTCAGATAACTGTCCTGGATTTTTGCCTTGGGAAGACTATGGGTCATCCGTCTCAGATAACTGTCCTGGGATTTTTGCCTTGGGAAGACTATGGGTCATCCGTCTCAGATATCTGTCCTGGGATTGTTGCCTTGGGAAGATTATGGGTCATCCGTCTCAGATAACTGTCCTGGCATTTTTGCCTTGGGAAGACTATGGGTCATCCGTCTCAGATAACTGTCCTGGGATTTTTGCCTTGGGAAGACTATGGGTCATCCGTCTCAGATAACTGTCCTGGGATTTTTGCCTTGGGAAGACTATGGGTCATCCGTCTCAGATAACTGTTCTGGGATTTTTGCCTTGGGAAGACCATGGGTCATCCGTCTCAGATAACTGTCCTGGGATTTTTGCCTTGGGAAGACCATGGGTCATCCGTCTCAGATAACTGTCCTGGGATTTTTGCCTTGGGAAGACCATGGGTCATCCGTCTCAGATAACTGTCCTGGGATTTTTGCCTTGGGACGACTATGGGTCATCCGTCTCAGAGAACTGTCCTGGGATTTTTGCCTTGGGAAGACTATGGGTCATCCGTCTCAGATAACTGTCCTGGGATTTTTGCCTTGGGAAGACCATGGGTCATCCGTCTCAGATAACTGTCCTGGGATTGTTGCCTTGGGAAGACTATGGGTCATCCGTCTCAGATAACTGTCCTGGGATTTTTGCCTTGGGAAGACTATGGGTCATCCGTCTCAGATAACTGTCCTGGGATTTTTGCCTTGGGAAGACTAAGGGTCATCCGTCTCAGATAACTGTCCTGGGATTTTTGCCTGGGGAAGACTATGGGTCATCCGTCTCAGATAACTGTCCTGGGATTTTTGCCTTTGGAAGACTATGGGTCATCCGTCTCAAGGCAGCCTTCTTAATGAAGGGTTTCAGCTGCACGGTCATCGCAAAGAAACCTGATAGCTGTGGTTGCTATCGTAAAACGATGGCGTGCCCGCAGCTTCAACTGTTGGAGGCAATGTTGTCAGGCAGTGGACACAGTCCGATGTGGAAACATTGAAAGACATGAAATCGAATTCGATAGCTGTTCTAGGTGAGGAGATTCAAGTCATGACACTTGACAGCTATGGTTGCTAACGTAAAGCGATGGCGTGACCGCAGCTTCGGCGGGTTAGGGCGATCTTGTGTTTCTTAACTAGCTCTCTTAGAAATATCGATAGCTGTTCTAGGTGAGGAGATTCAAGGCATGACACTTGACAGCTATGGTTGCTATCGTAAAGCGATGGCGTGACCGCAGCTTCGGCGGGTTAGGGCGATCTTGTGTTTCTTAACTAGCTCTCTTAGAAAGCTGGATAGCTGTGGTTGCTAGTTGAGGAGATTCAAGTCATGACACCTGACAGCTATGGTTGCTATCGTAAAGCGATGGCGTGACCGCAGCTTCCGCGGGTTAGGGCGATGTTGTGTTTCTTAACTAGCTCTCTTAGAAAGCTGGTCGGCAGAAATAAATTCTTAAAGTGAAGCGTGTGGCGAGAACGACTGTAAAGAAACAGCACCTGCTTGATCGAAAGAGTGAAAAGTTACGATCTGTAATAGTTGTATGTAAGTGATCTTTTAAAGATTCAAGCCAAAAGAAATAAAACTCTTAAATCTAATGTAATGGGATTTTGTGGGCGGGTGGGGTTTCTTCTAGAAGATAGCTTGACTAGAAATAGCCTGACATGAAATGTTCAAAGTCAGAGCTGCTGAACCCTAAACCCTAAACCCTAAACCCTAAACCCTAAACCCTAAACCCTAAACCCTAAACCCTAAACCCTAAACCCTAAACCCTAAACCCTAAACCCTAAACCCTAAACCCTAAACCCTAAACCCAAAACACTAAACC
>CAJNDT010004297.1:0-16510 GCA_905221615.1 Symbiodinium sp. CCMP2592 | reverse complement strand
TATAGTTTCCAAACCTGATCCCTTCATCCCCCAGCCCCTAAAACCCTGCAAACCCTAAACCCTTCAGTCCTGTACTAGCAAACCCAAGAGGCCCCGCACGCTTAAACCCGAAACCCTTTGAACTCCTAAGCCCCTAAACCCTTGAAACTCCTAGACCACGATGCCCTTAAAACCCCGAATCTCCCAAACGCTTAAAACCCCTAAACCCTAAACCCCCTCGAAACGAAAACTCCTAAAGCCTAAACACTCAAAACCCTCAAAGGCCTTGAACTCTTAAACCCTTGCTGTTCGAGAACCTAACGCCAAAAACCCTTAAAGCCCGTGCATCCTTAAGGCCTGCAACTTTAAAAGTTATTCCAACCTCTTAAAACCCTTAAGATTTTAAAGGCCCTAAAAACCCTTTTGTTTGCAGGCTGCATCAAGAGCATCGTGGTGTGCATCAAGAACATCGATGTGTACCAGTGCCCATGGATCCAGAGGGAGGGAGGGAGGATTCAGGGGCTTTTCTGCAAAAAGGTAGGGCGGGAGGGAAACACGCAGCGAGGGGCGGATAGAAGCATCAGAGCCGATTTGCAGGATTTTGTCGCTCAAACTTTTAGTCACTTTTGCCACAGCCTGCAGCCATGGCGAACAAAAGCCATTGCAAGGAGGCCGGAGCACTCCCTGACACCGAGAAGAATGAGAAGAAAGAGAAACGGTATCCTATCCCGATGGTGATGGTCTATTTGGATTGGCTGAATGCCAACAAAGAGAGGCTGGAGAAGGAAGCGGAAGAGGCCGAGAAGAAGAAGAAGGAGGATGCCGGAAGCGACAGCAGTTATGAGACCGACAGCGATACCACTCTGGTCTTGGGACAATCGCCGAAAAGGCGGAGGATCTCGAGAAGATAGATCTAGCTAGGCTGCAAGGACAGCCAATTTTGATCGCCAGAGGATCCAGCTGCAAGTGCCCAAAATGTGAACTTGCATCCTAGGCTGCCATTCTTAGGAAAAATGCTCCCCTGAACTCTGCTCGATCGCAGCAGTCTTGGTTCAAACCGCCCGTGAACGTCGCCGGTCCTTTTCCCCTGAGACAGCAGTAGAAGATGCTATTTCTTGTCGTTCATGGTCGTGAACACGTGCCTCGCGATGGGGGCAGTGGCCTGTGGTGTGGCGAGGCCCAAAGGGAAGGCCAAGGCGAAGGCCAACGTCAAGATCGAGAAACCTGCGCCGAAGCAGCGAAGAAGGATGAGTTCCAAGCAGTCGCAGGCGACTGCTGATCCTGGTGATGCTCCTGAAGGCACGGCAGGCACGGAAGGGGCCTTGGCAGTGAGCAAAGCCGACGTGTCCAACTTCTTGGGCCGGATGAAAGCTGCCGGTGGTGGTCCCCAGAAGGACTTGCTGAACTTCTACCAGCTCTTGCCAAGGTACGACTCCCGCAAGCAGGAGATCGTGCAGAAGTGGAAGCTGGACCGCTCCTGTTCCTGGGCCCAGAACTACACGGAGCAGGAGTCGAAGAAGACGAAGTGCTCTCGCCAGTCCACCGTCGGCTGGCTGACTCGCTGGGAAGTCGCCGACAGCTTGAAGATGGATGTCGACAGCGAGCTTTTCAAAGAAATGCTTGCCGAGCTCGAGTCCAGCGAGGACCAGTGGGACCTGAAGAGTCCGCAAGAGGCCTTCCTGTCGAAGAAGGGCGAGAAAAAGTACTGGTTCGAAGGCAGGACAGGCGGCCAGCGGATCACCGACACTCTGGAGAGATCCGAAGTCATGGAGAAGAAGACCTCCAGAAACGTGAAGGAGAGCATGGATGGCGACAGCAAGTCCCTGAGCCTCAAGGACAAGGTGAAGGTGGCAATCTCCGACCTCCAGAACCTCAACCGCTGCTCGCTTAATCAGTTCCGGTTTTTCTTGGCCGTTTTCAATATTAAGCAAGTTTTTGTTTTCTTGTTTCTCCATGCACATGGACCCAGGAGCTGTTAGCAGCTCGGCCGAGAAAATGGCAGATTTGCTGCCTCTGCTAGAGGCAAAGGCGCCTGGCCACGAAGCCTTGGAGGGTTTGAAGAACGCCATGACTATGGCCAAGGATGCACTCGCCGAGTCCCGAGTGAAGACCGGGATGTGGGCATCCGTTGAGGGCACTGAAGAGATCCTCAAGGAGGCCGGTGACTTGGCCTCGACGATGAAGGAACACAAGGCAGGATCCCAACTGGGAGCCAAGAAGCTGCAAGGGATTCTCGAGAGCTTGACTGCCTAGATCGGCAACGGTGCTAGATCGACTTCAGGGCCCAAGAAGTGCCAGGGATTCTCGGCCCCCTAGATCGGCCACTGTGCTAGATCGACTGCGAGTTTTGACAGTTTTGGTGCGAAAAGAGCCAGCTGCACGCCGTGACCTTGTGCATTATGTTTTGCTTTTGGGTTTGTCGTGCACGCAGTTCCAACTTGATCAGGTACCTTAGCTCGCCCAGACTGGCTGCAGCCGTGCGGCTGTCGCAAAACAATGTGCTGCAAGCTTTAGATGCACCATGTCGCTGAGCCTGCTTGCGAGTGATGCTAGGTGTGATTTGTCACGGACATGCGTACATGTGCTTCTGTGTCTTGGTTAGGATTCACGCCAACTTTGTCTCACTACGCAGCTTGACAGCTCAAGACCGACTTTGCGTCAGGTCCAGCAAAAGGTCCGCTAGCACCTGGGGGTTCTAGTGCTGCCTTTCCGCTGAGCGTCAAACTTACGGTTTTAATCTCTGATCATCCTTGCTTTGCCTGCTGCCTTGCTTTTATCTACGATTGGTTGCCTTGGGCTTTGTGACCGAGAGTTGAGTGGAATCCTCCGCTTTTCACAGGTTATCAGCCGTAGGGCCTCCGCATCCGATTGTGGATTGCTGCTTCGCTGCTGCTGCTTGGCACTCGGACCGCCTGATCCAATCAGCGTCCGATCACTACCGTTTTCCTGGCTCAGACCAAGTTCGGAACTTGTGATTGGCCGCGCCACCGAGAGAATGGCGACTCCGATCGGTTCTCCCCGTGTCCCCTCGACTGTCGGTTCTTCACTAGTGACGCCAGTTGCTCGGGATGTCGTGGAGCCCGATGATAGTGCCCACGCATCTCGCTGCACTGCGCCCGCCTCGCACGCTTCGCTCGCTCGCTCTGCTTCGCTGCTTGCTTCGCCGCCTGCTGAGGACGATCAGAGAGCTCAGCACCATGCGCCGCCTTTGCCATGCTCTGCTGCTGCTGCTTTCGCAACGCCTGGCACGATGCCCGCCGGCATGCTGCCTGCTTCTGCCACTGCTCGTGCTTTGCCTTTGTTGCCTGCCTTTTCTGCGTCCGCTGCTCCTGCTGCTTCCGCACCTACTCCTCTTCCGACCGATCTTTCAGCTTGTCCTCTGTCCCTTCGCGGGGATCCAGAGGGCGCTCGGGCCCTTTTTGGGTCCGGGCCGGACGGCCGTGGTCCACCGATTTCGGACCCGGCGTCCTTCCGCCCACCGCGCCCCGATTCCTATGGGCCGGTGGCTGTCCGCGGTGGAGCCTCGCTCCCCGATGAGCCCATGAGCGAGCATCCGGGTGCACCCCATGATTCCGTCGCAACGATTACCGCGGCGGGTCATGGTGGTGCCGCCCCCGCCATCGATAACGGCGGGTGGCATACCGGACCCTGTGCTGTCAGGGCCCTGGTCGATGAAGCCATTGGGTCGGAAGCATCCGCGCGCATCGCCACCGATATTCTGGCGATCGCGCAGGGTGTGACCAACACCCAAGCCGACCTCGATATACTGAGGAACGGCGTCTCGGATATCACCGAAGCGCTTGAGAGCAAGATCCGAGACATGTGGGAGCTTCTTCAGGCCGAATTGAAGAAAGAGCGTGAGCTGTTCATGCAGTTTCAGGACTCTTTCCGCGAGAGGCGGATTTCTGATCACGAGACGCTTGAAGATCATTTTGCGAAGCTCACCTCGACGATCAATGATCGACTTATTGAGTTCGATGAGCGGATCCATCAGTTCAACGAAAAGCGTGCTGGATCGCTATCCATGCAGCTTGCCGAGACGATCCGCCACATCAAGCAGTACCCAGACGCGCTGCGGCAGATTCAGATCAATATCTCTAATGCCGAAGCGCGCGTTGCTGCTGTGGAGCAGAATGCTACTCACCGCATCGAAGTCATCAGATCCGAGATGAGTCGCGCTCTCTACGATCATAAGGAGAGTAACCGAGCTCATATCGATCAGCTGACTGCTCGAATCCAGCACCTCGAGAACGCTCATGTCCGCAGAGGCGGTTCTGATAGATCGACGCCTTCGCGTCCAGAACGAACGCAGTTCTTCGATATCAGTGACCATGGTGGGGATATTCCACGCCCTGCGGACCTGCCGCCAGTTCCAGGTGCTCTATTCCCTGGCGGACCGACTACGGCCATTCCGAGGTCTTCCCTGTTGGGTCCGATCGATCATGGCTCTCCGCCGGGATGCAATGCTGCGCCTGCTGAAAAGGCCTCAACGGTTCACTCTCAGACGAGTGGAATCAATCTCGATGAAATTCTGAGGCGAGCGCAGCAACGAGTCGCTGACGAACAACCTGCCGAAAGTCGTGGGCAAAATAATCCTGTTGAGCCCATCCGACATGATTTTGGTCAAACGTCGGCGTTTTTTTCAGGAAGATCGCCGAATCAGGCCGTTCCTTCCGCAAATGCCGCCGGAGCGACTTCCGGTCAGACTCCGAGCCTCAGGCCATTTCAAGTCGATGATGCTCCTCGCGCTGACATCCGACACGTCCCTGAAGCCCGGAGCTTCGCTCCTGAGCCCAAGTCAAGCCCGACCTTCCCATGCCAAACTATGACACTCGAACTGTCCCGGCAGGGAAGGGACCGTCACGATGGTATGATGCGATGCTTGGCCGATCGAATCTCATTGGCAGCGGTGCTGGCGCACCAATTCTCCATAGTGAGACCGGTACTTTTACCCTTGCGCCGAACACGAGCGTTACTGCGACGCTTCAGCATGACGCGGCCAATGATGCCATGCCCCCGATGCCCACCTTCAGTGCCAGAACGTCCATTCCTGCACCCAGTGCCGCGCCATCCGGATTTGGTGGACCGCCTCCCGCGTATAACGGAGGCGGCGGTTATTCTGGTGGTGATGGCCCCAACGATAATGGGGGTGCATATGGCGGTGGCTTCGGAGGACATGGGCACCACGAGTCCGGTTTTGGTCCCGGTGGCGGTGGTGGCCCACCCGACGGCCCACCTGGTGGTCCGCCTGGTGGTGGTGGCCCTCCTGACGGGAGTGGTCCGCCCGATGGCGGCCTTGATCCGCCTAGCATCATCCGGTTTTGGTCCCGGTGGCGGTGGTGGCCCACCTGGTGGTCCGCCTGGTGGTGGTGGCCCTCCTGACGGGAGTGGTCCGCCCGATGGCGGCCTTGATCCGCCTAGCATCAGGCCCTCCGGTCGGCCGAGTGGGAACGATACGTTCCAGTGCGAGCGATGCACCGGAATTTTCCCGACCATCGTGCGACGGTCGTGCATCTCTTGCCGATTCTCGTGTTGCAACGGATGTTGCCGAGATCCTTTGAGAATCTGTCTCGTGTGTCTTGAGAGACAGACTGGGAATCCACCTGGTCCCAACGATTCGGGATTCGGTGGACCCAAGGGCGATGGATCACTGAGCGAGGCCAAGAAGGCGAAGTGCAAGTCCTTTCGTCTCGATCCTGAGCCGGAGCCTGCTCAGTTGCGACGCTGGATCGTCGATATGAAAGAGCGAGTCGCGAATGCATTCGCCTACGATCCCGGATACGCACTATCATGGGTTGAGATTCCCGATGGTACACGGTATGAGGATCTCCTCGATGAGTGCAAGTACGGAATGCTTGAAAACGAATGCAACTCTGCGTTCCGTGAGTGCGTCCGATCCATTGCACTGAAGAATAAGATCCAGACCGAGACCGAGCGCATGCATACGATAAACCGGCGACTCGGAAGTAGGCAGATCTTGTGGCTATTGTATGATTTCCTTCGACCACATGTCACCGGCGATTCGACTTTCAAGCTCGTTGACCTGATGAAGACCACGATTGATCGGTTTACTCATGGATCCGAGCAGGAAAGGTTAGAAGCCTTCTCCAATCGGTGGGATCATGTTCTCGCTGGTATCTCAGTCGATCGCCCCGAGGATCCTGTTCTCTGCGCTCTCTTTTATGAGCAGGTGCGTGAGTTCCGCTGTCTCGAGCTCGACATGCAGCTATGGGACAGGGACGTATCCGTACGGAACTACGCATACTTGCGGACCGTCTGCGTCAATGCGATTACAACTTGGCGCCGACGACGCAATCAGGAGAAGATGTACACCGCTACGAGGTCTACTTCTGCGCAGAGACGATACGCTGCACCTGCGCACGGCAGCCCGCGCAGATCTTCATCCCCAATTCAAAGGGGGTCAAGATCGCCTGGGCGTCGTGACTCCAGAAAGGGGAGTCCGTACCGAAGGAGCTCGCCGAGGCGCTCGTCACCCAGACGATCCTCCCCGCGACGCGGATCGCCAAGACGATATTCCCGCAGTCCGGGACGAGCAGCTCCCGCACCGACTCGCCCAATGTCGCGATCCCCGCGAGGACGGGAAATCTGCTACGATTTCAAGAAAGGCAGATGCACGCGAGGAAGCGGATGCAAGTTCTCCCATAACCTGAAGGGAAGAAATGCCAGTCCGGGGCTAACCGGGTCCTTTCCATTATGGAACCGGGTCCTAGGACTTATTATGTTGGATGTGACATGGAATGTAGCAAGACATGTGTTCCTGTGGCTCAATGGAAGACATGCTGGACATGTGAAAACTTGTCTTGTTCTTGCGGCTCAATGGAAAAACAAAACCTGAAAACTTGGTCTCTTCCAAATGGAGATGCATACCTGGACATGTATAAAAAGATGTGTGCTTGTGGCTCGATAGAAAAATCAATGCCTGAAACTTGGTTTGATCGAAATGTGAAAACATGTACATCGAAAAATCAAAGCCATACTGACATAATTGCCTGTCCCAAGTTTTGTAGTTCACATGGAATTTCTTTGTTGCAAGATATTTTTGAAGATCAAAATATTTTGAAGATTCGTTTGTGCCGAGCAAACCAAACAAATGCAACTTGGTGTTCTTGTGGCTCAACAAAAACAAGAAACTTAAAATTTTATGTTCTGAAACCCTAAAGTCAGCTTTTTGTACGATTCACAACGACTTGAAAATTAGCATGTTCATGATTAAACATGAAGGGAATCTGAACTTTCGTAACGTCCAGCCCATGCCCTAAACCCTGAACCCTAAACTCTAAACTTATCCAACCCCCAAACCCGCCCATCCATTCAAGCCCAGAAGCTGCAGGTAGGAAGGGGCACACAGGTAGGTAGAGAGGTATAGTTAGGTAGGCAAGTAGGTATGGATAAGTAGATAGGCAGGAGGGAAGGTACTTGTAGGTGTAGGTGCGTCGGCAGGCTTCCAGGTCAGTAGGTAGGTAGATAGATAGCTAGGTAGGCGGGCATGTAGGTAAGGAGGCATTATGAGGAAAGAGGTTTTAAACCCCTAAACCCCTAACCCCTAAACCCCTAACCCCTAAACCCCTAAACCCTGAACCCTAAATCCAAAACCCGAAACCCTAAACTAACCTTCAACCCTAAACCCTAAAAGGTAGCAGGCAAAAGTAGTTGTAGGCATTCGTGCAGGCCCTGTCAGGATGTCAGGTGGCCACAGCAGGAGTCTTCGGAGCCCCGTACAGGGGCGTACCCGCGCCAAGGCCTGAGTGGGCCGCGGGATGAACCCCGAATAGGGGTGAGCTTGGACCCCGAACAGGGGTCGTCGGAGCCCCGTACAGGGGTGTGGATGAACCCCGAAAAGGGGTGAGCCTGGACCCCGAACAGGGGTCGTGAGAACCCCGTGCAGGGGTGTGGATGAACCCCGAACAGGGGTGAGCTTGGACCCCGAACAGGGGTCGTTAGAGCCCCGCACAGGGGCGTACCGATGAACCCCGAAAAGGGGTGAGGCTGGACCCCGAACAGGGGTCGTGAGAACCCCACGCAGGGGTGTGGATGAACCCCGAACAGGGGTGAGGATGAACCCCGAGCAAGGGTGAGCCTGACCCTCAAAGACAGATGCAGAGAGCGAGAGAGAGAGACACAGCGAAAATAATTAACGAAGCAAGGAAGGAAGCAAGGAAGGAAGGAAGCAGGGAAGGAAGAAGGAATGATCAAGATGAGGGTGTGACTGTAGATGCGAGGAATGAGCAGGCAGCAAGGAGTGATAAGGAAAGTCATGCATGGCATCAGTATCCCTCTGCTCACTTTCAGTCTGTCGGCGGCCACCAGGCTGAGACAGTCTGCGCATCGAGATCCTCGAAGAGCCCCGGCCTAAGCCACACGGCATTCCAAGACTTGACGGCTGCACCATGGGTTGCTTCCAAGCTCAACATGTTGAACTGCAGCAGCTTTTCAGCTCAAGATTCAACGCGATCGAACCGTTTTTGTCTGAGCGAGTGTACTCCGACTGAGGCGATTGTCCTCATGCAAACAAGGCAGTATTATTGACATGCGCATACACGCAGATCGTCAAAGACACGACTAGGAAAGAAGTGCCCCAGTTCGACGTACTGCCACGGAAGTGCAGCAATGGATCGAACGGATTTTGGCAGGCTTCATGGACCTGAAGGAAGTGACGATGACGATCGAACGACTCCTTATCATTCGGATGATAGCGATGGTTCCGCGGCCGATGCCACTACGGAAATGGAAAGAAACATGTTTACGAGAGAAGAGTTCCAGCGAATCTGCATCGACCTGGTGCTGGGATGTGTCATGATGAACTTGTCAATGGGATGGCAAATGGAGCGGGCTTTTTTGAGCGATCGGCAACTACGAAGTTTGCTACAGCACTTCCAAACCAAGCACAACAGACGCGGATCCTCTGCAGGTGATATTGTGGAAGCAGGTGTACAGGAACGGATTCCAACAATGCAGAAAGTACTCATGGTTCGACAATGCGACGTACTCCAAGGAAAGTTGCGAATGGAAGTGAACCCGGTAGATGCAGAGAGATTGCGGGGCTTGGTTGAGCAGCCTCCCGGATGGGATTGGGATTTGCCTGATCGAGGAACCATGGAAAGGCTTTGCGAGGGCATTCTGGCCAACTCGTTTGAGTTTGAACGGATTCCAGTGACGGATGCTAGACGGATGGCAGTTCAATACTGCGAGGTCATCCGTCCACTGTTCGCTGTGAGATTCCTGTCAATGGTGTTGCTGGGCATGCGGGACACGTACAGAGATCAGCTTTGGTTTCTGCTTCGCAGGCATGGAAGAGTCCTCAACGTATAGACGGACTGTACGTATACGCAGTCTCCGAAAAACTTAAAAAGGGACTGATGTACGGATACACAGTCTCACAATAAACCAGCAATGGCGAGAAAAAACGTGTCACTTGCTTAACAAATTGCTTGACGCGCCTTACTAAATTGCTGGACCTAAACCCTGAACTCGTCGACCTGAGGTCAAGCCTTCTTCATGCCAAATTCGCTGGCAAGATCGACATTGTGTTTGGAGGCTCGTCCGGCTGCTCATGTTTGCATAAACCCTAAACCCTAAACATCCGGCCGGTACCACTACAAGATTGCGCGCCCGGCACGCGTACGCCTGTGCGCCCGGAGCGCGTTCGCCTCAACTCCCGGCGCGCAGACCTGTGCACGTTGCAAACAGACTAAAGAATTGTATTATCACGTCCGGCACGCCCGGCGTGCACCCGCTGCGCGCCCGGCGCGCGCCCGCTGCACACCCGGCGCGCGCACCCTGGGTATATTTGGTTTTGGGTAATAAACGACCGCCACATGTCATTCCTGCGCGCCCGTCGCAACCCGCTGCGCGCACATGTGTAAATTCTGTTGCAAGCATAATATTATGGAATAGTGTAAATATAGTATAGTACACGCTTACACTTCGCGCGTACGCCTGTACGTGCGGCACGCGCCCGCCCGCGCGCCCAGCGCGCGCGCCCGGCGCGCGCGCCCGGCGCCCGGCGCGCGCGCCGGGCGCGCGCCGGGCGCGCGCGCCGTGAGCGCACGTTGCAAGCCGAATATTATAGTGCACCATATACGACACCGTCACTGGCTACGTAGACACTGTGTGCCGGCGAGCAGCCGGGCCGCGCGAGCCGGCGCTGCGCGCCGGCCCGACCGGCGCGCGAGCCGGCCGCACCCGGCGCCGCGGCCGGCGCAGCGCCATCGAGAGCACGCCTGTGCACACCGTTGCAAGCAGTAATATTAAGGAATAGTGGAAAAGATACTACACGCCGTTAGACGTTTGCAACGCATACACCCTGCGCGCCGTGCGCCGCGACGAGTTGCAAATGTACTATAAACGCGTAGGACTGCGCCACGTATAAACCTGCGCGCCGTGCGCGCGCCGGCTGCGCTGCCCCTACCCGGCCGCACGCATTATATTATGATTTATGATGAGTATTGAATGAAGGAATGTAGGCATTGTTCAATGAAGCATTCAACTCACATGTACAGCTTGCCCTCCCGCGAAAAGAAATACTCGGTATTATGGTTTGCTGTCAGTTACGCCCGCCACGAGGCGCCTGCGCGCCCGTCGCGCGTATGGCCTGCCCGCCGCCTGCGACACATCCGTAAATTTTCCTGTCGCACAAGCAGAATCATATATCGCAATTTAAAATATTGCTAACGGCCCGGCCGGGTGGTGCGCATGCGTAACGCAAGCAGAATATCCAACAGTTATTTACTACGATTATTATAAAGAAATTCAGTGAGACCAAAGTGCCTGTTTGACAGGTGCGCCCGGCGAGTGCACCTACACCCTGTGGCGCAGACACAGGTTCAAGGCATCAACTGCAGAGCTTACCTACATACAAAGCCATGAAAGCCATGAAGGCCAAGAAGGCCAAGAAGGCCGCCAAGCAGGATGGCAACACGAGGGCAATGAAAGCCATGAAAGCAATGAAGGCGGCCAAGGTCCAACACAACGACGGCAATGTGAGGGCAATGAAAGCGATGAAAGCGATGAAAGCAAAGAAGGGCAAGCAGCGATCGGGTCAAAGTGGTCAAAGTGGCTGGCAAGCATGGCGAAAAAAGAAGGGTTCTGCTGAGAAGCAAGCTGTACTACATGCGCAGGCACCTGAAGGCGAAGAGGACAACACGGACAACACGGACAACACGGACAACACGGACAGCGAGCAGGAGCTGCCCGGCAACGAGAAAGCCACGCAAACACCTCCGATTATCAGACGTTTGCGAAGAGCACGTGACATTGAGGATCGCTTGAATTGCTTTGTGTCGGCATGCAAATACTTTCGTGTCGACATAGGCATGCTGGTCAGTATGGTTATTGTGATCACGACAGGACCTGCGACTGGAAGGATATGATTCCTGGCCCAGCAACCGTACCCGGGCTATCACTGGGAAGACTTTATTCTGCTCGTGGGCCGTTTTCTCAGAAATTATCGCTGCTGCGGACCAACGGTCTGATTCGAGGTCGCGCGGTGATGGATTTAGGAAGCAACGAAGCATTAGACCTGGGCGGCTGCCTGATCTACAGACCGGCCGTGACAGGCCTCCGGTGAGTGGTGTTGCCGCAGTGACTGGTATGTATTACTGCCGTTACATAGATCTGAGAAGTTCACCTAAAGAAGTAGAGGAAACTGTCACGGATGGGCGACAACGGATTCAGGGACAGTCTTTATAAGGACATGGAGTGTCATAATAATAAATTTATACTTTAGTAGGCGTGGGATGGACAATGTCACAGATGTGTACCTGGACAGAGGTTCCACTTGTCCGGTTTCAGAGTGCTTTCACACAGACACCAGCTCTGAAGGCACAGATTATTTCCACGGATGTGTCCCTGGACAGAGGTTTCACTTGTTATGTACTGACTGCACGTAAGCTTCAAGATCAGACTGTCTGTCCGTTTCGTGCAAAATGTCGGTCATGTGAAGTTTGACATGCTCTGGGTAGCTGCACTTCTTAAACTAAACTCGCCGGTCACATGTCTCTAACACGAAAGGCCTACGTATTCCTCGCGACGGACAAGCACGACAACATGCTGACTGGAGGCAGGGCCGTGGAACGCTTTAAACTCGGTGGTACTGTTTCTGACACGAAATGCCTACGTATTCCTAGCGACCGGCCAGCACGACCGACGAGCACGACAACATGCTGACTGGAGGATGGGAAGTGGCACTTCGTAAACTTCGTGCTTCTTAAAAACATCATTCCAAACAAAGGAAAATGCGCGACACAAGAACTGAGCCAGGAAACAGAATGGCAAGGTCAAAAAGAGAGCTGGTTAGAGCAACTTCTGAAACAGCGAACTTCGCGCAAACTCTTCATGTCTCAAACACGATCAATGAGGTGGCACCTACGTATATTCCCAGCAAACACAATCTCCAGCACGACATGCTGACCGCAGGCCAGGAAGTGGCACTTCCTAAGACTCGTTGACAGCAAGGCAACTAGGAAGTCAGGAGGCAAAGATTCAGGCAGTCCTGCTACCCCCGCACAGGAATCCGAACCTCGAACAGGGGGGCGCTTGGACACCGAACAGGGGTGTCGGGAACTCAGCCTGCTGTAGTTAGGCAGGTGGGCAAACGTGTCAAGCATGTCTGGCAGGACATTTAGTCGAAGATGATCCTCCAAGCGGAAGGTCATGGCCTCGGAGCATAATCAGAGATTGTGGTGGTCTGCGTGATCAGAATCTGAACCTGTGTCTGTGTAACGCAAGATTGTGACAAGTCAAGCAAGTGTAGCAGCTTTGACCACGCAGCTCCCGCCCCTAGTGATGGTGACCTTCGTGGAATTCCTAATTTTGGTGGTTCTGATGTACGTGGGCATGAGCATGTACAGGAAGCACCAGGACGACCTCGACGAGATCGCCGCAAAAAAGCAAAGGAAGAGAAAGGCCAAGGCCGAGGCGGAGGCAAGGGAGGAGGAGGAGGAATTGTTTCAACAACGAATTGAAGCAGCAGCTCTGAGAGAACGACTGCAGGGCATGGAGAAGTGGATGCAGCAGACAAATGAGCGCTTAAAGGAGATCACGGACGTCCTTGGAAAGCTGCAGCTGGAGACAGAGAACGCGAAGAAGAACCATGAAATCGATTTGAAGGAGCTCCATTACGACAAACTCATTATTTGGGAGGACATTCAGTGTCTTGGGCAAGGCCAGGTGGAGCTGGCGAAGCGCTTGTCGGGGCACGAGCAGAACCAGCACGAGGACAACGACCAGCCGGAGGACACCACCCACACAAGAAACGGACCAGGAAGTCATGGACATGGCCCACCAGTGCTACCACTGCAGCGTCCGATCGAACTGAAGCGGGACAAGGAGAGAAAGACCCAGCTGGAGGCTGCCGAATGGTGGGCACGTAATATTGGTGTGGCAGGGGACGGAAGCTTTCTAGATGTGTGGATGGAGAAGTATAACAAGAAGGAAAGGAAGGTCCTGGCAAGCATGGGAGCAGTCCGAAAGAAGTTTTGCAACATAAGCCACGGATCAGACGCATTCATCGGTGCGGATGGAACTCGCTATGCAGACGTGGGCAACTACTGGTATTCCAGGGTACTTGACAACATGTACGGAAACCTGTCCGACTACGTAAAAGGCCTCAATGACGCAAGCAAAGGGGACCTCGTGGAGGCAGGCTTGGGTGCAGCGTACTTGGTTTTGGACGAGTATCAGCAAGACAACGACATCGATCAACGTGTTTGTCAGGCACAGTTAGAAAGACTAAGCCAGTTTCGAACCGAAGTCGAGGGCTGGGCCCTGAGGTTGGCTGGTGGACGTTGATTTCATTTATCAAGAACGAAAGTGATCAGCTTGCCGCCACCACAAGAATTGACCACGGATATAATATATGTACAGCGAACAATCCGCAGTCGAAGGAATGTCAGGTCAATGTACAGATCTGAGAAAGATTATAATAGCCGGACACGGTCACGGATGTGTCCGATGAATTCAGGGACATTGTTTTTGACATTTCATTCACGCATGTGTCCCTGGACAGAGGTTTCACATCTGACTTTCCGTAATGACGTGCAAACTGTCGCCCGCTTTCGGAGTGTGCTCCTACTCTCAAGACACATTTCCCTCCACCGCCCCACTATACACCTCAGTAAACCTCCACCCGGACCCAGGTCATGCGAGTTCTTTCTACTGCAGCGGATGCCTTGGAGAGTGGCGCAGCTTGGATTATTCAGCGGCACGTCTTAAACTAAACTCGCTGGTCCTGTCTGTGACACGAAAGGCCTACGTATCCAACACTACCGACAAGCACGACGACATGCTGATTGGAGGCAGGGCAGTGGAACGTCTTAGACTCGCTGGTGATGTCTTTTACACGAAAGGCTGACATATCAAACACTACTGACAAGCACGACAACGTGCTGACTGGAGGCAGGGAAGTGGAACGTCTTAACCTCAGTGGGTACGACGACAGGGAGGCGGGGATTTAAGAAATGCTGGGTGGTGCTTCGAGACCTACAAGCATGAACGAAGCGAAGAGAAGAGAAGAGTGAACAAAGCCCACAAAAGAAAACAAAAGAGGAATGAGGGTGGAATGTGTTGTGTGGTTTTGTTTCGCTTATTTCTCGCTTCATTCGGCTCCGTTCTTTCGCTCTCATTGCATTGAAAATAAGTGAACCCGAAAACACTACACAATACAATAATCCATTGACAAGCTACTGCATTAAAGGACACAAGAAAGCAAGAACAACATGGAATGGAATGGAAGCATTTGAACATATTTGAACGTAATGAAATCACGGCTCGGGGGAATTAAAGTAAACGCACCCCACCAACTACACCAGCAATGGTTTCCAAGGTTGACCGTTCACACGTGGTCTCAGTCAAGAGAACCAAAACCTCGCTTCGGCTCTCTCTCCGTTCGCTCAGATTCTGTTTTTGTCCGTTATCAACCACTTACTCCCTTCATCACTTGCTTTCTCAGAGGATAATAGGTGGAGAGTTTACTGTTGGTTGGTGGCAGAAGGCAAATTACTCCAAGGAATTACGAACGGCATTAACATGTCTTTTGTCTGGGTGTGTCGTTTGCTTCGTCTATTACATTCACGCATACTCTTTGTTCCTTTGTACTTTAACCAAAAAACAAAATGAAACAGAAGATGGTGGGTTAATTCGTTCGTATTTTGCTTGCGTTCTGTACGCTGAAATTTGGCCTCCGTTCCGTGCGTTGAATCTAAAGCAAAAAGAACTAAGGGAAAGGTACTAAGATTTAGTAAGATGATTCTGACTTTAATAGTAAAATAATAATAGCTATTAGTTATGTCGTGTGTGAAACCTAACCATAGCAGGAGTATAACTGTATGGCTGGTTGTCAAAATTGGTGTCCCGTTTAGGGTACCCTAAATATTAGGCGCCCCATGTCTTGAAGCAGTGGCTAACTATACGGGCCAAGTATACCTCTATCTCTTCACTCTAGCAGCTGCAAGGCAACACTCCATCCCCTCAGTCTGGCTGTTCCTGGGCTTCCAACGGACGTCTGCGAAATGGCTCGGACGAGTGGGTGTCTGGCACATTCGGCCAAGAGATTCTCATGGCTGAATGTGCCAGACACCTACCTGGGGGCCAAACTGCACACACACACACACTCTCTCTCTCTCTCTCTCTCTCCCTAAAGACCAACAGCACCTTTCTGAGCGGCAGGCCCGGCGCCTTTCTTTGTTTGGCTTCCTGTGCAGGCAAGACATCGGATGCTTTGAGAAATTGCACAAGACGCAGTCCACGCACAGAAATCAGAAGCTCGCACCCTTTTGCGAAATCCGTTTGTGCTCCTTGCGAGACCGTGGGCCAAGCCGCGGTTTCAGTGCTTTGCATTTCCATCAGCATTTAATTTATGTCGCCGAAATTCTGGGACTGGGAGATCATCGCAGGCGCACCAGTGGTCCTCGCGAAAGCATGCGTCGTACGGTACCAGTTCCTTCGGAGTCAGGTAAATCTGGAAATAACACCGACTGCAATGGACGCACATGGAATCCATGACCACCAGCTCCAGTTGGCCTATGATTTCTCTCTTTTCTTGTGGTAGGAACTTTGATAGTTCTCCGGCTATTGCGGAAAAGGTTACCTCCGTCACCGTCTCTGAGATCTTGAGAGACTCCATCATCTTCACATTCATTTCCATGCTTTCCTCCGTGCTTGTGGGAAAGGATGCCTCCGTCTCAAGAGCCTCCGTCTGCTTCACAGGGGCTTCCATGCCTTCCTCCGTGCCACTCATGGCTGCTCTAGAATTGGCTGCTTGACGTGTGAAGTCTTTAGTGGCGGATTCCTGGCGGCTGTCGTTTGAACCGAAAACCGCCACAGCAACATATTCAAGTTTCGGTCGGCCTGTGGTTGAGGCCTTATCAGGCAGTGGGCAGAAGGGTGAACTCAAGTGAGCCCTGAATCCTACAAAGCTTCTCTGCCCTGAAGCGGCCCCTTCCAAATCTCAACTGGGCACGATCAGCTCCGGCTGGCCTTTTCTTCGTAGTGCTTCTGGGCGGACGGCTGAAAC
>CAJNDT010004296.1:5000-16512 GCA_905221615.1 Symbiodinium sp. CCMP2592 | reverse complement strand
GAGAGAGGAGAGAGAGAGAGAGAGAGAGAGAGAGAGAGAGAGAGAGAGAGAGAGAGAGAGAGAGAGAGAGAGAGAGAGAGAGAGAGAGAGAGAGAGAGAGAGAGAGAGAGAGAGAGAGAGAGAGAGAGAGAGAGAGAGATAGAGAGAGAGAGAGAGAGAGATGAATGTGTGTATTATTATTATAATTATGTATCTACAAAAGTAGACTCCTGTCGCTTCGGCCAGTCGGGGTGAATCTGCAATCTGCCAGTGCTTGGCTCCCAAGGACTTTTTCACCGCCCGGAGCTCCTCGGCATGCTCTTGGCCATGCCTCGGATGAGGAATGATGTCACTCCAACCCAACCCTAACCCTAAGACCCTAAACCCTGGACCCCTAAGCCCTCAGACCCAACCATACCCTAAACCCTCAACCCGAAACCCTAAATCCTAACCCCCCTGAACCCTAAACCCGGGATTTAAGCAGAAAATAGCAAGCTTGACGATTCATTTGCAAAGTACTCTTTCGCGATCGAGCCCACGGTTCGCCACTGGTGTACACCGATGCTCTCGCTGCTTGTCGTGCTCTTGTGGCTCATCATCAACGAGCTTCTTTGCCAGTTGCCGGAGCAGCTGGAGAAGACCTCGAACAGGTCCCGCAACACGGTGTTGGACCCTGAGGTGCAATCACAAGGTCTGTAGTTTCGGGGTTTGGTTGTGTGGGTTGGTGTGGGGGGCTTTGGGTTTGGGGTTTCGGGGATTCTGTGCTCCGGATGCAGTCAAAGCTCTCTTCTCGAGACTGTTGTCCTTGAAGGCCAGGGCGGTAATCTCGTCCGGCACATCGCAGCCGCCTGGTGATATTTTCCAATACACAGACACATATATGATTCTTATATCAACATATATATATATGTGCGTAGGACCTCTCTGCGCTATTTGAGTAACTGCTTCTTCTAGTATGAGCAGTTAAAGGGCAGGCTCTGTGGGCAGTGTGAGTTTGGTCTCTGGGGGTCTGGAATTCTTTTTAAATTTTTAAAATTGTTGAAATTTTTGAAATTTTTAAAATTTTTAAAAATTTGGCCTTTGGGGGTCTGGAATTCTTTTTAAATTTTTAAAATTTTTAAAATTATTGAAATTTTTAAAATTTTTAAAAATTTGGCCTTTGGGGGTCTGGAATTTTTGGCCTTTGGGGGTCTGGAATTCTTTTTAAATTTTTAAAATTTTTAAAATTTTTGAAATTTTTAAAATTTTTAAAAATTTGGCCTTTGGGGGTCTGGAATTCTTTTTAAATTTTTAAAATTTTTAAAATTTTTAAAATTTTTAAAATTTTTGAAATTTTTAAAATTTTTAAAAATTTGGCCTTTGGGGGTCTGGAATTCTTTTTAAATTTTTAAAATTTTTAAAATTTTTAAAATTTTTAAAATTTTTGAAATTTTTAAAATTTTTAAAAATTTGGCTTTTGGGGGTCTGGAATTCTTTTTAAATTTTTAAAATTTTAAAAATTTCAAAAATTTTAAAAATTTTAAAAGTTTTAAAAATTTTAAAAGAATTCCAGACCCCCAAAGGCCAAATTTTTAAAAATTGCAAAATTTTCAAAAATTTTAAAAATTGTAAAAATTTAAAAAGAATTCCAGACCCCCAAAGGCCAAATTTTCAAAAATTTTAAAAATTTTAAAAATTTTAAAAGTTTAAAAAGAATTCCAGACCCCCAAAGGCCAAACTTTTAAAAATTTTAAAAATTTCAAAAATTTTAAAAATTTCAAAAATTTAAAAAGAATTCCAGACCCCCAAAGGCCAAATTTTTAAAAATTTTAAAAATTTCAAAAATTTTAAAAATTTTAAAAATTTTAAAAATTTAAAAAGAATTCCAGACCCCCAAAGGCCAAATTTTTAAAAATTTTAAAAATTTCAAAAATTTTAAAAATTTTAAAAATTTAAAAAGAATTCCAGACCCCCAAAGGCCAAATTTTTAAAAATTTTAAAAATTTCAAAAATTTTAAAAATTTTAAAAATTTTAAAAATTTAAAAAGAATTCCAGACCCCCAAAGGCCAAATTTTTCAAAATTTTAAAAATTTCAAAAATTTTAAAAATTTAAAAAATTTAAAAAGAATTCCAGATTCCCAGAGACCAAACTCACAGAGGTTTTGAAACGAGTTCCAGATCTCCAGAAAGCGTGCGTTCGCTCTTTTGCATTCACCTCATTATCGTTTAGCGCATGAAACAACAGGGAAACAATTCTGAGTGAAGGGTGAGATGAAGTGAATGAGTTCGTTCCTGATTTTCAAGGAACGAAGTGTCAGGGAGAAACAAGTGAACGAACGCATGAACGAAACACGGTCTCAACGAGTAACACGCCAGGAATTGGACCGTTGACTGCAAAAGCCCTGATTACAAAAAGTAAGCATGCGCGAGTTGATCTTTCATTGACTAAATCTGGCTCTTTTGCGTCTGTCTTCATTCATATAAACTTAGAAGATACCACTATAGATTACCTATAAAGATGCCATTAGATTCCAGTTGTACTTCCAGCATTATAAACTCATTTTAGTGTAAGGTGGGAAGTGAAGGGAACCAAAATACCCATTTTAGTGTAAGGTGGGAAGTGAAGGGAACCAAAATACCCATGCTAAACTAACGAAATGAAGAGAATGTAAGGAACGCACGTTTTCCTCTGTTTCAGTACATGAGAGTTTGATTCGTTTGTCTCGTTCACCCCGTGGTGCGTTTCACGATGAACGAAGCACGCTTTCTCTTATGCTACATTGTCTTCGTTCACTTTAAACTACACCACCTTTGATTACAGGAAAGCCAGTCAATGTAGGATGTGGAGCGAAGCGAACCCCAAAAGGACAAACTAGTGTAATGCAAGGAACAGAATGGTAAAGGATGCGCGCCTTTTGCTTCGTTTCATTATGCTAGTTTGGGTCTTGTTGGTGTTTTCTTGCAACTTTTCCCTTTACAATGAAATGCACAACCCGAAAGAGCAAATGAAAACCAACACAACAAAAGGCGCGCTTACATTTCATTGCCATATTGTCGCATTAGGTTTAATTAAAGCTTGTGGGATCCATGCTTGGCAGTGAGCTTGGAAAAAGATGTGAGGAAAACGGAATGTTGGATGTACCGTGACTGGCGGTTAAACTCAGAGAATGACTCGCGAGTCCACGGTCAACCTTGTGCCTGATTACATTCGTAGCAAGGCCAAGCGAGATGATCAAAACATACACTTCGTTTGTGTTTCTTCATTCGCCTCACTTTGTTATTCTCTTATTATGATAAAATGGAGTGAAGAATGAACGGAACCCAAAAGAGCCAATGTAATTGAATTGAAGGTAACATAGAGAAACGAAGGCATGGTTTAATTCATTTAAAGCTGGGTTTTGTGGCTCTTGTTTCATTTCGTTGTCTGCAATTATGAAACGAAGTGCAAGCCGTGCGTCTCTTACGCTTCATTCATTTCGTTTCATATTAAAGCACAAAGGAAAAACAAGTATTGGATTCTTCAGTCTAATTATCTTCCCGGCTCTTCATTCTAATTATCTTTCCCTTTTCTGTTTTATGTGCTGGTAATGTAATCAAAGAGGAGACAGCATGAAGGTCATAAAAGGCAAAGTAGAAAGTGAAAATAATGAAGGTAAATAAGCAGAAATCAAAGCTAACATATTTTAGGCTTACATCCTTTTTCCTTTCCTACAACTACGATTGCTGTTTCCGTTCAGTTCCTGTTTTCGTTCCTTTTGTGCTTGGCTCATTCACGCTTCCATTCCTTTCGACGGTACTGACCCGAACAAGAAAGGAACGAAAGAAGGAACAGAATGAACGGTTAGACCAAGATATGACATGCAAGGGAGAGGAATAAGCGCACGGAACGCACGGTTCCTTTCACACCCTTCATGTCATTTCTTGCGAGAACAGAATGACCAGGAAACTAATGATAGGGTTATATCACAGGGAATTGAGGATGTTAATGGTGAAAGACTTCTTTCATCTAACTCGATCTCTTCATGAAATTTCCTATCTTGTGATGTGTCCTTTGTTGAGACTTGGTGGGCTTTCTTGAACTAAAGCGAAAACAAATCAAATCAAGGAAATGCCTGCTTTGCCAGCACCATGCATACAAGGGCTTCATCTGGATCATTCTTCTGTGTCATGAGTCGTGCATGTATGATGTTAGTTTTAATAAGCGAAAAGCATGCGTTCCTTCTGTCATTCATCCATGCACACCATTCACTTCTCATCTTTCACTCATCATCGGTTAACCCTTGATTTGTGGTTCGCCAGGGACAATAGGCTCATGAATCCCAATTTCTTATAAAGGGATTCTGATGGCACCTCCATGTCGGCTCATGTTTTCGTTTTCTTTGTGCTTCGCTTAATAGACATAAACCATGCATCAGTTCCTTCTTTATGTTTAAATTACGCAAAACAATGATGAACGAAACCGTGAGATCGCCTGCTGACATTTTGTTGTTGGGTTTAATTGTGGTGTGTCTTGTGCGGTGAAACAAAGGATGAAAACGTGTGCCGCATTCAACTGAAATAAAGCAAGTTTTTGCTCCGCTTCATTGTCTTTGTTTCATTTAAGCAGGCACATCGTTCCTTCTTACTGTTCCACCTTTCACTCGTTACCTTGGCTTTGTGGGAATAAAGAACACATTTTGTTCAATGAAAAAGACCGCGGTCCTTCTGTCACCTACCTGTTACTTAATTGAAACAAATGAAACCAAAATTGCCTCTTCATGGACAGAAAACTTCTGTTGGTTGACTTGGGCTTTGATCGTAGGACACAAACCGTCAGACACCTTGGAAATTAATGACTTGGTTTCTGGTTCCGTTCGTATTGTGTTGTATCTTTTTGAATCAACGGAACATGCAATCGTTATTCGCTTCTCTTTGCTGCAATAAGATGAGACACGCAACATTCTCATATCTTGTGGGTTCCTTGTTTCGTTCATAAAGAGCCCAATTTAATGTGAATAAAAGGTAAGGAAACACGCTTTTCTTCCTGTTATATCTAGCTCTTTTAATTACAGCCACGTGACATGATCCTACAAGAGAAAAGTTGTCAGAAGATTCGATGTCATATTGTCATTAGAATCATTAGAAGATCCCATTTAAAGAGAGATCTAAGCCTACAATATAAGTCTCCAGAATGTGTGGTGCGTGAACTGAAGAGAGCAACAAACACGCTCTCATTTCATTCCATTCCACAATCACCACATCTCCAAGACGGAAAAGATTATAGATAGACAAATAACTGTTGGTAAAGGGTGATGTCGTTCCTATGTTGTCTGTTTTTTGTCTTAATCGCGCATACTTTCTATTTTCACTTCTTTGCATTAACTAAAACAAACTAAACAAAAGACTGACTTCATTGTGTTGACTTGGACTTGTTTCACGGCTGGAACTCGGATGGTGGATCTGTGGTTAGTTTTCTTGGTCACTATTTCGTTCATCACAAAGCCCCGTACATTTACAGTCAAAGCATGATTTCATTCGGTTTCCTTATCTTAAACTACAAATGATTTGACTTCTCTGATTGTCTTCATAGCTTTATAATTTAACTGCCAGGAAGCCAAGTGAACTAACTCCTGATGTGATTCGTGCCTGGCTGTGAGTTGTGGGCGGTGGCGTCGTGAATTTGAATAAAGGAATCATGCTCCGTTCCTTTCGCTTTGCTCTCTACACTACATTCTCTTATCTTCTTTTCACTAAAGGCAACGCCCACCGATCAAGCTGCCTGACTAAGGCCGTGTCCATTCAATCGATTAGGGGCTTATTCTACTTGTACATATATCGAAGAAGATTTTTCAGTTAAGATGTCATGTTGTGGCCTGTGGCCCGGACAACTTTAGATTGCGTCAAGGCGCTCATTTCGGGTGCACACGAAGCCAAACACTATGTCACTACATGTTGCAGCGGCAGCTGCCGAAGCCTTACCCATTCAGTCGACCAAAGGCTGACTCAAACTATACATAAAGGTCCATGGCACATATATATATATATATTTATATTTATATTTATTTATATGTATGTTGCTACCATATCTGTGCACACATGTACTTGACCTTAACACCGAAACCACTATACCCGGGATATATATATATATATATATATATATATCGTTTGTTATATATATCTATATCTATATATATATATATATATACATATATATATAACCGTTGAATATATATATATGTATATATATATATATGTACATATATATATATATATATGTATACTGAGCCAAGCAGCTTTTGAGCCCACGGGTCATCCGCATCCATGCAGCATGCTCAGCCTTCTCCTCCGGGCTCTTCTCCTTCTTCTTCTTGCCTCCGTCTGGGGCCCCGTCCGAGTTGGCCCGCTGGCTCTGGTCATCGCTCCGCATCTTGCCGACAAGGGTCAAGAGCTGGTCCCGGGACAACCCGTAAAGCTCCTCCCTGCTCAGCTCCTCCAATTGCTTTTCCTCTAGCGAGGCCTGGCTGGGCGAGGCGGTGGGCTTTTCGTCAAGCGAGCTCTGGCTGGAGCCCGTGTAGAAGAGCTCGTTCCTCTCCTTTAAGGGTTGTTAGTAAATATGCATCTAGAGTACATGTTCTAATGCCAGACTTCTTCTGGGTAGATGTCTATATATAACATAAAGATCTATGTATGTACATGTACATATATATAAATATATATATATATATATATACACATACATGCACATCAGACACGAATGGAAATAAGTCTATAAGACGATCTATGTGTACATGTGTGTATATATATATAGTACATATATGTATATATAGCATATATAGCATATATATATATGGAGAACATGCTTACACTTATCGTAAATCATGGATACACTGTCCCTCTGCCTGGCTCGGGGGGAGCATCTCTGCAAACTTCTGGGTCAACTCGTCGACCTCCTTCTTGCAGTCCTGCCCCGCCTGCTTCTCCTTCTCGGCCTTGTCCATATTATCCTTCTTCTCCTGCTCCATCTGTTCGTCGAGCTCCTTGATCAGGCCGTCCAGGTAGTCCTCCGGGATCGGGTCGCTGTTGTCGACCTGGTCGGCCAGAGATGCGAGACATGTTGAACCCCAAACCCTAAACCCTAAACCCACTATATTAATCATCCATATATACGGCCGTGTGCCTCAGCAGCAGTGGCCCCAGTCTTCGGAGACGTGGGCTCACGGAAATCCGTTGCCTGCATATATATATATATATATATATATGTATATATATAAGCTTAATATACAAACGAGGAATATAACTGTATATATAGATATACAGACACATACACACGATATGTATATACAGTACTTGACACCCGCCTTGCCCCTGCGGAGGGAATCCGGCACCGTTGCCTGCACGTGTTCTCGGTCCGTTGAATTTATAGTATATATGTATACATATATATATATATATATATTACATGTTGTCGTGTATCTAACCGAGGGCAACGACCTATCTCATGAATAAGACCAGGTGTCTTGTCATATTCACTCTAGAAGGAAACAAGTATATGTAACATGTGTCACGGTACTACAATTGTTAGTCCATGTATATTTTCAGAATTATACATCTAGGTGTATTATATATATATATATATATGTATAGATATGTTATATATATATATATATATATATATAGATGAATATCGGCATATAAATATATACATATATAAGAAAGAAAGTTCATATCTATGTATGTTTGTATCTTTGATATAATCTCTCTCATGTGCCTTTGCAGCCTCTTGGCTGGCTTCGGCCATGCTTGCAACCCGCTGCAGCGAGGCATCTACGTCCATGATCGCAGGCACCGGGATCGTCACCTGCAGTTTTGGTGTGAAGTATTGTACTTTATTTATAATTTATAAAGCAAATAGAATTTTGAGGTGTACGTTTGCATATAAACATATATATATATATATACAAACACATGTATTTGTATATATATATATATATATATATGAACCTATAGACATATGTAGCTAGACATATATATCTCTTTATACACACAAAGATACACATATACATATATATATATATATATGTGGATCACACACAGACTGACACAACCTGGGTTTCGGACTGCTGTGGCTCCGCCGCCACCTGCTGCCTTGTCAGGTTCCGGCTCCTGCAAATTGGGTTTGTGGCCATGGACATGGAACATGTTTACACTGGCTGGGTAACTATCACACATGTCTTTATGTGTTTGTGGTTTGAGCAGTATATTATTGTTGGATATCTATACATATATATGCGTTATCTATATATCTATATCTATATCTATATATATATAAAGTATACACATATAAATATATATGAGCTCCAGGTCCAGGCCAATGGGGAACACGTGGATGCAGTCCTCCACCTGTGTGCTCGGCAGTGTGTCCGGCACGTCCAGTTCCATGGGGTAGGGCAGGGTCTCCGGCTGTCGATCCTCCTCGACTCCCTGCAGGGTCTTATGCATCCATTGGCTATTTCTGTGCATGCTTTTAAGTATCATCTAGCCAGGTTTGCACTCCCATCGGAAGTTCCTCCAACATGACTTTTTCCAGCTCCTTGTTCAGATCAGCGGACTTGTCGCCTGGACCGAGACTGAAGACAGCTATGTATTGACAGAAGAAGCTACAATGCACCACATGCCGGAAGTCTGCATCTCAAAGAGATTCATATATACATATATATAATATATGCAAGGATACGTACAAATGTATTTCTGTTTGGATTTATATGTATACATACATACAATATATGTCCATCATATATAGGTACTGATATACATATTATAATCATAAACCCTAATTAATGTAGTTACTGTGCATGAGAGGAAATTTAACTATTGTATCTTCTGTTCAAGCCATAGGCATGATAATGTCTATGTGTATATTATGTTATGTAGATTTTTGCATATATATATATATATATATAATAGACATAGGTGTGTGTACAATATCTATATATATATATATATATCACACAAACATACATATATATATGCATATATATATATATATATATATCTTGTGATCTGCTTTTCACAATCCATGCCTGACATCACCGTGTCGGCACTGTCCAGCCGGTGTGGCTTGTCTTCCTTTTTCTTCTTAGGGTCCGGAGTCTTCGTTGGGGTCTTCGTGGGGGGCGCAGACACGGCCACGGTCTTCTTCGGCGGGCGGGATCTCTTCCGGGTCTCGGCCGACTGGGCCGGCTTGGCCGACTCGACCGACTTGGTCGGCTGGGACGACGAAGTAGCCTCGGATTGTTAGCAAGGTCTGGTCGACATATATATATATATGTACATGCTTATACATGTGTCTATATGTATAATATATATATATGTAATTATATACACTACATTGTACTTAACTTCCTGTTATATCATAGCTTACTGTATATAGAAGATATGGTACATGACATTACATCATCTCGTGTAATTGTAACTAGTTATATGTTCTTTGTAAATATTAAGATAGGCTATATATATATATATACCTATGTATTCTTACTAATAACAAAAACATGCAAGCTTGGCACAGATTCCTGGCCACTCTTGGCAGCTTTCGCTGCTTTGGCAGCAGCTGCCGTGGCCATCAAAGACTCGGGGATAACGGACTTCTTGCCCATCGCGGGAAAAAAGGGCCAGGCTTAGGACTGGAAGTCGCTCGGCCCACAAAAGATCTCAATTGCAGCACGTGCCATTTCACGCAATTTCACGCCGATTCACGCGGTTTCACGCCCTACTTTGCGAGGCCTCAAATTCCAGGGCCCTGAGATTCCGAGGCCTTGGATCCTGAGGCCTCGGCCGGGAGGCGATTCACGCCAATTCACGCGGATTCACGCTTTTTCACGCCGATTCGTCTTCCCGGGATCTTTGATGTCTCGGAACTGGAGGTCCCAAGACAGAGTTGCTCGTGCAAGCATGTATAGATCCATGTATAGACATCCAAAAACTGCATATATATGTACTACTATCATGCATGTAGATCTATATATGCATGATTTCTTCATACATAATGATATATAGATACGTGTATTTGCATAAAGACATGTTATACATGTGACATGGTATAATACATGTATGATAATGTATGTAATACATGCATGCATACATATATATATATATATATATATATGTATATATATACTGATATATTGTTATATTCTGTATGTATATATATACACACAGGTATACTAGTGTATGACTATATATGTATGTGTGTGCGCGCATGCATTCTATTATTATCTGTACATATATATATATATATATATATATATATATATATACATGTATAATATATATATATATATGTGTGTGTGTGTGGATACATATCAGTATCACATGCAGCAGCAAGATCCGAGCTTTTGACAACGGCTTCCCCCGTGTGCTGTGTGCACTTCAATTAAATTGGGCTCCTAGATCACCAGGCCTCAGATGGGCTGATCATCGGCGAACCTGGAACCTCAGCTATGAAGACCCTACCTTAAACCCTAAGATTCGAAACCCTGAACCCCTAAACCCCTAAACCCTAAAGCGAAACCCTAAACCCACAAAGCCCGCAACACCCCGAAGCCACAAACTCTGTACAAATTAGCGACCAGCAGGAATCCCAGCAAAAACATCCGTACCTCGAGTCCGGGGCTCCTGGATCCAGCGGGGCTCGCAAAAGCTCCTCGTCAGCCCATCCGGCCAAACAAGTCGCCACTTCGAACCTCAGGTTTGAAAGCCCGGAACACCCCAAAGCCACTAACTATGTACAATTCAAAACCAAGCCAGGAAGCCCAGCCAAAACATCCATCGCCAAGCCGGGGCTCGTGGATCCAGCAGGCGTCACTTGGGCTCCTCGTCGGTCCATCCGGCCAAGACCCTCGCGACGTCGAACCTCAGATTTCAAACACCGCAACACACCAAAAGCACTCATAAGTTACTCTCTCTCTCTCTCTCTCTATATACAATCAGGACCAGAGGAAATCCAAGATAACATACACACTGCTAAGCCGTGCTTGAGGAGCAGAAGCTTCACATGTCCCCTCCTGAAGCCGATGTGGGTTCCGCCTTGGCCGTTGACCTCATGGGTTCGCGATATATATATATATATATATATATATATATATATATATATATACTACATAATATATATATATATATATATACACATATATATATATATACATATATATATATATATATATATATAGATTGGACGATTTATATATGTAGATGTGTGTATATGTATATGATGTATGTGTATATGTATATATATATCCACATATATGCTTAAAAAAAGTATGTGATGTATGAATATATATATATATATATACATACATATATATATATATATATATAGATCATATATATGTATATATATATATATATAAGGGAAGTATGTATATCTAAAACTCGTATTCATGCCAAGCGGCACCCACACAGAACTTTGTGAGAACTGTCTTTGCGATCTCCCTTTCGGCTGTCATCGTGTGGTTAACGTAGAACACTCTTTCGGCGACACGCACGCATATCGACGACGTCCTCTTCTCGGGGTCT
>CAJNDT010004295.1:0-16526 GCA_905221615.1 Symbiodinium sp. CCMP2592 | reverse complement strand
GCATGTGTGTGTGTGTGCACATGCATGTATATGCGTTACATATGCATGTAGATATAAATATATGTATGTGTGTGTGTGTGTGTTTGCACCTGTGCATATACATACATGCAGGTGTGCACAGATGTATGCCTGGACAAATCCTGGAATCCATAATCAAAGGCACGGGGAGGCATCCGGTGAGTGGATTCATGTCGAAGCGGTCGTAAATCTTCATGGTGCGCTTCGAAACCACTTCTGGGTCCTGGATGAGGAGTTGGAAGGCTCAGAAGTCAAGGTTTTGGCTTAGAAAAAGAGGGCCTGCAAAAAAAGAAAGGGACTTGGCGTATGCTCTTGTTTTGGATTTGTATCGGGACCAAACAAAAGAGTATTAAACTCACCGTTCATGTTTGGCTAGGTAACGCGTGGTCTGGCGCTTTGTGTGGTCTATCTGCCCCATCTCGGTGGGCCTCTCCGAGCTTTTTTGTAGGGTATTGTTTAGGGTTTAGGGTTTTGGCTTAGGGTTTAGGGCTTAGGGTTTTGGTTTTGTGGTTTAGGGATTTGGGTTTTGGGTTCAGGGCCCAAACCCCGAGGGAACGATGTATCCCTCGAACTCAAGACACAAAGAGCGCTCTGGCGACTAAAGCTACAACCCTGGCAGGAATACATGAGCGCCGCAAGCGTCTGGAGTTTGGGGTCTAGTTTGGCTGCCTTGGGTGGCGGTAGCTGGCCGTGAACAGAGGACTCAACACAGCTGATATAGCGGGCTGGAAAAATGGTCATACTACCCCCTTGTAGTTCTTACATAGCGTGATGCCAATTTTGAAGGCCCCGTATTAGAGTGCACAGCCAGCACTGCCTGCAACACCAGATCAAAGCAAACCCTACGTTGAAGGGTGGAGGACCTCGGCTCAACCCTTCCCAGATCTTTCAGCAGGCGGGGGGAGTACGTATCGAAACCCATAAACCCTAAACCCTAAACCCTAAATATATTTCAGCTTAAACCCTGTAAACCCTAAACCCTAAACCCTAAACCCTAAACCCTAAACCCTAAACCCTAAACCCTAAACCCTAAACCCCAACCATGTGTCTGCCGGCATCAGCCTCAAAAGCCTGGTAAAGCCTGGCATCCTCACACTTCAGAGTCCCGAAAGCCGAAGAACCCAACCAGAGGGGCCTGAGGCTCAGGTTTAGGGCTTTAGGGTTTCAGGGTTTCAGGGTTCAGGGTTTCAGGGTTTAGGGTTTCAGGGTTTTAGGGTTTAGGGTTTCAGGGTTTAGGGTTTAGGGTTTCAGGGTTTAGGGTTTAGGGTTTCAGGGTTTAGGGCTTAGGGTTTCAGGGGTTTGGGGTTTAGGGTTTAGGGCTTAGGGTTTAGGGTTTAGGGTTTCAGGCTTTCAGGGTTTCAGGGTTTAGGGCTTAGGGTTTCAGGGTTTAGGGTTTAGGGTTTCAGGGTTTAGGGTTTAGCCCTGCGGGTTCACTTTCGGGGGTGGTTTTGTATCGGTTTTTTCGGGGTTCGGTGTTTTTACGTACTGGGAAAAAACTTTTATGGGCAGGGGTTTGGGATAGCATGTATCGTGAACTTGTTTCGTGTGTAGTGATAACTGGTTGTTCTGGGGATTGCTATTACTGAGTTGTATGTAATGCACGTGGTGTGTAATGATGATGATGATGATGATGGTGGGTGATGATGATGATGGTGATGATGATGATGATGGTGATGCCGGCAGTGATGATGACGATGCTGATGTAAAGCAGTTGTTTGGAGTTCAGGCTGTAGAACAACATGCCAAACCCTTGGCTGTGCGTAGGGAACTTCGCAGCTTGATTGAACAGAACGTCATTACTCCCCCCCACCCCACCCCCCCACCCCCCACCCCCCACCCCCACCCCCCCCAAAGAGCAAGCAGAGCACATGACCGAAAACAAAATCGACGCAAACAACGCAGAAAAGTTCAGGGAAGTTTGGAGCTTGATTTGTGTTCGCGTATCTCGTGTGAGTCGGGGTTCCCATGTTTCTTCGTTGTTCTGTTTCCTGTCAGTAGCACGCTTGCACAGGGAGCTTCGCAGCTTGATTTGTGTTCGCTTGAACAGAACGTCATTACTCCCACCCCCCCCCCCCCCCCCCCCCCCCCCCCCCCCCCCCCCCCCCCCCCCCCAAAGAGCAAGCAGAGCACATGACCGAAAGCAGCAACGAAGCATAAAACGCAGAAAACGCAAAGCGGCAGACATCCCAAAAACATGCCTGCAGAAAGTCAGGAATACAGCACGCAGGCCACGTTTTTCGATGTTCCGACGAATTCGCAACCGAAAATGTACTACCAAAAACGACGTCGTTTTTGGTGCAAAACACAAAGACAGCGCGAATCAGACAAAACACTCGGCTACCAAGAGCGGAACACATGTAACAACGCGAAAACCTCGCGCTGGGCGGTGTTTTCCATGTGCCGGAAGGGCCGTGCGAAGGAGAAGGGCATACAAAGGCACATAAACAACAGGAAAAACCACCCCCGAAAGTGAACCCGCTAGGGGGTTTAGGGTTTCAGGGGTCAGGGTTTATTGTTTAGGGTTTCAGGGTTTAGGGTTTCAGGGTTTAAACCCGTTACCCAAGTCCCAAACCCTGAACCCGAAAGCAAAACAAGCATGCCCTAAGCACGTGTAGGTCTTATGGTCCAACGCGGAATCCTTGAAAGTCACGTGAAGTTGCGAGGTAGAATTTGCAGTTTCCGAGGTAGAGTATGTCATAGGCTTTCGGTGAGTGCGTGTTGGGCTCCTCATGAATCTTCATTCTTGTATCCTTGGGGTGTTCTGGAAGGAGTATTCCTAACGAGTGCAGATACAGTAGTAACTATCCTGCTTCACATGCCTCGAGCCCTCTACCCCCCTAAACCCTGAACCCTTAACCCCAAACCCTAAACCTCAAACCCCCAAAAACCTCTAAAAACCGCTAAACCCCTGATCTCTGAACCCTGAACCCTGAACCCTAAACCCCTGGACCCTGAACCCTAAACCCCTGGACCCTGAACCCTTAACCCCAAACCCTAAACCCCTAACCCTAAACCCCTCACCCCTCAACCGCAAATCCGACCTTGAATCCAAAACGAGAGGTTGGGCTAAGGCTCCGCGATCTTCTCCTTCATGTCAGCCATCTTCGGGGCGAGCATCTTGTTAAGAGACAAACTCCTGTGCCAGGGGATCAAGGGCTTAGGGTATACGAGGTTAGAGGTTTAGAGTTTTGGAGTTTTAGAATTTTGAAGTTTTAGGGTTGAGTGTTTTGGGGTGCAGGGTTTTAGGGTTCGGGGTTTAGGGTTTCAGCCGGAAGCACGTCTGGGTCTGAAACCTTCAAGCTAAAATCAAATACCCTCAACCCCAAACGCCAAGGGGGGCAGATCAGGGTTTAGGGTTTATAGGGCTTAGGCCTAGGCTTTAGAGTAGTATAGTGCCAGGGAATGTTTTAACAAGGACGTCGCGGTGCACAGGGTTTAAGACATGTTTTGGGGGGAGGGTACGAGGGCATTGGGGTTCAATGGTAACCCTACGTCAATGTAGCAACCCTATATTCTAAAAGTAGTACCCCTACAGTACCCCTATACAAGCCGCAACCCCAAACCCTAAACACTAAACCCTAAAAGCTAAACCGTCTGCTACCGTTCTGGATTTTTGGTCATCTGCCTCTGCAGCAGCCTTGGGCAACTCGAGATCTCGTGGTGAGAAAGGCACTGAACCCTAAACCCTAGACATAAACCCAAAATCCTAAACCCTAAACCCTAAACCCTAAACCCTCAAACCCTAAACCCTCAAACCCTAAACCCTAAACCCTCAAACCCTAAACTCTAAACCCTAAACCCAAAACCCTCAAACCCTAAACCCTAAACCCTAAACCCTAAACCCTAAACCCTCAAACCCTAAACCCTAAACCCTAAACCCTCAACCCTAAACCCTAAACCCTAAACCCTAAACCCTCAACCCTAAACCCTCAAACCCTCAACCCTACGTTACTAAGCTCTTACGAAAGTTTTTTGGATCTTACTGGGTTGGGCAAGATGAACTGAGACTGATATACAAGTCTGTGTGGTCAACTGATCCTGACATAGAAAAGAAAGTGGCAAAATGCGGTAGTTTCCAAGTTGAAGACGGGCTCTTGAATTCTCTCTGTCAAGATCGCGTCCTCAACGACGGCTTCTCCAGCGGGTACAGCAGCACCTTTTCGGATTGGAGATTCGGAAGAAACGGGTGAGGATTGGCTTGGGGTTTCAGGAAGAACCTCCGCAAAAGTCTGCACAAGTCAGCGTAAAGACGAGCCATGCACGAAGGCAGCCAGAGGATTTGAAGGTCAAGGGATCCAGGATTTACGATTGGTGTGAGACCAAATCCAAAGCCCAAAAAGTCTCCCTGAAGCCCAAAACCCTAAAACCCTAAACTCCTAAACCCTAAACCTGCCTTGATGAGACAGGTATAGGCCAGGACCGCCCAGCCAAATGCTTGCTGCAAGCCAATGAACCGGAGGCCTCTTGCTGTTTACCTTAAGCCGGAATAACCTACCTTTTTAAGGACTTATATAAGGAAATCATAATAAGGAACCCTAAAAAGGTAGGTTATTCCGGCTTAAGGTAGGGTTTAGGGGGTTTGGGGTTTGAGGTTTAGGGTTCCTTGCTGTTTAGGGTTTAGTGGGTTTGGGGTTTGAAGTTTAGGGTTCCTTGCTGTTTAGGGTTAAGGGGGTTGGAGTTTAAGGTTTAGGGTTCTAGGAGTTGGGCTTTAGGGTTGGATTGGGATGCCAGCTTTGGAAAGTCGATCGGTGGGGATTTAGAGCTCACATGTCTAGGCTGTATAGGGCAGCACAGGGCAGTGGGTTTTACGTTTAACAGGATCTACAGGGTTTTGGGGCTTCTAGTGACATGAGGCATTATTCTGCCTTTAACAATGTGGGCTTAATAATTGGGTTACCTTCTTGGGCTGCATTATGCTATATATATATATATAGAGAGAGAGAGAGAGAGAGTGAGAGTCACATTCGGGACCAGAGACAGATCTTATTGCCAACCATTCCGAGGATTCAGCTTCAAGTTTTGTGCAGTGGTTTACTTGCAGTGACAAATAATCCATCACGATTCCAAGGAGTTTAAAAAGCACAGAAAATCTCAAATTGATTCGAACATGTAGATAAGTAAGTGAAGGATCCTTGGACCCCTCACCCACCCGAACGGTTTACAACAAACCCTATAAATAGGTTTAGGGTTTAGGGTTTAGGGCCTATAAAGTTGGAAACCGGATTAAGGCCAAATAGTGCTGGGACTCCCTAAGCATTACTCTTAAGGATTGAGGCTATTGGGCTCCCAACTCTTGGAAATTCGGGGTTTGGGATTTCGAAAGCCATGGCCTTGGTCCAGGTTCTTGATCATCTGCGCTTGAAATCCGCATGCTGCGTTGAACCAGTTGTCCTGGACTGACCCTACCTATAGTCTCCATTGTAGTTCCTTTTTTTGGTTATGCAATTTTATGGTTAGGACCCTATAATAGAGATTTTGGGTCAACCAAAAAAAGGAACTACAATGGAGACTATAGGTAAATCCTAAACCCTAAACTGACAAGGTTGCTCAGGACTTAGGGCCAGGGCCCGCGCAGTGGCTTAGCGTTCTTGAACCCCCCCCCTTTTGCGGTAGATCCTCGAGGGGCTTCTTGCTGGCCAGGTCCATCAACACCTCGCAGAGAGTTTAATTCTACGGGTCAGGGTTCATGGGGCTTGGGGGTATTACGGTTATTTAAGGCTTGGGGCTTGGGGTTCAGGGTCTTAGGGTTCAGTGCGGAGGGAGTGTTGGCTTCGGTTGGACTGACATAAGGTCATGCCCTATACTAGGCCCTAAACCCTGAACCAAAACATCCGATCCTACACCACGAGAGTATAGAGACCTTTTTAACATTCTGCAGACTTGGGTAACTTCAAGTCGGCCATAGCCTGAGGAGAGTACTTTGAGGTTGCGGTGTCCGGGTGCAGGGGCGATCATATGTGAATACATACATATGCACATACTTAGCTACCTACCTGGCTGCCTGCCTGCCTGGCAGACAGACACACCGGCAAAGTCAGACAAACACTCAGACAGAGACACACAGACACCGACACACAGCCACACACAAACACACAAACACACAGACACACAGGCACACACACACACACACGCACGCACGCACGCACGCACGCACGCATGCACGCACGCACGCACGTACGCACGCACGCACGCACGCACGCACGCACGCACGCACGCACGCACGCACGCACGCACGCACGCACACAATGTGCGTGTTTGTGCATATATGTCTATAGGATGTACATGCTGCACTATCCTGTGTTATACCTCGCTGCAGCTTGTCATGTAAGCTTACAAGCTTGAAATTGCGGATTTGCAGGGTTGACAATACAGACAGGACCTGAGGCTCCCCTCAACCCGAAACTAGACACAACCCTTTAAGGTTTAGGAGCTAGGCAGCCCAAGCCTTGCGCTTTCACAAGAAAAGCCACAATGATCACGAGGTCGTTTCGACTGTGGGGTAACGGCCTCTCCATCCGCGCCATAGAGGTACTTCACGTTCGGATCCAGGACAGGAGACTCCGCAGCAGCTGTCGTCAGAGTCGTTACATCCTGGCTTCACGAGGAGCCCTTGGAGCTTGCACCACAACACTACGGTGGATGATATAAACCCTACATTACCTCAAGGACCCTAAACTATGGGAATTATGATGTATTCCTCATTATGGGTGATGCAGGATTTATATCATCAACCGTATGATCTATGATTCAGGCTTGGGGGGGTTTCTGGTTTGCCGTCTGCTTTGGCATGGATTTATCCTTCTTCGGAGCCGAGGACCCTGTAATGCTCAAGACAATCCTTCAACTCGAAGCCGGGACCGCAAAGTTTACGGGTTTAGGGTTTAGGGTTTAGGGTTTCGATTCGGCCTTCTCTCCATGTCATGTTCTAGGGCTTCAATGTCTCCATGTTCCTCCAAACCCTAAGCCCTCAAAGCTGAAACGCTGAGACACCCCTTGCCCCCTCCTTCCCGAAACCCCTGAACACCTAAACCCCAAACGCTAAACCCCTCCCTCCTCCCTAAACCCTAAACCCTAAACCCTAGAAACAAGAAACCATACTGCTGCCGAGGCCCAAATTTCAGGGTTTAGGTTTCAACACCCCAGTAACATCCAAGTAACTCCAAGCTGTCGCCAACACAGGCCCACAACACCCCAAACTCAGACCCGAACCCTAAACCTTAAACCCAAAGCCCTGAACCCTAAACCCCTAAACCCCGAAACCCCGAAACCCCTAAACCCCGAAACCCCGAAACCCCTAAACCCCTAAACCCCTACCCGAAGCATCAGAAAGCCCAAATACCCGCTTCCTTCAGCATCTCGAAGTCCAGGCTGCTCAAGCTCCTAGTTCATGGTTGAGATAGGATTAACAATCTACATGTTTATTCCGCATTGGGTTTTAGTACCCATAAACTATACTGAACTCAGAACCCTAGCAACAATTGAATTTTAGTTGTTTCTTAGGGATTATAATGACCAAAAATTGGAAAAATATTTCTAAGTATCCCTAAGCAAAGATGTGAAAAATGTTACCCAACTATGGCAAAGGCTCTGGGCCGTATCCGGATCGACCCGCCGGGCTACGACCCGGCCCGATCTGCTGCTGCCAAGAAGCCTAGGACAATGAAGATTCGAGGTTCTTTAAAGGGATCGATAGGGGGTTCCTTTAAAGGGATCCATAAGGGGTCTTAGGGTTTAGGGGTTTAGGGGTTTAGGGTTTAGGGTTTAGGCTAATAGGGCTTATTTGAGGTTTAAGCTTTTTTTGAGCTTTAGGGTTTAGGGTTGTTTTGAAGTTTAAGCGTTTTTCGAGGTTTAGGGTTATTTTGAGGTTTAAGCTTTTTTCGAGGTTTAGGGTTTGGGGTTTATTTGAGGTTTAAGCGTTTTTCGAGGTTTAGGGTTTAGGGTTGTTTTGAGGTTTAAGCTTTTTTCGAGGTTTAGGGTTTGGGGTTTATTTGAGGTTTAAGCTTTTTTCGAGGTTTAGGGTTTAGGGTTGTTTTGAGGTTTAAGCGTTTTTCGAGGTTTAGGGTTTAGGGTTATTTTGAGGTTTAAGCTTTTTTCGAGGTTTAGGGTTTGGGGTTTATTTGAGGTTTAAGCTTTTTTTGAGGTTTAGGGTTTAGGGATTGGGTTTAGAGTTTAGGGTTTGTTTGAGCTTTAGGGTTTAGAGTTTATATTTGAGGTTTAGGGTTTAGGGTTTATCTGAGGTTTAGGGTTTTGGGTTTAGGGTTTATTTGAGGTTTAGAGTGTAGGGATTGGGTTTAGGGTTTTGGGTTTATTTGCGGTTTAAGGTTTAGGGTAGGGTCTAGGGCAAGTAACCTAACTCCCGTGGCAGGCTTTGAGGCCTGGTTACGGTTCTTTAAGAAATCAGGGCTTTAGGGCTTGGGGTTGAGCTTTCAGTGGTGATCTGGGGTTCTAAGACCCAGTTGAGGGCTTAGGGTTTAGGGGACCCTGCTGATAGGGCCCTCATGGAGAGACTGCGACCGGGCCTTCGCAGACGATGCGAAGGGGACACGATTAGAATAGGGTATTTGGGGTTTAGGGTTTAGGGATTAGGCTTCAAGGCTTTCAGGATTCAGGGTTTAGGGGATAATATGCTAAACTTATTTATAAGGACTCTTCAGGGCCTGTTGTCACTGCAATTGTTTAGACCTGTGTATAGCTCACTCCAATTTCGTCTTCCGGCCTGAATTATTCCACAGGCTATTCCCGTGTCTGTCTGCCTGCAATCCTTTTACAACCCGTATACGACTATATTGCAACTTACCAGCGGTATCTTAATTAAGTAATGCCCTGTCTTAAACTCGGCAAAACCTGTTGAAAGCAATGCCTTGGCATGTGTGCTCTTCAGATCTTGGGCAAAGAAGTCATAACGACTTGGGTCTTAGGATGTGGTTTTAGGGTATCGGGTCCCTGCAAGATTTCACGGCTTAGGCCTTTCCTGGGCTTTCACATGGATGCTTGGTTAAAAGCAAACTCCAAACTCAATATGGGAGTTTCCGAAAATTAGGGGTACCGTATTTTCAGGTCCTTATAATATGGATCCCATTATTTAGTGTACTATACTAGGGTCCCCTATTTTCGGAAATTCCCATATCGCAAAGCTTTCGGGATTTCGAAGAGCTTAGAGGACTGGGGTACATGTCACTAATTAGGTTATAAGCAGAGGTATAGGAAGGCCTCCTAAGCCTATGCCCATTTAAACAATGCCGCGTGCCCTCTGATCCTTCGATTAGACCCACACGCGTAATTAACCCTCAAACGTTGTCAATATCTTTCCTCAACCGCTGCCCAAGGTTTTCACGCACCTTATCGAGCCCTAAACTCTAAACTCTAAACCCTAAACCCTAAACCCTGAACCCTAAACCCTGAACCCTAAACCCTAAACCCTAAACCCTAAACCCTAAACCCTCCTAAACCCCAAGCCAATCCTTGAGCCAGAGGTGGGATCCAGCTTCGACCTTTGCCGAGCTGCTGGTTGCCTGCGCAGAATGCCGCGCTCCATCCTCTGACCGATTTCAATGGGCATTTTCCTAAAGATTTCAATAGGGTTTGGGGATACAGTGTACCAGAAGTATATAAGGAATAGAAAAGTATACTGTTGAGCACCTTTTCGGAGGTTTCCGAACACGTTGGAGCTTCTTTCAGGGGATCGGGGGACGTACTAAGCACGTCATAAGTAGGGACCCAGAAAAGGACCTAAAAAAAAACCATAAGGCTGGGATATCCCAGAATCCCTTGTATTAAGCCCAAGAAGACAGGGATATCCCACCCGAAAGTTTATGTTTGGGTGCTTCTTTGGCTCCTGAATAAGTTGAGCCTAAACCACCGTCCGGTAGTCTCAACTGCCTCGCATCAAGCACGAACATCTGAGCCTCCAAATCCCCTCAACCCCCAGCCACTGCAGATCCGACAACCCCTTTCTGAAACCCTAGACCTCAAAGCTCAAAACCGGAAACACTACACTTATGAGAGACTCTGCGGACAGAGTTGCAATCGCCCCAAACCCAAGATCCAAAACCCTGAACCTTCAACCCAGAACCCTGAGCCTACACCCCAAACTCTGGACCCAAAACCCGAAGACGCAGCCCCAAAACCGCTCAAACCCTTACGTCCAAAGTCCCAAACCCTAAACCCTACACCCCTAAAGCCTAAACCAAAAGCCCAGGACCCTCAGCCGAGCCCACGGGTCGCGCCAGGCCTTCTCGACATGCGATGCAGAGCGCCAAGCACAACGCCAGCGACTCCCCGCGATTCCGCAGCCGGCGCGTCATGGCGTCCCAAAAAAATTTTACGCGACTAATACTATGGCTGTCTATCAGCACTATCTTAAGGAGAGCGGAACCGGCACCATACTCATAATAGCAATAAGGTCAACCTGCAGGATGAGCCATGCTCTTCTTACGGAGTCGTCAAAGGCTCCATGCTCTAGGCTGGGTGCAAGGGCTCAGGACTTGGAAGCCGAATCAGCTTGGTGTAGGCGTCGCCACGCCTACACCAAGGTTGGGTGCAGAGCAGAGTTTAGGGACTAGGGTCTAGGGGTGGTTTTGATCCGTCTGACGGCTCTCATTGAATGCACAAGGGTGAGTGCCTCTACTATATCTACATAAACCTACATATATAACTTATATAACACTATATTACATCATGTAAAGCATGTTATGCTACATCTTGAATATACTGTCATATGATGTCAGTATAATCTCATACCGCAGTTCTACGCAGGACTGGGCCAGTCGCTGGCGGAGCTGAAAGCGTAACGTTTCAAGGCTGAGGGCTGCGACTTCCGGCTGAGGGTTTAGGGTTTAGGGTTTTAGGGTTTAGGGTTTTAGGGTTTTAGGGTTTAGGGTTTAGGGTTTAGGGGTTTAGGGTTTTAGGGTTTAGGGTTTTAGGGTTTAGGGTTTAGGGTTTAGGGTTTAGGGTTTAGGGTTTTAGGGTTTTAGGGTTTAGGGTTTAGGGTTTAGGGGTTTACGTAAGGCACAGCAGTCGTTGCCACCCCGCTTGGGCGCCCAATTCCGATGAGAGTTGTTTCGGTTTCGGAGTGCGCATGAGAGCTTCGGAGACTGGGGCCTTGGGTCGGCCGCTCCAGTTTTTCTTTTCCCGCCCGCGCCCATAAAGGGCGGCTCCCACCCTTAACCAGCTCCGCCTTTTAGGGTTTAGTTTCCTAAACTCTTTTTTTCTTTCGGAGGGTATTTTCTTTCGCAAGGTACGAGAAGCGAGTTCTGCAGCAATGCATGCGGTCGTATAAGACGCGAGTGCTGCAGCAATGCATGCATTCTAAGGGTGAGTATCTTGAACAAGATTTTGGGTGCAGGATTCTTGGCCCAATCGCATGATCCGCGCCGGGGAAATGTCTGATCTGCTTTAGGTTCGAGCCAATATATTCCAGCCACTTGAGCTTCAGAGAACACTCTGTCCGAATCTGTCGGGTCTCATATTTTGTCCGAGTGCATGCCCCAGCCTTGACTTCAGGTTGCTCGAACAAGATATTGGGTGCAGGAATTTTGGACCAAATCGCATGATTCGCGCCGGGGGAATATCTGCTTTAGGTTCGAGCCAATATTTTCCAGCCGCTTGAACTTCAGGAAAGCATTCTGTCCGAATCTATCGAGCCCCAGATTCGGCCAAAATACATGTCCAAACCGCTTTGCTTCAGGCCTGTGGCACAAGATTTTGGGTGCAGGATTCTTGGCCCAATCGTGTGATCCGCGCCGGGGGAATATCTGCTTCAGGTTCGAGCCAAGATATTCCACCCGCTTGGACTTCAGGAAAGCATTCTGTCCGCATCTATCGAGCCCCAGATTCGGTCCAAATACATGTCCAAACCGCTTTGCTTCAGGCTTGTGGAACAAGATTATTGGTGCAGGATTCTTGGCCCAATCGTATGATCCGCGCAGGGGGAAAATCTGCTTTAGGTTCGAGCCAACATATTCGAGTCACTTGAACTTCAGAGAAGCTTTCTGTCCGAATCTATCCAGCTTCACGTTTTGTCCGAATACATGCCCAAGCTGTTTTGCTTCAGGCTTGCGGAACAAGATTTTTGGGTGCAGGATTTTTGGCCCAATCGCATGATGCGCGTTGGGGGGATATTGCTTAGGTTCGAGCCAACATATTCCAGTCGCTTGAACTTCAGAGAAGCCTTCTGTCCGAATCTATCCAACTTCCCATTTTGTCCGAATACATGCCCAAGCTCTTTTGCTTCAGGTTTGTCGAAACAAGATTATGGGTGCAGGATTCTTGGCCCAATCGCATGATCCGCGCCGGGGGAATATCTGCGTTAGGTGTTCCAGTCGCTTGAAGTTCAGGAAAGCATTCTGTCCGAATCCATCGAGAAACAGAATTTCAGTCCAAATTCATGTCCAAACCCGTTTGCTTCAGATTTATCGGAACAAGATTTTGAGTGCAGGATTCTTGGCCTAATCGTATGATCCGCGCCAGGGAAATATCTGCTTCAGGATTTAGCGCTAAACCTTATTCCTAAACACTAAAACTTTAGGATTTAGCGCTAAACCCTATTCCTAAACACTAAAGATTTAGGATTTAACGCTAAACCTTATTCCTAAACACTAAAGCTTTAGGATTTAGCGCTAAACCCTATTCCTAAACACTAAAGCTTTAGGATTTAGCGCTAAACCCTATTCCTAAACACTAAAGCTTTAGGATTTAGCGCAATTCTTTAGGATTTAAGCACCAGAATGGGCGGAACCTCAAGATCGGCCCCTGCCCTAATTAAAATGCATATTTTACGAACAGAATTTATCACTCCAAAATCTGCCTCCGATTTTCCAGAAATCACCCGCCAAACCCTATTCCTAAACACTAAAGCTTTAGGATTTAGCGCTAAACCCTATTCCTAAACACTAAAGCTTTAGGATTTAGCGCTAAACCCTATTCCTAAACACTAAAGCTTTAGGATTTAGCGCTAAACCCTATTCCTAAACACTAAAGCTTTAGGATTTAGCGCTAAACCCTATGCCTAAACACGAAAGCTTTAGGATTTAGCGCTAAACCCTATTCCTAAACACTAAAGCTTTAGGATTTAGCGCTAAACCCTATTCCTAAACAATAAAGCTTTAGGATTTAGCGCTAAAACCTATTCCTAAACACTAAAGCTTTAGGATTTAGCGCTAAACCCTATTCCTAAACACTAAAGCTTTAGGATTTAGCGCTAAACCCTATTCCTAAACACTAAAGCTTTAGGATTTAGCGCTAAACCCTATTCCTAAACACTAAAGCTTTAGGATTTAGCGCTAAACCCTATTCCTAAACACTAAAGCTTTAGGATTTAGCGCTAAAACCTATTTAGGATTTAGCTAAAGCTTTAGGAGTTAGCGCAAACCCTATTCCTAAACACTAAAGCTTTAGGATTAGCGCTAAACCCTATTCCTAAACACTAAAGCTTTAGGATTTAGCGCTAAACCCTATTCCTAAACACTAAAGCTTTAGGATTTAGCGCTAAACCCTATTCCTAAACACTAAAGCTTTAGGATTTAGCGCTAAACCCTATTCCTAAACACTAAAGCTTTAGGATTTAGCGCAATTCTTTAGGATTTAGGCACCAGAATGGACGGAACCCCAAGATCGGCCCCTGCCCTAATTAAAATGCACATTTTATGAACAGAATTTATCACTCCAAAATCTGCCTCCGATTTTCCAGAAATCAACCGCCAAACCCTATTCCTAAACACTAAAGCTTTAGGATTTAGCGCTAAACCCTATTCCTAAACACTAAAGCTTTAGGATTTAGCGCTAAACCCTATTCCTAAACACTAAAGCTTAGGATTTAGCGCTAAACCCTATTCCTAAACACTAAAGCTTTAGGATTTAGCGCTAAAACACTATTCCTAAACACTTAAAGCTTTAGGATTTAGCGCTAAACCTATGTCCTTAAAACACTAAAGCTTTAGGAGTAGCCGCTAAACCCTTTCCCCCCCTAAACACTAAGAGCCTAGGGATTTACGCTTAATAAACATTTCCATAAACACATAAAGCTTTCAGGGATTGCGCTAAACCCTATTGGAGCTAAACACTTTTAAGCTTTAGGATTTAGCGCTAAACCCTATTCCTAAACATTAAAGCTTTAGGATTTAGCGCTAAACCCTATTCCTAAACACTAAAGCTTTAAGATTTAGCGCTAAACCTTATTCCTAACACTAAAGCTTTAGGATTTAGCGCTAAACCCTATTCCTAAACACTAAAGCTTTAGGATTTAGCGCTAAAACCTATTCCTAAACACTAAAGCTTTAGGATTTAGCGCTAAACACTATTCCTAAACACTAAAGCTTTAGGATTTAGCGCTAAACCCTATTCCTAAACACTAAAGCTTTAGGATTTAGCGCTAAACCCTATTCCTAAACACTAAAGCTTTAGGATTTAGCGCTAAACCCTATTCCTAAACACTAAAGCTTTAGGATTTAGCGCTCAACCCTATTCCTAAACACTAAAACTTTAGGATTTAGCGCTAAACCCTATTCCTAAACACTAAAGCTTTAGGATTTAGCCCGCCAAGTCCTGTCTTAAACACTTAAGCTTTAGGATTTAGCGCTAAACCCTATTCCTAAAACACTAAAGTTTAGATTTAGCGCTAAACCTTCTTCCTAAACACTAAAGCTTAGGATTAGCGCTAAACCCTAGTCTAAACACTAAAGCTTTAGGATTTGCGTTAAACCAATTCCTAAACAATAAAGCTTTAGGATTTTAGAGCTAAACCCCTATCTTAAACACTAAAGCTTTAGGATTTACCACAATTGTTTAGGATTTGGCACCAGAATGGGAGACACCCCGACGCTCGGCCCCACTGCCCTAAATTAAAATGCATATTTTATGAAACAGAATTTTTCACTCCACAAACAATCTGCCTCGGATTTTCAGAAATCAGCCGCTAAACCCTATTCCTAAACACTAAAACTTTAGGATTTAGCGCTAAACCCTATTCCTAAACACTAAAGCTTTAGGATTTAGCGCCAAAGCCTGTTCTTAAACACTAAAGCTTTAGGATTTAGCGCTAAACCCTATTCCTAAACACTAAAGCTTTAGGATTTAGCGCTAAACCCTATTCCTAAACACTAAAGCTTTAGGATTTAGCGCTAAACCCTATCCCTAAACACTAAAGCTTTAGGATTTAGCGCTAAACCCTATTCCTAAACACTAAAGCTTTAGGATTTAGCGCCAAAGCCTGTTCCTAAACACTAAAGCTTTAGGATCTCACGCCAAACCCTATTCCTAAACACTAAAGCTTTAGGATTTAGCGCTAAACCCTATTCCTAAACACTAAAGCTTTAGGATTTAGCGCCAAAGCCTGTTCCTAAACAGTAAAGCTTTAGGATTTAGTGCTAAACCCTATTCCTAAACACTAAAGCTTTAGGATTTAGCGCTAAACCCTATTCCTAAACACTAAAGCTTTAGGATTTAGCGCTAAACCCTATTCTTTAGGATTTAGCGCAATTCTTTAGGATTTAGGCACCAGAATGGGCAGAACCCCAAGATCGGCCCCTGCCCTAATTAAAATGCACATTTTATGAACAGAATTTATCACTCCAAAATCTGCCTCCGATTTTCCAGAAATCAGCCGCCAAACCCTATTCCTAAACACTAAAGCTTTAGGATTTGGCGCTAAACCCTATTCCTAAACACTAAAGCTTTAGGATTTAGCGCTAAACCCTATTCCTAAACACTAAAGCTTTAGGATTTAGCGCTAAACCCTACTCCTAAACACTAAAGCTTCAGGATTTAGCGCTAAACCCTATTCCTAAACACTAAAGCTTTAGGATTTAGCGCTAAACCCTATTCCTAAACACTAAAACTTTAGGATTTAGCGCTATAAACCCTATTCCTAATCACTAAAGCTTTAGGATTTAGCGCTAAACCCTATTCCTAAACACTAAAGCTTTAGGATTTAGCGCTAAACCCTATTCCTAAACACGAAAGCTTTAGGATTTAGCGCAATTCTTTAGGATTTAGGCACCAGAATGGGCGGAACCCCAAGATCGGCCCCTGCCCTAATTAAAATGCACATTTTATGAACAGAATGTATCACTCCAAAATCTGCCTCCGATTTTCCAGAAATCAGCCGCCAAACCCTATTCCTAAACACTAAAGCTTTAGGATTTAGCGCTAAACCCTATTCCTAAACACTAAAGCTTTAGGATTTAGCGCTAAACCCTATTCCTAAACATTAAAGCTTTAGGATTTAGCGCTAAACCCTTTTCCTAAAACCTAAAGCTTTAGGATTAGCGTAAACCCTTTCTTAAACACTAAGCTTAGGATTTAGCGCTCTAAACCCTATTCCTAACCACTAAAGCTTTGGATTAGCGCCAAACCCTATTCCTAAACACTAAAGCTTTAGGATTTAGCGCTAAACCCTATTCCTAAACACTAAAGCTTGAGGATTTAGCGCTAAACCCTATTCTTAAACACTAAAGCTTTAGGATTTAGCGCTAAACCCTATTCCTAAACACTAAAGCTTTAGGATTTAGCGC
>CAJNDT010004294.1:0-16561 GCA_905221615.1 Symbiodinium sp. CCMP2592 | reverse complement strand
AAATATAGGTTTAAATATACGTATAGATATACGTATAGATGTAGGTTCAAATATAGGTATAGATATAGGTATAGATATAGGTATAGATATAGGTACAGATATAAGTATAGATATAGGTATAGATATAGGTATAGGTATAGATATACGTATAGATATAGGTATAGGTATATATATATATATAGATATTGACATTAGTATTGGCACACACAGAGTTATAGATGCAGATACTAGTATAAATATCGATGCAAATAGAATATAGATATAGTTAAGATATAGATGCGGATAAAGATATAAGTATAGACAAAGGTATAGATATAGGTAAGACAGGCACAGATATAGATATAGACTTAAACATAGACCTGCATGCAGATATAGGTCTAAGTGAAGATGAAGACATACAGGCATGAACTAATTCAAGTCGATAAAACCATGAAGATATAGATATGGGAGCAGATATTGAAACAGACATAGATGTAGATAGCGTCATGCAATTATGTAAAGTTAACTACGAAGTTCACCGCATTTGAGGAACTGCATGCACGCATAAGCAGAGAGAACGAGGTACCGATGCTCAGACATGCGAATATAGGTGCAAACAGATGATAAATGCCTAGAGATGGCCGCAATTGACTTCAACGTGGCACCCCAAAGCTGATTACTTTAATTTACTAAAACCCGGTTCCTGTTATGATCTCGAGAAGAACTGGTGCGGATTTAAGCTTGCTTTAGCTTTCGATCCGCGTTGTCCCAAAACTACATCTTCAATATGGCTCGTCATTTGCAAAGTATATGAGAGGTGAAGAAAATATATCACATTTACATATACATATATATATATATATACATATAGAGACATGTCAAAGGAACGATAGGCAGATACCTAGGATTTTATACAGACATACGGGCTTATCTAAATACATACATATATATATATATTCGCATATATATATACATGAAAAGTTCACATATGAATCTATAGCCAGAGAGAACATACACAGATACAAAAATATAGACATGTAGATAAATACTTAGATATACAGATATACAAATATTCACATACATATATATATATATATATGTAGGCAGCTGTTTGTATACAGAGACAAATAGAAACATATTTATGGGTCTAGATACATCCACACATTTGAGCATTGGTACAACTACATATACATACAGTTACGTGTACTCTTAAAACAAACTACGATATACATGCAGCCTTAAACATATACTAATCTAGATAATTTATCTATGATTTTGGCTTATATTCATACATATGTAAATACAGCTATGCACATATACATATAGACAGAAGTAAAGATACAAATATTAATGTTATCAGTATATGCTACATAAAATTATAAACTTCATCGCATAGGGTGCATGTTTGAAAGTTATTACATGTATACTTAAATTTTCAATCCTGTGTAGTGTTGCACCATTCCGCCTCGGCCGGTGCCTTCCGCCCCCGGCCTCGGCGGAAACCAAACGCCCTGTCGTAACATTTTTATCATTTTATTGAACAGATCATTGGAATGATATCAATTGTTCTATATTTGTAATATACTCGAACTTTTAAACTTATGTAGTCTTGCAAGTAGCCCCGTGTGGACGACAGCGACTCTAAAATTCATACTTCTACTACCGAAACACAAACAGAAAGAAAAACTATTAACCAACTATTTGATAAGAAAATGTGTCTTGTAAACAAAGAAAAGTCCCTACGATTTGTTTTTACCATTCCTCAACTTGGGTTTTAGGTTTTGTAAGCGTTTGTCTCACTCACTCACTTTCATTTAACCATTCTTCTTCACTCCTTCTCACTCGCTGGTTCTCATTCTCTCATGTTCACTCGCTCTTTCTCATCACGCGCTCGCGAAACCTCACGCCCCCGCCAAAACAAAATCGGTGTTTAAATCTTCATTTCTGTGTTTTCACGCGTCGCCGAAACAAATTTGGTTCGGCAACTGTCGTTTTTGGGATTCTAACCCCCGTCCGTTCGTCTGTCCTTCCGTCCTTCCGTCCGTCCGTACGTCCGTCCGTCCCCGTCCATCCGTCCGTCCGTGCGTCCGTCCCCGTCCATCCGTCCCCGCCCGTGAATCCTTCCCCGTCCGTCTGTCCGTCCGTCCCCGTCCCTTCTGTCCGTCCGGCCCCTTCCGTCCGTCCGTCCGTCCCCTTCCGTCCCCCTCCCCGTCCCTTCCGTTCGCTCCCTTCCCTCCGTTCCGTCCTTGTCCGTCCGCCCGTCCTCGTCCGTCCTCGTCCGTCCGTCCGCGTCCTCCGTCTGTCCCTGTCCGTCCGTCCGTCCGTCCGCCCATGTCCGTCCGTCCCTGTCCGTCCGCCCGTGGTCCGTCCGCGTCCGTCTGTCCGTGTGTGTGTCCGTCCGTCCGTACGTCCGTCCCTTCCGGCCGTTCCTGTGATTGTCCGTTCATCCATCCGTCTGTCCACGCGTTCAATCAAGCGTTTGGCGGCTTTCAATTTTGTGTTTGCGGTCTCGACTTTGGGCTTTTGGTGATTTGGGCATCGCGTTTGCCTTGTAATCGAACGAAATCACAAAAACAAATCTGTTTCTGGAATTGTCGTTTTTGTTTTCTTATCGCGGGCCGTCCGTCCGTCCGTCCGTCTCCGTCCGCGCATCCACATCCATCCGTCCGGCCACGCCCGGTCCGTGCCGTTCGGGTCCGTCGAGTCCGTCCCGTCCCGCGCTGTCCCGACATGTCCGTCGGTGCGTGTGCATGTGCGTCCATCCGTCGCCTGTTCGTTCGTCTGCCCGAACGAACGCAGGCGAGGTTTGCGCGTCAACGAACGCTTTAGGGCTAAGGGCCGGAGCCCCTTGTTTAACCCATGAGTTGACCAGGGCGCCAGCTGCGCTGGCGGACCCTAAACCCTAAACCCTAAACCCTAAACCCTAAACCCTAAACCCTAAATTTTAGAGGCTGCGCCTTGTATGAACGGCCTTTAGCGGCGCAGCCGAAGTGCGCCAGCGCAGCAATTGGTTATGAAACTTAGGACTTGGGCTTATGCAAATGAGCTTACTTAAATTCCTTGGGCTTTGTATGTCAATGTACTTAAACCCCACTTGGGGCTATACTTGTGAATTCATGTAAACCCCGCTTGCGGTTATATAGGTCCATTCAATTACACTTTGCCTGAAGCTATATATGTCAATCTATATAAACTTCGCTCGGAGCCATGTATGTCTGGGCCTATATATGCCAGTCTATTTCAATCCGGTTTGGGGCTGTGCATGTCTTAAACCTCGTCTGTGCCTGTGTGTAAGAATTCACTATGACGGTGATTGCGCCTATATATGTGACTTTACTTAAACCCGTTTGGCCCTATGCATGTCAATTTACTTAAACTCCGTTTGGGGCGAAATATATCGACTTAGTTAAACCCAGCATGGGGCTATGTATGTCAATTTACTCAAACGCCTGACTTCACATGTCAATTTACTTAAACACAGTCTCTTGCTTCGCCGCTTCATATGTCAGTCTACTTAAAGCCCGTTATGGCTACCTATAATAATGTACTTAAACCCCGTCTTTGACTTCATATGTAAATATACTTGAACCCCGTCTCTGGCTCCTTATATCAATTTACTAATTCCCGTCCTTTACTACATATGTCAATTCACGCAACCACCATCTTTACCTCCGGAGAGGTGTGAATACATTGAAGTGAAAAGCACTTGGAAAGATTTAAGGAAAGTGAAGGTTGAAGAGCCCGCGGGAAGGTTTCAAGTGAAAGGAAATATAAGCCCCGCAGAGGTTTAAGTTAATTGAATTGAAGAGCTTTCCGATATTTCAACTGTCTTAAACCTCTGCGTGCAATGACTGCCCGGTTTCGCGCGACTTTTACACTTTATTCTAGGTTTCATGTACGTACATATATCGATAAATTTATAGATGCACAATATGTGAAAAGATTTCGATTTAGCTACAATGAACAAGCTGGAAAATGCAGAGATATACTGATACAGACGTGAATCTAAATCATACATGTGTATAGCTGTATATATGTGTTGAAACGCAAAATATATTCAGATATGTTCATATATATATATATTCATATGTGACATATATACATATATGTATATGCCGAAAATAGAAAATGTCTTTAAATATAGAGATCCACACAGCGTAGATCTAGGTATAAAAGACAGAAATGTGTGTATATGTAGTATGTATGTATATATGGCAGAGATATTTGCTGTATATATATATATATAATTACAAACAAAGATTTAAATATAAATCAAGATATAGATACAGATGAAGATTTTTATACATATATACAGATTCAGATATAGATATGGACATAGATATAAACATAGCATACGTGCATGAATTGTTAGAAATATCTGCAAATAAAGTCGAATAGCATATATAGTACATGGCTATCTGTGTATATATACTGAACCAGATTCACACGTATAGTATAGAAATCATTATTATCAACATGTGTTTGTCGGTATGTACATATATACATATATGTAGCAATACAATATAGATATAGCTATGGATATGGGGATAGATATGGGTATAAATATAGGTTAAAAAATACGTCCAGATATACGTATAGATGTAAGTTCAAACATAGGTATAGATATAGGTATAGATATAGGTATAGATATAGGTACAGATATAGGTATAGGTATAAGTATAGATATAGGTATAGATATAGGTATAGGTATAGATATACGTATAGATATAGGTATAGGTATATATATATATATATAGGAATAGATATAGATACTGACATTAGTATTGACACACACAGAGATAAAGATGCAGATACTAGTATAGATATCGATGCAAATAGAATATAGATATACTTAAGATATAGATGCGGATAAAGATATAAGAATAGACAAAGGTATAGATATAGGTAAGACAGGCACAGATATAGATACAGACTTAGACATAGACATGCATGCAGATATAGATCTAAGTGAAGATGAAGACATACAGGCATGAACTAATTCAAGTCGATAAAACCATGAAGATATAGATATGGGAGCAGATATTGAAACAGACATAGATGTAGATATAGTCATGCAATTATGTAAAGTTAACTACGAAGTTCACCGCATTTGAGGAACTGCATGCACGCATAAGCAGAGAGAACGAGGTACCGATGCTCAGACATGCGAATATAGGTGCAAACAGATGATAAATGCCTAGATATGCGAATATAGGTGCAAACAGATGATAAATGCCTAGATATGGCCGCAATTGACTTCAACGTGGCCCCCCGAAGCTGATTGCTTTAATTTACTAAACCCCGGTCCCTGTTATGATATCGAGAAGAACTGGTACGGATTTAAGTTGCTTTAGCTTTCGATCCGCGTTGTCCCAAAAACTACATCTTCAATATGACTCGTCATTTGCAAAGTATATGAAAGGGTGAAGAAAATATATCACATTTACATATACATATATATATATATAGAGAGAGAGACATGTAAAAAGGAACGATAGGCAGATACCTAGGGTTTTATACAGACATACGGGCTTATCTCCATACATACATATATATATATATATATATATATATTCGCATATATATATACATGAAAAGTTCACATATGAATCTATAGCCAGAGAGAACATACACAGATACAAAAATATAGACATGTAGATAAATACATAGATATACAGATATACAAATATTCACATACATATATATATATATATATATGTAGGCAGCTGTTTGTATACAGAGACAAATAGAAACATATTTATGGGTTAGATACATCCACAAATTTGAGCATTGGTATAACTACATATACATACAGTTACGTGTACTCTAAAAATAAACTACGATATACATGCAGCCATAAACATATATTAATCTAGATAATTTATCTATGATTTTGGCTTATATTCATACATATGTATATACAGCTATGCACATATACATATAGACAGAAGTAGAGATACAAATATTAATGTTATCAATATATGCTACATAAAATTATAAACTTCATCGCATAGGGTGCATGTTTGAAAGTTATTACATGTATACTTAAATTTTCAATCCTGTGTAGTGTTGCACCATTCCGCCTCGGCCGGTGGCTTCCGCCCCCGGCCTCGGCGGAAACCAAACGCCCTGTCGTAACATTTTTATCATTTTATTGAACAGATCATTGGAATGATATCAATTGTTCTATATTTGGAATATACTCGAACTTTTAAACTTATGTAGTCTTGCAAGTAGCCCCGTGTGGACGACAGCGACTCTAAAATTCATACTTCTACTACCGAAACACAAACAGAAAGAAAAACTATTAACCAACTATTTGATAAGAAAATGTGTCTTGTAAACAAAGAAAAGTCCCTACGATTTTTTTACTATTCCTCAACTTGGGTTTTAGGTTTTGTAAGCGTTTGTCTCACTCACTCACTTTCATTTAACCATTCTTCTTCACTCCTTCTCACTCGCTGGTTCTCATTCTCTCATGTTCACTCGCTCTTTCTCATCACGCGCTCGTGAACACTCACGCCCCCGCCAAAACAAAATCGGTGTTTAAATCTTCATTTCTGTGTTTTCACGCGTCGCCGAAACAAATTTGGTTCGGCAACTGTCGTTTTTGGGATTCTAAACCCCGTCCGTCCGTCTGTCCTTCCGTCCTTCCGTCCGTCCTGTTCGTCCGTCCGTCTGTCCGTCCCCGTCCATCCGTCCGTCCGTGCGTCCTTCCCCGTCCATCCGTCCCCGCCCATGCATCCTTCCCCGTCCGTCTGTCCGTCCGTCCCCGTCCCTTCTGTCCGTCCGTCCCCTTCCGTCCGTCCGTCCGTCCCCTTGCGTCCCCCTCCCCGTCCCTTCCGTTCGCTCCCTTCCCTCCGTTCCGTCCTCGTCCGTCCTCGTCCGTCCTCGTCCGTCCGTCCGCGTCCTCCGTCTGTCCCTGTCCGTCCGTCCGTCCGTCCGTCCGTCCCGTCCGTCCGTCCGTCCGTCCGCCCATGTCCGTCCGTCCCTGTCCGTCCGCCCGTGTCCGTCCGTCCGCGTCCGTCTGTCCGTGTGTGTCCGTCCGTCCGTGCGTCCGTCCCTTCCGGTCGTTCCTGTGATTGTCCGTTCATCCATCCGTCTGTCCATGCGTTCAATCAAGCGTTTAGCGGCTTTCAATTTGGCGTTTGCGGTCTCGACTTTGGGCTTTTGGTGATTTGGGTATCGCGTTTGCCTCGTAATTGAACGAAATCACAAAAACAAATCTGTTTCTGGAATTGTCGTTTTTGTTTTCTTATCGCGGTCCGTCCGTCCGTCCGTCCGTCCCCGTCCGTGCGTCCACATCCATCCGTCCGGCCACGCCCGGTCCGTGCCGTTCGGGTCCGTCGAGTCCGTCCCGTCCCGCGCTGTCCCGACACCCGTCCGTCGGTGCGTGTGCATGTGCGTCCATCCGTCGCCTGTTCGTTCGTTTGCCCGAACGAACGCAGGCGAGGTTTGCGGTAACGAACGCATTAGAGGAATGGGCCGGAGCCCCTTGTTAACATGAGTTGACACAGGGAGGCAGCGGAGTGGCGGGACCTAAACCCTAAACCCTAAACCCTAAAACCCTAAACCCTTAAACCCTAACCTAAACCTAAACCCTAAACCCTAAATTTTAGAGGTGCGCATTGTAGAACGGCCTTAGCGGCGCATCCGAAGTGGCCATGCGCAGCAAGTGGTTATGAAATTCGGGACGTGGGCTTATGCAAATTGAGCTTACTAAAGTTCATTGGCTTTGTATGGCAAGTACTTAAACCCCACTTGGGGTTACTTGGAATTCATTTAAAACCCCGCTTGCGCGTTATATAGGTCCATTCAATTCACTTGCCTGAAGATATATCATGTCAATCTATATAAAAATTTCGATCGGAGACATGTATGTCTGGGCCCTATATAGGCAGTCTATTTATCCGGTTGGGCATGTGCTGTCTTAAACTCGTCTGGGGCATGTGTGTAAGAATTCACTCGGACGGGGAGCGCCTATGTATGTGACTTTACTTAAACCCGTCTGGCCCTATGCATGTCAATTTACTTAAACTCCGTTTGGGGCGAAATAGATCGATTTAGTTAAACCCCGCTTGGGGCTATGTATGTCAATTTACTCAAACGCCTGGCTTCACATGTTAATTTACTTAAACACGGTCTCTTGCTTCGCCGCTTCATATGTCAGTCTACTTAAAGCCCGTTATGGCTACCTAAAAGAATATACTTAAGGCCCGTTTTTGACTTCATGTGTAAATATACTTGAACCCCGTCTCTGGCTCCTTATATCAATTTACTAGTTCCCGTCTTTTACTACATATGTCAATTCACGCAACCACCATCTTTACCTCCGGAGAGGTGTGAATACATTGAAGTGAAAAGCACCCGGAAAGATTTAAGTAAATTGAAGGTTGAAGAGCCCGCGGGAAGGTTCAAGTGAAAGGAAATACAAGCCCCGCAGAGGTTTAAGTTAATTGAATTGAAGAGCTTTCCGATATTTCAACTGTCTTAAACCTCTGCGCGCAATGACTGCCCGGTTTCGCGCGACTTTTACACTTTATTCTAGGTTTCATGTACGTACATATATCGATAAATTTATAGATGCACAATATGTGAAAAGATTTCGATTTAGCTACAATGAACAAGCTGGAAAATGCAGAGATATACTGATACAGACGTGAATCTAAATCATACATGTGTATAGCTGTATATATGTGTTGAAACGCAAAATATATTCAGATATGTTCATATATATATATTCATATGTGACATATATACATATATGTATATGCCGAAAATAGAAAATGTCTTTAAATATAGAGATCCACACAGCGTAGATCTAGGTATAAAAGACAGAAATGTGTGTATATGTAGTATGTATGTATATATGGCAGAGATATTTGCTATATATATATATATATATATAATTACAAACAAAGATTTAAATATAAATAAAGATATAGATACAGATGAAGATTTTTATACATATATACAGATTCAGATATAGATATGGACATAGATATAAACATAGCATACGTGCATGAATTGTTAGAAATATCTGCAAATAAAGTCGAATAGCATATATAGTACATGGCTATCTGTGTATATATACTGAACCAGATTCACATGTATAGTATAGAAATCATTATTATCAACATGTGTTTGTCGGTATGTACATATATACATATATGTAGCAATATAGATATAGCTATGGATATGGGGATAAATATAGGTATAAATATAGGTTTAAATATACGTATAGATATACGTATAGATGTAGGTTCAAACATAGGTATAGATATAGGTACAGATATAGGTATAAATATAGGTATAGATATAGGTACAGATATAGGTATAGGTATAAGTATAGATATAGGTATAGATATAGGTATAGATATACGTATAGATATAGGTATAGGTATATATATATATATATATATATAGGAATAGATATAGATATTGACATTAGTATTGACACACACAGAGATATAGATGCAGATGCTAGTATAGATATCGATGCAAATAGAATATAGATATAATTAAGATATAGATGCGGATAAAGATATAAGTATAGACAAAGGTATAGATATAGGTAAGACAGGCACAGATATAGATACAGACTTAGACATAGACATGCATGCAGATATAGATCTAAGTGAAGATGAAGACATACAGGCATGAACTAATTCAAGTCGATAAAACCATGAAGATATAGATATGGGAGCAGATATTGAAACAGACATAGATGTAGATATAGTCATGCAATTATGTAAAGTTAACTACGAAGTTCACCGCATTTGAGGAACTGCATGCACGCATAAGCAGAGAGAACGAGGTACCGATGCTCAGACATGTGAATATAGGTGCAAACAGATGATAAATGCCTAGAGATGGCCGCAATTGACTTCAACGTGGCCCCCCAAAGCTGATTACTTTAATTTACTAAAACCCGGTTCCTGTTATGATCTCGAGAAGAACTGGTGCGGATTTAAGCTTGCTTTAGCTTTCGATCCGCGTTGTCCCAAAACTACATCTTCAATATGACTCGTCATTTGCAAAGTATTACAGAGGTGAAGAAAATATATCATATTTACATATACATATATATATATAGAGAGACATGTAAAAGGAACGATATGCAGATACCTAGGGTTTTATACAGACATACGGGCTTATCTACATACATACATATATATATATATATTCGCATATATATATACATGAAAAGTTCACATATGAATCTATAGCCAGAGAGAACATACTGAGATACAAAAATATAGACATGTAGATAAATACATAGATATACAGATATACAAATATTCACATACATATATATATATATATATATGTAGGCAGCTGTTTGTATACAGAGACAAACAGACACATATTTATGGGTCTAGATACATCCACAAATTTGAGCATTGGTACAACTACATATACATACAGTTACGTGTACTCTTAAAACAAACTACGATATACATGCAGCCTTAAACATATACTAATCTAGATAATTTATCTATGATTTTGGCTTATATTCATACATATGTAAATACAGCTATGCACATATACATATAGACAGAAGTAAAGATACAAATATTAATGTTATCAATATATGCTACGTAAAATTATAAACTTCATCGCATAGGGTGCATGTTTGAAAGTTATTACATGTATACTTAAATTTTCAATCCTGTGTAGTGTTGCACCATTCCGCCTCGGCCGGTGCCTTCCGCCCCCGGCCTCGGCGGCAACCAAACGCCCTGTCGTAACATTTTTATCATTTTATTGAACAGATCATTGGAATGATATCAATTGTTCTATATTTGGAATATACTCGAACTTTTAAACTTATGTAGTCTTGCAAGTAGCCCCGTGTGGACGACAGCGACTCTAAAATTCATACTTCTACTACCGAAACACAAACAGAAAGAAAAACTATTAACCAACTATTTGATAAGAAAATGTGTCTTGTAAACAAAGAAAAGTCCCTACGATTTTTTTACCATTCCTCAACTTGGGCTTTAGATTTTGTAAGCGTTTGTCTCACTCACTCACTTTCATTTAACCATTCTTCTTCACTCCTTCTCACTCGCTGGTTCTCATTCTCTCATGTTCACTCGCTCTTTCTCATCACGCGCTCGCGAACACTCACGCCCCCGCCAAAACAAAATCGATTTTTAAATCTTCATTTCTGTGTTTTCACGCGTCGCCGAAGCAAATTTGGTTCGGCAACTGTCGTTTTTGGGATTCTAAACCCCGTCCGTCCGTCCGTCCGTCCTTCCGTCCTTCCGTCCTTCCGTCTCGTCCGTCCGTACGTCCGTACGTCCGTCCCCGTCCATCCGTCCGTCCGTCCCCCGTCCATCCGTCCCCGCCCCGTCCGTCTGTCCGTCCGTCCCCGTCCCTTCTGTCCGTCCGTCCCCTTCCGTCCGTCCGTCCTTCCCCTTCCGTCCCCCTCCCCGTCCCTTCCGTTCGCTCCCTTCCCTCCGTTCCGTCCTTGTCCGTCCGCCCGTCCTCGTCCGTCCTCGTCCGTCCGTCCGCGTCCTCCGTCTGTCCCTGTCCGTCCGTCCGTCCGTCCGCCCCTGTCCGTCCGTCCCTGTCCGTCCGCCCGTGTCCGTCCGTCCGCGTCCGTCTGTCCGTGTGTGTCCGTCCGTCCGTAAGTCCGTCCCTTCCGGCCGTTCCTGTGATTGTCCGTTCATCCTCTGTCCACGCGTTAAATCAAGCGTTTGGCGGCTTTCAATTTGGCGTTTGCGGTGTCGACTTTGGGCTTTTGGTGATTTGGGTATCGCGTTTGCCTTGTAATTGAACGAAATCACAAAAACAAATCTGTTTCTGGAATTGTCGTTTTTGTTTTCTTATCGCGGTCCGTGCGTCCGTCCGTCCGTCCGTCTCCGTCCGCACGTCCACATCCATCCGTCCGGCCCCGCCCGGTCCGTGCCGTTCGGGTCCGTCGAGTCCGTCCCGTCCCGCACTGTCCCGACACCCGTCCGTCGGTGCGTCCGCATGTGTGTCCATCCGTCCGTCTGTCCGTCCGTCCATCCGAGCGGAAGCCGGCAAGATTTGCGGCAACGAACGCATTAGAGGAATCGGCCGGAGCCCCTTGTTTAAACCATGAGGGTTGCCTAGGGCGCCAGCTACGCTGGCGAACCCTAAACCCTAAACCCTAAACCCTAAACCCTAAATTTTAGAGGCTGCGCCTTGTATGAACGGCCTTTAGCGGCGCAGCCGAGGTGCGCCAGCGCAGCAGTTGGTTATGAAACTTAGGACTTGGGCTTTTGCAAACGAGCTTACTTAAATTCCTTCGGGCTTTGTATGTCAATTTACTTAAACCCCACTTGGGATTATACTTGTGAATTCATTTAAACCCTGCTTGCGGTTATATATGTCCAATCAATTACACCCTGGCTGAGGCTATATATATGTCAATCTATATAAGCTTCGCTCGGAGCCATGTATGTCTGGGCCAATATATGCCAGTCTATTTCAATCCGGTTTGAGGCTGTGCATGTCTTAAACCCCGTCTGGGCCTGTGTGTAATAATTTACTATAACGGTGTTTGCGCCTATGTATGTGACTTTACTTAAACTCGTCTGGCCCTATGCCTGTCAATTTACTCAAACTCCGTTTGGGGCGAAAAATATCGATTTAGTTAAACCCCGCTTGGGGCTATGTCAATTTACTCAAACCCCTGGCTTCACATGTCAATTTACTTAAACACCGTCTCTTGCTTCGCCGCTTCATATGTCAGTCTACTTAAAGCCCGTTATGGCTACCTATAATAATGTACTTAGACCCCGTCTTTGACTTCATATGTAAATATACTTGAACCCCGTCTCTGGCTCCTTATATCAATTTACTACTTCCCGTCTTTTACTACATATGTCAATTCACGCAACCACCATCTTTACCTCCAGAGAAGTTTGAATACATTGAAGTGAAAAGCACCCGGAAAGATTTAAGTAAAGTGAAGGTTGAAGAGCCCGCGGGAAGGTTTCAAGTGAAAGGAAAACAAGCCCCGCAGAGGTTTAAGTTAATTGAATTGAAGAGCTTTCCGATATTTCAACTGTCTTAAACCTCTGCGTGCAATGACTGCCCGGTTTCGTGCGGCTGGCTCCAGACCCATTCGCCCCGTGTCTTCAATGGCAACATATTATAGGTATAGGAGAAGGTTTGCATTTTATTCTAGGTTTCATGTACGTACACATATCGATAAATTTATAGCTGCACAATAATTGAAAAGATTTCGATTTAGCTACAATAAACAAGCTGGAAAATGTAGAGATATACTGGTACAGACACGAACATCAATCATACATGTGCATAGCTGTGTATATGTATTAAAACGAAAAATGTATTCAGATATGTTCATATATATATATATATATATATATTCATTTTTGACATACATACATATATGTAAATGCAGAAAATAGAAAATGTATTTAAATATAGAGATCCATGCAGCATAGATCTAGGTATAAAACACAGAAATGTGTGTATATGTAGTATGTACGTATATATAGAAGAGATAATTGATATATATATATATATATATATACATATATCAATCAACAAAGACTTAAATATAAATCAAGACATAGATACAGATGAAAATATATACATATATACAGATTCAGATATAGATATGGACATAGATATAAACATAACATACATGCATAAATTGTTAGAAATATCTGCAAATAAATTCGAAAAGCATACAAAGTACATAGCTATCTGTGTATATATACTGAACCAGATTCACATGTGCGATATAGAAATCATTCTTATCAACATGTATTTGTCGGTATGCACATATATACATATATGTAGCAATATAGATGTAGCTATGGATATGGGGATAGATATAGGTATAAACATAGGTTTAAATATAGGTATAGATATAGGTATAGATATAGGTTCAAATGGAGTTATAGGTATAGGTACAGATAAGATATAGGTATAGGTATAGGTATAGATATGGGTATAAATATAGGTATAGGTATAGGTATAGATACAGGTATAGGTATAGATATAGGTATAGATATAGGTATAGGAATAGATATAGATATTGACATTAGTATTGACACACACAGAGATATAGATGCAGATACTAATATAGATATCGATGCAAATAGAATATAGATATAGTTAAGATATAGATGCGGATAAAGATATAGGTATAGACAAAGGTATAGATATAGGTAAGACAGGCACAGATATAGATATAGACTTAGATTTAGACCTGCATGCAGATATAGATCTAAGTGAAGATGAAGACATACAGGCATGAACTAGTTCAAATCGACAAAACCATGAAGATATAGATATGGGAGCAGATATTGAAACAGACATAGATGTAGATATAGTCATGCAATTGCGTAAAGTTAACTACGAAGTTCACTGCATTTGAGGAACTGCATGCACGCATAAGCAGAGAGAACGAGGTACCGATGCTCAGACATGCGAATATAGGTACAAACAGATGATAATGCCTAGATATGGCCGCAATTGACTTCAACGTGGCCCCCCAAAGCTGATTACTTCAATTTACTAATACCCGGTTCCTCATATGATCTCGAGAAGAACTGGTGCGGATTTAAGCTTGCTTTAGCTTTCGATCCGCACTGTCCCAAAACTACATCTTCAATATGACCCGTCATTTGCAAAGTATATGAGAGGTGAAGAAAATACATCGTATTTACATATATATACATATATATAGAGACATGTAAAAGGAACGATAGGCAAATACCTAGTGTTTTATACAGACATGCGGGCTTAATTACATACATATATATATATGCATATATATTTGTATATATATACACATATATACATATATATATATTCGTAGATACGAAGGTATATAGGCATAGATATATATACATATATCTATATTCGCATGTATATATACATGAAATTTTTCATATGAATCTATAGCCAGAGAGAACATACACAGATACAAAAGATAAAGACATGTAGATACATATATAGATATACAGATATGCAGATATTCACATATATACATATGTAGGCAGCTTTTTGTATACAGAGACAAATAGAAACATATTCATGGGTCTAGATACATCCACAAATCTCAGCATTGGTACAAGTACATATACATACAGTTACCTGTACTCTAAATATAAACTACGATATACATGCAGCCATAAACTTACACTAATCTAGATAATTTATCCATGATTTTGGCTTTTTTCCATTTGTATACATATATATATAGATAGAGCTATGAACATATACATATAGACAGAAGTAGAGATACAAATATCATTGATATCAATATATGCTACATAAAATTATAAACGTCATCGCATAGGGTGCATGTTTGAAAGCTATTACATGTGTACTTAGACTTTCAAACCTGTGTAGTCTTGCACCATTCCGCCTCGGCCGGTGGCTTCCGCCCCCGGCCTCGGCGGAAACTAAACTCTCTGTCGTAGCACCCTTATCATTTTATTGAACAGATCATTGGAATGATATCAATTGTTCTATGTTTGGAATATACTCAAACTTTTCAACCTATGTAGTCTTGCAAGTAGCCCCGTGTGGACGACAGCTGCTTTAAAATTCATACTTCTACTACCGAAACGCAAACAAAAAAGAAAGACTATTAACCAACTATTTGATAAGAAAATTTGTCTTTTAAACAAAGAAAAGTCCTTACTGTTTTTTTACCATTCCTCAACTTGGGTTTTAAGTTTTGTAAGCATTTGTCTCACTCACTCACTCACTTTCATTCAACCATTCTTCTTCACTCCTTCTCACTCGCTGATTTTTCATTCTCTCATGTTCACTCGCTCTTTCTCATCACGCGCTCACGAACACTCACGCCACCGCCAAAACAAAATCGATTTTTGAATCTTCATTTCTGTGTTTTCACGCGTCGCCGAAACAAATTTGGTTCGGCAACTGTCGTTTTTGGGATTCTAAACCCCGTCCGTCCGTCCGTCCGTCCTTCCGTCCTTCCGTCCTTCCGTCTCGTCCGTCCGTACGTCCGTACGTCCGTCCCCGTCCATCCGTCCGTCCGTCCCCCGTCCATCCGTCCCCGCCCGTCTGTCCTTCCCCGTCCGTCTGTCCGTCCGTCCCCGTCCCTTCTGTCCGTCAGTCCCCTTCCGTCCGCCCGTCCCCCTCCTCGTCCCTTCCGTCCGCTCCCTTCCCTCCGTTCCGTCCTTGTCCGTCCGCCCCTCGGTCCTCGTCCGTCCTTGTCCGTCCGTCCGCGTCCTCCGTCTGTCCCTGTCCGTCTGTCCGTCCATGTCCGTCCGTCCGTCCGTCCGTGGTCCGTCCGTCCGCCCATGTCCGTCCGTCCCTGTCCGTCCGCCCGTGTCCGTCCGTCCGCCCGCGTCCGTCTGTCCGTGCGTGTCCGTCCGTCCGTCCGTCCGTCCATCCCTCCGTCCGTCCGTCCGTCCCTTCCGGCCGTTCCTGTGATTGTCCGTTCATCCATCCGTCTGTCCACGCGTTCAATCAAGCGTTTGGCGGCTTTCAATTTGGCGTTTGCGGTCTCGACTTTGGGCTGTTGGTGATTTGGGTATCGCGTTTGCCTTGTAATTGAACGAAATCACAAAAACAAATCTGTTTCTGGAAT
>CAJNDT010004293.1:0-16564 GCA_905221615.1 Symbiodinium sp. CCMP2592 | reverse complement strand
GGGGGGTCCATTCGAAAACCTGGTGCAACACTGGTCCTACCAGGGGGTCCATTCGAAAACCTGGTGCAACACTGGTCCTACCAGGGGGGTCCATTCGAAAACCTGGTGCAACACTGGGGGGTCCCTTGGGTTTAGGGCCTAGGGTTTGGGCTTCAGGGTTTAGGGCCTAGGGTTTGGGCTTTAGGGTTTAGGGCCTAAGGTTTGGGCTTTAGGGTTTAGGGCCTAAGGCTTGGGCTTTAGGATTTAGGGCCTAGGGTTTGGGCTTTAGGGTTTAGGGCCTAAGGTTCGGGCTTTAGGGTTTAGGGCCTAGGGTTTCGTTGCTCATGCTCTTTGCTTTCCTGGTGCTGCTTGGTGTGACTACCCCCCAATAAGCGATGCTCATGCTCTTTGCTTTCCTGGGACTGCTTGGTGTGACTACCCCCCAATAAGCGATGCTCATGCTCTTTGCTTTCCTGGGACTGCTTGGTATGACTACCCCCCAATAAGCGATGCTCATGCTCTTTGCTTTCCTGGGACTGCTTGGTGTGACTACCCCCCAATAAGCGATGCTCATGCTCTTTTCTTTCCTGGGACTGCTTGGTGTGACTACCCCCCAATAAGCGATGCTCATGCTCTTTGCTTTCCTGGGACTGCTTGGTGTGACTACCCCCCAATAAGCGATGCTCATGCTCTTTGCTTTCCTGGGACTGCTTGGTGTGACTACCCCCCAATAAGCGATGCTCATGCTCTTTGCTTTCCTGGGACTGCTTGGTGTGACTACCCCCCAATAAGCGATGCTCATGCTCTTTGCTTTCCTGGGACTGCTTGGTGTGACTACCTCCCAATAAGCGATGCTCATGCTCTTTGCTTTCCTGGGACTGCTTGGTGTGACTACCCCCCAATAAGCGATGCTCATGCTCTTTGCTTTCCTGGGACTGCTTGGTGTGACTACTCCCCAATAAGCGATGCTCATGCTCTTTGCTTTCCTGGGACTGCTTGGTGTGACTACCCCCCAATAAGCGATGCTCATGCTCTTGGCTTTCCTGGGACTGCTTGGTGTGACTGCCCTTCAATAAGCGAAACAATTCCACAAGAGGTTTGCCTTCCAAACGCCCCAATAAGCGAAACAATTTTTATTAGCTCATTATGGAAGTGGTGGGTGCTTAAGCAAGGGCTAAATTATGAAGAAATTTGTATATCCTAGTGTTATGGGGTTCTTTGGGTGGCTAGATTCACCACTTTAGTTTATGTTAATGCTCGAATGGACCCCCATTCGAAAACCTGGTGCAACACTGGTGGGTCCATTCGAAAACCTGGTGCAACACTGGGGGGTCCATTCGAAAACCTGGTGCAACACTGGGGGGGTCCATTCAAAAACCTGGTGCAACACTGGGGGGTCCATTCGAAAACCTGGTGCAACACTGGGGGGTCCATTCGAAAACCAGGGAATTTAGGGTTTAGGCATGTCTATACTGCAGCACTAGAAACATAAGTATCCGTAGAAATCGAGTTGTAGGGTTTGAAGTTTGATGTCGTCTGAGGGTAACGAAAAAAACTTTCTAACTCTTATGTTTTGGGATTCTTTGGGTGGGTGGGTATTCTTCCAAGTTCTTACTAGCGAACTTGACTAGAGAGTGCTCGACCAGAGCTGCTGAACCCTAAACCCTAAACCCTAAACCCTAAACCCTAAACCCCTAAACCCTAAACCCTAAACCCTAAACCCTAAACCCTAAACCCTAAACCCTAAACCCTAAACCCTAAACCCTAAACCCTAAACCCTCTTCTCAAATGAGTATTAAAATGGGGAGCCATTTTTCGGGGCAGTCGGACCCCCAATGTTTGAGGCCCACTTTTTCGGCAGGACCCCGCCCATGCTGAGACCAAAATTTGTCGGGTCAGGAACCCCAATGTTGAGCCAATTTTTCGGTCAGGACCACCCCCAATGTTGAGCCATTTTCGGCAGGACTCCCCCAATGTTGAAGCCAATTTTTCGGCAGGACCCCCCATGTTTAAGCCACTTTTTCGGCAGGACCCCAATGTTGAGCCAATTTTTCCGGCAGAACCCTCAATTTGAGCCAATTTTTTTCGGTCGGACGCCCCCCAATGTTGAGCCAATTTTTCGGCATGGAACCACCCCCCAATGTACCTGGCATTTTTCGGCAGGACCCCCCAATGTTGAGCCAATTTTTCGGCAGGACCCCCCAATGTTGAGCCAATTTTTCGGCAGGACCCCCCAATGTTGAGCCAATTTTTCGGCAGGACCCCCCAATGTTGAGCCAATTTTTCGGCAGGACCCCCCAATGTTGAGCCAGTTTTTCGGCAGGATTCCCAATGTTGAGCCAGTTTTTTCGGCAGGACCCCCCAATGTTGAGCCAGTTTTTCGGCAGGACCCCCCAATGATGAGCCAGTTTTTCGTCAGAACCCCGATAGGGTTTAGGGCCTAGGGTTTGGGCTTTAGGGTTTAGGGCCTAGGGTTTGGCCTTTAGGGTTTAAGGCCTAGGGTTTGGGTTTTGGCTTTAGAGTTTAGGGCCTAGGGTTTTGGGCTTTAGGGTTTAGGGCCTAGGGCTTTAGGGTTAGGGTTTAGCGCTTGGGCTTTAGGGTTTAGGGCCTAGGATTTGGCCTTTAGGGTTTAAGGCCTAGGGTTTGTTTGGGCTTTAGGGTTTAGGACCTAGGGTTTGGGCTTTAAGTTTAAGGCCTAGGGTTTGGGCTTTAGGGTTTAGGGCCTAGGGTTTGGGCTTGAGTGTGTCATGCTTCTTTCTGTAAAGCAAAAAAGATGACACATATCCGGCCTGAAATGTGTCATGCTTTTTCTGTAAGGCGGAAAAGATGACACATTTCCGGCTTGAAATGTGTCATGTTTCTTTCTGTAAGGCGGAAACGATGACACTCTGTAAGGCGGAAAAAATGACACATTTCCGGCCTGAAATGTGTCATGCTTCTTTCTTTCTGCAGCAATAGAAACACAAGTATATGCTAGAAATCAAGGCGTAGGGTTTGAGGTTTGATGTCGTCTGAGGGTAACGAAAATTTTTTTCTAACTCTTATGTATTGGGATTCTTTGGGTGGGTGGGTATTCTTCCAGGTTCTTACTAGCGAACTTGACTAGATACTGCTCGACCAGAGCTGCTGAACCCTAAACCCTAAACCCTAAACCCTAAACCCCTAAACCCTAAACCCTCTCTCTCAAATGAATATTTAAATGTTGAGCCATGTTTTCGAACGGGACCCCCCAGTGTTGCACCAGGTTTTCGAATGGACCCCCCAGTGTTGCACCAGGTTTTCGAATGGACCCCCCCAGTGTTGCACTAGGTTTTCGAATGGACCCCCCAGTGTTGCACCAGGTTTTCGAATGGGGGTCCATTCGAAAACCTGGCTCAACACTGGTCCCCCCGTATGTTGCACTAGGTTTTCGAATATGCCCACCAGTGTTGCATCAGGTTTTCGAATGGACCCCCATTCGAAAACCTGGTGCAACACTGGTCCTACCAGTGTTGCACCAGGTTTTCGAATGGACCCCCATTCGAAAACCTGGTGCAACACTGGTGGGTCCATTCGAAAACCTGGTGCAACACTGGTCCTACCAGTGTTGCACCAGGATTTCGAATGGGGGGTCCATTCGAAAACCTGGTGCAACACTGGGGGGTCCATTCGAAAACCTGGTGCAACACTGGGGGGGTCCATTCGAAAACCTGGTGCAACACTGGGGGGTTCATTCGAAAACCTGGTGCAACACTGGGGGGTCCATTCGAAAACCTGGTGCAACACTGGGGGGTCCATTCGAAAACCTGGTGCAACACTGGTCCTACCAGGGGGTCCATTCGAAAACCTGGTGCAACACTGGGGGGTCCATTCGAAAACCTGGTGCAACACTGGTCCTACCAGGGGGTCCATTCGAAAACCTGGTGCAACACTGGTCCTACCAGGGGGGTCCATTCGAAAACCTGGTGCAACACTGGGGGGTCCATTGGGTTTAGGGCCTAGGGTTTGGGCTTCAGGGTTTAGGGCCTAGGGTTTGGGCTTTAGGGTTTAGGGCCTAAGGGTTGGGCTTTAGGGTTTAGGGCCTAGGGCTTGGGCTTTAGGGTTTAGGGCCTAGGGTTTGGGCTTTAGGGTTTAGGGCCTAAGGTTCGGGCTTTAGGGTTTAGGGCCTAGGGTTTCGTTGCTCATGCTCTTTGCTTTCCTGGGGCTGCTTGGTGTGACTACCCCCCAATAAGCGATGCTCATGCTCTTTGCTTTCCTGGGACTGCTTGGTCCCCAACAAGCGATGCTCATGCTCTTTGCTTTCCTGGGACTGCTTGGTGTGACTACCCCCCAATAAGCGATGCTCGTGCTCTTTGCTTTCCTGGGACTGCTTGGTGTGACTACCCCCCAATAAGCGATGCTCATGCTCTTTGCTGTCCTGGGACTGCTTGGTGTGACTACCCCCCAATAAGCGATGCTCATGCTCTTTGCTTTCCTGGGACTGCTTGGTGTGACTACCCCCCAATAAGCGATGCTCATGCTCTTTGCTTTCCTGGGACTGCTTGGTGTGACTACCCCCCAATAAGCGATGCTCATGCTCTTTGCTTTCCTGGGACTGCTTGGTGTGACTACCCCCCAATAAGCGATGCTCATGCTCTTTGCTTTCCTGGGACTGCTTGGTGTGACTACCCCCCAATAAGCGATGCTCATGCTCTTTGCTTTCCTGGGACTGCTTGGTGTGACTACTCCCCAATAAGCGATGCTCATGCTCTTTGCTTTCCTGGGACTGCTTGGTGTGACTACCCCCCAATAAGCGATGCTCATGCTCTTTGCTTTCCTGGTACTGCTTGGTGTGACTACCCCCCAATAAGCGATGCTCATGCTCTTGGCTTTCCTGGGACTGCTTGGTGTGACTGCCCTTCAATAAGCGAAACAATTCCACAAGAGGTTTGCCTTCCAAACGCCCCAATAAGCGAAACAATTTTTATTAGCTCATTATGGAAGTGGTGGGTGCTTAAGCAAGGGCTAAATTATGAAGAAATTTGTATATCCTAGTGTTATGGGGTTCTTTGGGTGGCTAGATTCACCACTTTAGTTTATGTTAATGCTCGAATGGACCCCCCTTCGAAAACCTGGTGCAACACTGGTGGGTCCATTCGAAAACCTGGTTGACACTATAGGGAATTTAGGGTTTAGGCATGTCTATACTGCAGCACTAGAAACATAAGTATCCGTAGAAATCGAGTTGTAGGGTTTGAAGTTTGATGTCGTCTGAAAAAAAAAAAAAAAACTTTCTAACTCTTATGTTTTGGGATTCTTTGGGTGGGTGGGTATTCTTCCAAGTTCTTACTAGCGAACTTGACTAGAGACTGCTCGACCAGAACTGCTGAACCCTAAACCCTAAACCCTAAACCCTAAACCCTAAACCCTAAACCCTAAACCCTAAACCCTAAACCCTAAACCTAAACACTAAACCCTAAACCCTAAACCCTAAACCTAAACCCTAAACCTAAACCCTAAACCCTAAACACTAAACCCTAAACCTAAAACCCGAAACCTAATCCTTAAACCTATTAAATCAAACCTAAACTAAACCCTAAATCCTAAAGACCCTAAAACCCCTAAAAAAAAAACCCTAAACCCTAAACCCTAAACCCTAAAACCCGAAAACCCTAAACCTAAACCCTAAACCCTAACCATAAAAAACCCCAAAAAAACCTAACCCCTAAACCTAAAACCTTAAACCTAAACCCTAACCTAACCAAAACCTAAACCCCTAAAACACTAACCCTAAGCCCTAAACTCAAGGCATAGGCCGCCCACCTACTGTGGGTGGGCGGCGCTTAAGCCCCTCGACCTCGATGGCGCAGAGCGACCCAAGACGCCTGCCCGCCTCTCCACAGCCATGGGGACGGTAGCACCCACGTCAGGCCCGGTACCGGAGCCGGTTCTCCTCGGGACCAGTACTGGTCCCTTAATAAAGTCATTACCCTAAACCCTGAGGTCGAGACCCTGGAGTCCCAACCTGTCCCAGAGCACCCCCAAAAAGGGACCCCCCAAGGGGGGGCTTGGGGCCTGCAGCGAGCAGAGTTCAAGGACCTGGGGGCGTCCAGGCCGGTCCTAGGGGAGACGTGGACAATTCTTGCAGTTTTGTGGTGTTAGGCCCCAGGTCGGCCCAGAGGTCCCCCAGGGCCAAGCCAGGGCCAGGGCCAGGCCCCCAGACACCTCCACTTGCCTATCCCCTGCCTGGCCCCCGCCCGCCTCTCCTGACCACTTCTGTTGGCCCTGGGTCCTGGACAAATTTTGGCATTTCTCGCCTTGCTGGCCTGGCCGGGGCCGGCCCCTTAGCCCCCTGCCCTTCCCAAAAGTGGCGCCGGACACGGTCGAAAAAGTGGCGCCGGACACTGTCCGGGCCTTTCTGTGGGCCTCCAAAAATGGTGCCGGACACGGTCCAGCAAGTGGCGCCGGACACGGTCTCTGGGGGGGCCCTACTTTGTCCGGCGTCGGCGCCGGACGCACTCCAAAAGTGGCGCCGGACGCTGTCGGACTTTGTCCGGCGCCGGCGCCGGACGCTCTCCGAACCGTGTCCGGCGCCGCTCGCCGGTACTTGGCGTGCTTGCTGGCGCCGTTTTGGACGCAATCTGCTGCCCTGCAAGCCATTTCTCTACCCAAATATGACTTTTCTGAAATTTCGTTTGTCCTGTGCCACGTTTTTTTTAATTTGCCAGCAAACTGTGTTTTGCGTGAGATTTCATGCATGTCCGTGCGATTCGGCGTCCGCATTCATTTTTCCGCAGCAGCGTCGTGTCTTTTTCTCAAGTCTTGCTTTTTTTTTTCGGTGAAGCTGGAAGCATCCTTGGATTGAGCCCAAAACTGCAAAGTACTTGGCCTAGTTTTTGCGTCTTTTCGAAAACCTTAATTTTAAGAACAGTAAATCTATTTTAGATGTAGTGGCTTTAGTAATCTTTTTCCTTTGTCTTTTTTCGGGTTCGGGTCTAGACACATACGAAACTAACTTGACGTCCGAATCGACTTTGTGGCAGCCAAGGCAGAGGACGTTTCGCAGCTTTGCATGATCCCGGCACACTCCTTCCAGATGAAAAGTGCACGCACATGTCGTCGTCCCTCGCGGACCGTATCACCCCTTCGCGGACTATAGGGCGGCTGCACCTGGCGCTCATGCAAAAGTTGGGAATGTTATCGGTGAGTTTTTCTAGCCACACGCAGGTCGAGGTCAGCATGTGCCGCTGAGAGCTGCTTAGTCCTCCAGTCTTCGGATCCTGCTTCTAGCTGGCTTACAAGTGCCTCGCATGTGCTCTCCTGGCTCAAGCTATCTTCAGACCGCTGTATTCTAGCATTTGGCTCGACGGCCAGCCTCGGACAAGCCATGCCGCCAAAATGTGCGGGGCAAGAGGGGGACAACCTTGTGCCGTGTGTCTTCAGCACCCAAGACATCGGCCAGGCTGCACGCGTGCAGCCGGGGCGCCACGGCGGCGGGTCGCGGTGCCTCTTCTGCGCCGGCGACGTCTTGAACCAGCGCTTGGCCACTGCCCGCGGCAAGGGGGTCATCACGACGGCTTTGGCATTTTTTCAAGAGCATGGGCCTCTTGACGTCCTTCCGCAGGCCGTCCAGCGCGTGAAAGCTTTGGCCGGCGAGGATGCTTGGACTGAATGTGCCACGCGCTTGCAGCACTGCTTGCAGAAACGTGGCCGTACACAACAAGACCGTGCAGAGCGGCGGCAGCAGAATGCCCGCAACCGAGCCGGGGGACTCGCAACGTGGGCGCCGGTCTTGGAAGAGCGGCGGGCTCAATATTCCCCATCGGCGCAGGATGTGGCTGCAGAGAAGACGGCAGAGCTGGCGCAGCAGCGTGCATTGCAGCGCAAGTTCCCTGCTGTGTACAATCCAGATGTTCGCGACCCCAGCAAGTGGCAAACGGAAATGGCAGCGACCTTCCGCCGTTTCGCACAGGATTGGTCCTGGTCTTCATGCCAGAAATGCCACCGCATGGTGCCACAAAAATTCCACCCCAAGCATGTGCGGTCGGCGGGACGCTTGCGGCCCCAGCTAAAAGCGTGTGCCCACTGCAAGAGTGGCGTGGGCTACTGGTCACCCCGTCCTTCAGATGTGCCTGAGCCTTTACGTCAACTTCCACAGTCCGTTCTTGACGCCTTGGCCATCCTGGATGTCTACACCGGCCCCTTGGAGAGGGCACCTCAAGGTTACTTGGTCCACACAGGGTGTGTTCGCTTCAGCTGGAAGCCGACCTCCGTTGAAGAGCGCTTGAGCGGTCTTCCGCGCCCGGAGTGGCGCCTGGGCCGGGCTGCTTACGAGTGGCTCATCGCGGCGGAGGACTGCACCTACCTCGACTTCCTTCAAGCCCACGACGCCTTCCTTCGCCAGCGTCAGCGTCTCTTGGACCAAGCCGAGCTCGAGACCTCGGCGCCCATCCCGTGGCTGCCATTGCGCTTTATGGAGACTGTCGGGTTGGAATGCGCTGTTTGGCCGCACCTGTACTGGTGTCGCAGCATGTGCGAAACCTTCGTGCGCAGCTCTGACCGGCGCCGCTTGGATCGTGCACGCCGCGTGGCCGCTGCTGACGAGGAGCCGGACGACTTCGAAGCGGTCGATGCGGACGGAGATGCGGCAATGCCTGCGGTTGTGGACGACGGCTCTGACCTCGAGGAGGACTCCGACGAGCCCATCGAAGACGGAGACGGTCCAGGAGGGACGGAAACGCGGCAGAGCGCCAAGGCAAGCTTCATGGCAAAGGTTTTCTCTTCCGTCATCGGCTATGGCTCCAACCGCCCCCTCGCCCAATTTGTCTACGACTTATGGCTGTGGAGTTCGCTTGGTGGGGCGCGCAACGCCGTGCCCACGACATTGCGAGGTGCTCTGGCCGGTCGCAGCTTCTCTCCCCTGTATTGGCGCAACATGCATGCTGGCCTGGTCGACTGCGCCCGCCAGATCGGCTTTCCGTCCTTGTTCATCACCGTGGCGCCACTTGAGATGTCCGCCCCCTATCACTGTTGGTTGGAGGACGAATTGAAGAAGGCCTGCCGCGCGCGAACACACTTGCCTGCCGCGGAAACCTTCCACTTGGCTCACCTCCTCTTCCAGCTGGCTGAAGGTTTGTTGACGGGGACCAACCGGCAGCAGCAAGGAAGGCCTGCAAGAAGATGGACGCGACACGTGCTGGCGGCCGAGGATCCCGCGACTGCGACGGTCGTGGAGATGTTTGGGCGCCTGGAATTCCAGGATGGCAAAAGGAAGCGACACGTGGGGCCTTCCCAGTCCTATCATGGTTCTGGCCGTGTGCACCTGCACATGCTGGTCTGGCTGCAGAATGCGGACCAAGTGCCCTGGTCCCGCATCTTACGCGCCGACATTCCCTCTGCAGATGACGAGCCGGAGCTGCATGATTTGGTTCGCGGCTCCCAACTAGACTGGGACACCAGCGCTTGGCCGCGCCATGACGGCCCGACCGTGTACGACAAGGACGCCCAGCTCTTGCGGTTGCATCATCCCGCAGATGCCCATGCAGCCCACGTCCGCGCCTTCATGCCTGACGTCCTCGAAGCACTGCAGTGTCATATGGACGTCCAGATGGGCGACGGCCGGGGGTTGCTGCTGCAGTACACCTCCACGTACGCGGCGAAGTTCAGCGACCAGTTCGCAAGCAGTTGGCTCAACGAGGAGGCGACCGACTTCCAGCTTGCCCGCAAGGTGTTGACCGAGTATCACCCGCTCGAGCCAGAAATGTGGCTCCAGCTCGGAGGCCAGCAATTCCGGCAGGTGCTGCAGACGGGGGTGTTGCGGCGAGTGGTCCTGCGACCTCCTTGGAAAGGCTTCCCCCCAAGCCGCTGGGAGCAGCTGTACATGACTTCTGCCTGGCGCCCGGATGATTGCACGCTCCTCGAGTTTCTCAGGCTTGCCAATGAGTCGGGCGAGCGACGCAAGAACCGCCGGCGCGTCCTGGTGGCCGCTGCCATGGATTCAGCCTTCCACGAAAGCTTTTATGGCCAGTGGCTGCTGCTCCACGTGCCTTTCCGTACCTTCGCGGAGCTTTGGGATGACCGCGTTCTTGCTGTACCTGAAGGCTATCGCATGTTGGCCCTGTGTCTTTTGAAGCGCCCCGGCTTCTGGCGCCGTCTGCACGACGTTCGGGACGAGTTGCAGTTGGAGGGCCACAGAGACGCCCACATCTGCAATGTCCTCAGCATGGTGGAAAGTCGCACGGCCGTCATCGATGCTTACCTCTCGGGACAGCTCGCCCTGGACGAGGACATGCCTCCGGCCGACGGCTTCCTGGACGCGCCCGAAGTTGGCTATCAGGGCGAGCTGGACCCAGAGCAGGCCGTCGTCGTCGAACACATCCGGACCATGGTCAACTTGGCGCTGGAACGCCGCTACCCTGAAGACCCCGACGGCACCGCCATGCAGGAGTATGTCCGGAAGCTGCAAACCAGCAGGGCACAGGTGGCCCGTCCCTTCTGCGTGCTGGGTCCTGCGGGGTCCGGCAAAAGCACGGCCGTGGAAGTGGCAATCCGTCGCGCTGTCGACGCCGGCGCCCACGTGGGCATCGCCTGTCCGACGGGTATGCTTGCAAGCTCATACCGCAGCAAGTTTCCCGGCTTGGACGTGGACACCTTGCATGGCATGTTCCTCCTGCACTTGCCGCAAGAGCAGACCTGGGACTGCATGGCCTCCTTCGACGTGGTCGTCATCGATGAGATCGGCCAGCTCTCGCGCTACACCCTGGAACGGTTGTTGTGGCTTTGGGACAACGCGGACCGCCGCCCCGCTATCATCTTCCTCGGCGACTTCCACCAACTCCGTGGGATGGACAGTACCCGGGCCTGCGACAGCCCACGTTGGCAGCCGGTCGTCGTGCGCCACTTGCGCACTATGCGCCGTTGCAAGTGCGCGGAACTGCGGTGGAAGTTGGAGCTCTTGCGGACTGCCAAGCCCAATAAAGACCAGCTGCATCGCATCCTTCGCGGCCATCGCGCTGCTCCGGATCGCGGTCCGGGCGTGAGCCCAGAGCCCACGGAGCTGGACGTCCAGTACATCCTGGAGGAAACCCCACAGACTCTCTTCCTAACGATCACGCGGCGCAACGCTGCCCTACTCAACGACCTGGCAGTCCAGGCACTCTACTCCGACGCGCTTCCCCTCGCGGTCGTTCCGGGCGACTACGAAAGCAACCTCGCCAACTACAACCAGGCCGGCCAGCTTGTCGACTGCGAGCCCGTGCAAGTCGCCATCTACGAGGGTATGCGGGTCACCCTGACCCGAAACCTCCAGAAGGAGCAGAACTTCGTCAACGGCATGCGCTGCGTGGTTCTGGGGATGCAGCGCGGCTCCGTGCTGGTCCGCACCGAGTGCGGCAACGTGCTCTCGGTTTTCCCCTTTACGGACGACGAGATTGACATCGACGGCGAGCAGCACCGTGCAACCTACTTCCCTCTCCGACTCGGCTATGCCGTCACCTTGCAGAAGATCCAAGGCGCCACCCTGGAGCATATTACTGTGTGGCTCGATGTACCCAATGTAGAAGCGGCTGCTTATGTCGCCCTCTCCCGGGTCCAGTATGACAACCAGTGGCGTTTTCTTGGACATGCCACGCGACATCACTTCACGCCCGCTTCCGGCATCTGATTCGCGAGGCTCTGCACTTGCTCTCTTCTTCTTGGGCGCAAGGCAAGCTCAACAGAAGCCCTGCCACGTGAGTCGTCCTCGTCGTGTAACGGCCAAGACTGAAAACGGCTGTACCAGGCTGTTGTAGATTGTAACACTTTTGCTGTCGCTGCCACGGCATTGTTGGGCAGTGACCGAGGGAGTGGAGTTCTCAACCACGTCGCGTTTCTGACAAAAACTCCCGCTGTCGTTCCGGCTTGCCGTCGACAGATCAGTTGCAAGCAATCCCTGTCTTTGGCAAGCATCGGCTCGAATCTGAAGGTCACCGAAAGCGCAGGTCCTCCCATGTCTGCCATGCTTCACCTGTGGGCCTGCCCAACTACTGATCACTGGCTCCTCGTCTGCAGTCATATCTCCGTTTCGACGTCTGCGTTGTGCGCAAAAGCCCCTTCTGCACTGCATTTTACGTGTCAGCACAATAGGGACACAAATGCTGCAAGGCCACCCAGAGCTCGACACTCAGCGCCGCAGGCTTACAAAAGCACGAACTTGCGAAAGCGTTCGATCTTGCTCCCGAGCTTTGCCACAACTTGTCGACCCCGGCTTTTTTTCAATGCATCGCGGTGCCGTGCCTGCAAGATTGCCTTACCGGTTTTAGCACACGTCTGCCCGTCCTTGGTCACAGTAACCTCTCGAAGTGCAACTCGACAAGCCACGACAGCATGGACGTCAATAGCAAGCATCGGCTCGAATCGAGTTACAAAAGCACGAACTTGCGAAAGCGTTCGATCTTGCTCCCGAGCTTTGCCACAACTTGTCGACCCCGGCTTTTTTTCAATGTATCGCGGTGCCGTGCCTGAAAGATTGCCTTACCGGTTTTAGCACACGTCTACCCGTCCTTGGTCACAGTAACCTCTCGAAGTGCAACTCGACAAACCACGACAGAATGGACGTCAATAGCAAGAATCGGCTCGAATCGAGTTACAAAAGCACGAACTTGCGAAAGCGTTCGATCTTGCTCCCGAGCTTTGCCACAACTTGTCGACCCCGGCTTTTTGTCAATGCATCGCGGTGCCGTGCCTAAAAGATTGCCTTACCGGTTTTAGCACACGTCTGCCCGTCCTTGGTCACAGTAACCTCTCGAAGTGCAACTCCACAAACCCCCCCGGCCTGGCCTCCCCCTTGGCCCTTACCTCCTGCCGTACTCTGCCCTGCCTTTTGGCTGCAGAATTGTGTGTTTGTTGTTAACCAAAATGGACCTAACAGAGTTTAGATCCTAAACCCTAAAAGGTATAGGTTTGGGCGGTTTGCCGCCTCAGACGGCGTGGGGTGGGTGAGTAATGTGATGGCCCGCCACAGTCGGGCCATGTCTGCGATTCGCAGGCAACAAAACCGCTAATAAATCCTACAATCCCTGTTACACTACCGCTACGCAATCTTGCAGCAAACCCTAAACCCTAAACCCTAAACCCTAAACCCTAAACCCTAAACCCTAAACCCTAAACCCTAAACCCTAAACCCTAAACCCTAAACCCTAAACCCTAAACCCTCTCTCTCAAATGAGTATTTAAATGTTGACCCATTTTTTCGGACGGGACCCCCCAGTGTTGCACCAGATTTTCGAATGGACCACCGGTGTTGCACCAGATTTTCGAATGGACCACCGGTGTTGCACCAGATTTTCGAATAGGGGTCCATTCGAAAAACTGGTGCAACACTGGTCCCCCGTATGTTGCACTAGATTTTCGAATGGACCCACCAGTGTTGCACCAGATTTTCGAATGGGGTCCATCCGAAAATCTGGTGCAACACTGGTCCCCCCGTATGTTGCACCAGATTTTCGAATGGACCCCATTCGAAAATCTGGTGCAACACTGGTCCTACCAGTGTTGCACCAGATTTTCGAATGGACCCCTATTCGAAAATCTGGTGCAACACTGGTGGTCCATTCGAAAATCTGGTGCAACACTGGGGGGTCCATTCGAAAATCTGGTGCAACACTGGTGGTCCATTCGAAAATCTGGTGCAACACTGGTCCTACCAGGGGGTCCATTCGAAAACCTGGTGCAACACTGGTCCTACCAGGGGGTCCATTCGAAAACCTGGTGCAACACTGGTCCTACCAGGGGGGTCCATTCGAAAACCTGGTGCAACACTGGTGGTCCATTCGAAAATCTGGTGCAACACTGGTCCTACCAGGGGGGTCCATTCGAAAACCTGGTGCAACACTGGTCCTACCAGGGGGGTCCATTCGAAAACCTGGTGCAACACTGGGGGTCCATTCGAAAACCTGGTGCAACACTGGTCCTACCAGGGGGTCCATTCGAAAACCTGGTGCAACACTGGTCCTACCAGGGGGGTCCATTCGAGAACCTGGTGCAACACTGGGGGGTCCATTGGGTTTAGGGCCTAGGGTTTGGGCTTCAGGGTTTAGGGCCTAGGGTTTGGGCTTTAGGCTTTAGGGCCTAAGGTTTGGGCTTTAGGGTTTAGGGCCTAGGGCTTGGGCTTTAGGGTTTAGGGCCTAGGGTTTGGGCTTTAGGGTTTAGGGCCTAAGATTCGGGCTTTAGGGTTTAGGGCCTAGGGTTTCGTTGCTCATGCTCTTTGCTTTCCTGGGGCTGCTTGGTGTGACTATCCCCCAATAAGCGATGCTCATGCTCTTTGCTTTCCTGGGACTGCTTGGTGTGACTACCCCCCAATAAGCGATGCTCATGCTCTTTGCTTTCCTGGGACTGCTTGGTGTGACTACCCCCCAATAAGCGATGCTCATGCTCTTTGCTTTCCTGGGACTGCTTGGTGTGACTAAACCATTAAGCGCGATTGCTCGTTGTTCTTGCTTTCATGGGAACCAGGTTGGGTTGGACTACCCCCAATAAGAGATGCTCATGCTATTTGCTTCCTGGGACTGCTTGGGTTGAATACCCCCCAATTAAGCGATGTTCATGCTCTTTGCTGTTCCTGGGACTGCTTGGTGTGACTAACCCCCAATAAGCGAGGCTCTGCTCTTGTGCTTTCATGGGATGCTTGGTGTGATTACAACCAAAAAGCGATGCTCATGCTCTTTGCTTTCCTGGGGCTGCTTGGTGTGACTACCCCCCAATAAGCGATGCTCATGCTCTTGGCTTTCCTGGGACTGCTTGGTGTGACTACCCCCCAATAAGCGATGCTCATGCTCTTTGCTTTCCTGGGACTGCTTGGTGTGACTATCTATACTGCAGCACTAGAAACATAAGTATCCGTAGAAATCGAGTTGTAGGGTTTGAAGTTTGATGTCGTCTGAGGGTAACGAAAAAAACTTTCTAAGTCTTATGTTTTGGGATTCTTTGGGTGGGTGGGTATTCTTCCAAGTTCTTACTAGCGAACTTGACTAGAGACTGCTCGACCAGAGCTGATGAACCCTAAACCCTAAACCCTAAACCCTAAACCCTAAACCCTAAACCCTAAACCCTAAACCCTCTCTCTCAAATGAGTATTTAAATGTTGACCCATTTTTTCGGACGGGACCCCCCAGTGTTGCACCAGATTTTCGAATGGACCACCGGTGTTGCAGCAGATTTTCGAATGGACCCCCCGGTGTTGCACCAGATTTTCGAATGGACCACCAGTGTTGCACCAGATTTTCGAATGGACCCCCCGTATGTTGCACTAGATTTTCGAATGGACCCACCAGTGTTGCACCAGATTTTCGAATGGGGTCCATCCGAAAATCTGGTGCAACACTGGTCCCCCCGTATGTTGCACCAGATTTTCGAATGGACCCCATTCGAAAATCTGGTGCAACACTGGTCCTACCAGTGTTGCACCAGTTTTTCGAATGGACCCCTATTCGAAAATCTGGTGCAACACCGGTGGTCCATTCGAAAATCTGGTGCAACACTGGGGGGTCCATTCGAATATCTGGTGCAACACTGGTGGTCCATTCGAAAATCTGGTGCAACACTGGTCCTACCAGGGGGTCCATTCGAAAACCTGGTGCAACACTGGTCCTACCAGGGGGGTCCATTCGAAAACCTGGTGCAACACTGGTCCTACCAGGGGGGTCCATTCGAAAACCTGGTGCAACACTGGTCCTACCAGGGGGGTCCATTCGAAAACCTGGTGCAACACTGGTCCTACCAGGGGGGTCCATTCGAAAACCTGGTGCAACACTGGTCCTACCAGGGGGTCCATTCGAAAACCTGGTGCAACACTGGTCCTACCAGGGGGGTCCATTCGAAAACCTGGTGCAACACTGGGGGGTCCATTGGGTTTAGGGCCTAGGGGTTGGGCTTCAGGGTTTAGGGCCTAGGGTTTGGGCTTTAGGGTTTAGGGCCTAAGGTTTGGGCTTTAGGGTTTAGGGCCTAGGGCTTGGGCTTTAGGGTTTAGGGCCTAGGGTTTGGGCTTTAGGGTTTAGGGCCTAAGGTTCGGGCTTTAGTGTTTAGGGCCTAGGGTTTCGTTGCTCATGCTCTTTGCTTTCCTGGGGCTGCTTGGTGTGACTACCCCCCAATAGCGATTGCTCATGCTCTTTGCTTTCCTGGGCTGGCTTGGTGTGACTACCCCCCAATAAGCGATTTCTCATTGCTCTTTTGCTTTCCTGGACTGTCTTGGTGTGACTACCCCCCAATAATCGATGCTCATGCTCTTTGCTTTCCTGGTACTGCTTGGTGTGACTACCCCCCAATAAGCGATGCTCATGCTCTTTGCTTTCCTGGGACTGCTTGGTGTGACTACCCCCCAATAAGCGATGCTCATGCTCTTTGCTTTCCTGGGACTGCTTGGTGTGACTACCCCCCAATAAGCGATGCTCATGCTCTTTTTCTGGGACTGCTTGGTGTGACTACCCCCCAATAAGCGATGCTCATGCTCTTTGCTTTCCTGGGACTGCTTGGTGTGACTACTCCCCAATAGGCGATGCTCATGCTCTTTGCTTTCCTGGGACTGCTTGGTGTGACTACCCCCCAATAAGCGATGCTCATGCTCTTGGCTTTTCTGGGACTGCTTGGTGTGACT
>CAJNDT010004292.1:0-16583 GCA_905221615.1 Symbiodinium sp. CCMP2592 | reverse complement strand
AGAGATCAGCGTCAGTTTGCAATGTCATCGAAGGTTCTCGAAGCTTTTCTAAGTCAATCGAGATCTTTGAGTTTTATTAGAAGGCATCTCTGCAACAAGATCATCGAGGCTTCTGTCTACGATTGCCAAGATTTATGGAGTCAGCAATAGCCAATAGCTTGCAAGATCATCAAAGCTTCTTGAAGCCTTTTTCCAGATCCACCTAAGGGATTTGGAGCCAGCTGCGGCCTTAAGTTCTCTGTAGGAAAAAAAGAAGAAAGGCAGCGGTCCGAGGCTTCTGGTGACCCCTTTAATAGTATGAGAAAGATTCGAGTCCCCGAGGCCTCGTAATCTTGCAAAAACAAGTGTCAACTCTCGAGCCTTGCCACACTACATTACCGCCAACCCTTGAAGCCTCTGCATGGTCCGAGGCTTCATTTCCCAGGGTTTGAAGCCGTTCGAGGCCGCCCGAGGCCTCATTTCCCAGGGTTTGAAGCCGTTCGAGGCCCATCCGAGGCCTTCCAGAACCTCAAAACCCCTTTAGCTTGCAAGATTACGAGGCCTCAGGGACTTGGGGCTTTATAATCCTAATTGAGGAGTCCCCACCAGGCCTCGGGCTGCAACTGACCCTGCTTTCCCCCCTTTAGAATTTTAAGCCGCAGCTTGCTCGAAGTTCCCTTCAACTACGCATCTAAGCATCTGCAGCATCTGCTGGCTGCCCAGGAACAAGGTCCCAAGTTTGTCGGCGACGACGTAAACATGACCAAATCGCACAGCACCCTGGTATGTCTTGCCGGAGGCGGTATTTGGTGCCACGTGCGGCCGCAAGATGTTGAGGGCATCCTGTCCAGGTCGCTGGAAGGCAACTGCTAGATGAAGATAGGCGTGTAGATGGACTCGTTCTGGCGACGCACGCTCCATGGTGGCCGAGACCCCTGCTGCTGAAACCTTCTCAGCCAGGCGGCCAAGGTAAGAGACAAACCGGCCAAACAAGTTCTCGAGACGCCACCCAAACTCAGCAAACCCACCCAAACCCTCTCAAACCCACCCTACCCTTCTAAACATGGTCAAACCCACCCGAACCCAGCCCAACCCCACCCACGCCTTCTAAACCCCCTAAACCAACCCCCAAAACCCACAGGCCACATCAGGGCCACGAACGCCACGAGTGGGGCCTCGGAACCCCACGGCGGGAGGCTTTGGAAGGCTTCGTTTCTGTCTCGAAACACCACAAATGACGGTTCGAGAGGCTTTGCACTGTTAGTGAAAACGGCAAGCTGCGCGACTCCAACTGTAGGGCTGAGAAAGTCCAGCAATTCTGGCCTCGCTTGAGTGGGCCTCCCCTGTGCCCTGTGCCTGTTTCTTTCATGTTAATTCAATGCTGATTGCTTCCATAAGAAAGCAGGCTATGGGAGTTTTAATCCTGCAAGATTGTCTTTTCCAAGCTGCATGGACGCTTGCCTGTGTGCCAGTCGCCTCGTCGCGTAGCAATCAGGCGGGCGTGCCTCAAAGTAGAAGAATTCGCGACCCCAAAAATGGGGCCGTTTGGCGGCCCCATTTGTGGGGTCGGGCTTCCAGGCCTCCAACTCATGCTCAGACTATATATTTAGGGAGGCCGGGTGCATTTCGCAGCCTTGTTTCTGGGGCCGCGAAACGGCCCCATTTTTGGGGTCGCAAAGGTTCGGGGCCAACCAGCTGGATCTCGGGCGTGCGCCTGCCTTTGTTCCAGCAGTTTGGGGCATCACGCAGACACAAGATTGAAAAAGCCAGAAGGCTTGTCCAAGGCAGCTGCACGCTCACCTTAAATGCCACAACCAGCGGAATTGCACTGCGGAGGCCCATGGTGGCGAAGCCAGATTTGCTTTCGTTTCGTGGGCCCAGAAATGGGGTCGTCCGGCAGCATCATTTCTTGTGCTTCATCCTGCTATTATATATATCCGCTAGAGATCAGCGTCAGTTTGCAATGTCATCGAAGGTTCTCGAAGCTTTTCTAAGTCAATCGAGATCTTTGAGTTTTATTAGAAGGCATCGCTGCAACAAGATCATCGAGGCTTCTGTCTACGATTGCCAAGATTTATGGAGTCAGCAATAGCCAATAGCTTGCAAGATCATCAAAGCTTCTTGAAGCCTTTTTCCAGATCCACCAAAGTTCTCTGTAGGAAAGAAAGAAGAAAGGCAGCGGTCCGAGGCTTCTGGTGACCCCTTTAATAGTATGAGAAAGATTCGAGTCCCCGAGGCCTCGTAATCTTGCAAAAACAAGTGTCAACTCTCGAGCCTTGCCACACTACATTACCGCCAACCCTTTGAAGCCTCTGCATGGTCCAAGGCTTCATTTCCCAGGGTTTGAAGCCGTTCGAGGCCGCCCGAGGCTTCATTTCCCAGGGTTTGAAGCCGTTCGAAGCCCATCCGAAGCCTTCCAGAACCTCAAAACCCCTTTAGCTTGCAAGATTACGAGGCCTCAGGGACTTGGGGCTTTATAATACTAATTGAGGAGTCCCCACCAGGCCTCGGGCTGCAACTGACCCTGCTTCCCCCCCTTTAGAATTTTAAGCCGCAGCTTGCTCGAAGTTCCCTTCAACTACGCATCTAAGCATCTGCAGCATCTGCTGGCTGCCCAGGAACAAGGTCCCAAGTTTGTCGGCGACGACGTAAACATGACCAAATCGCACAGCACCCTGGTATGTCTTGCCGGAGGCGGTATTTGGCGCCACGTGCGGCCGCAAGATGTTGAGGGCATCCTGTCCAGGTCGCTGGAAGGCAACTGCTAGATGAAGATAGGGGTGTAGATGGACTCGTTCTGGCGACGCACGCTCCATGGTGGCCGAGACCCCTGCTGCTGAAACCTTCTCAGCCAGGCGGCCAAGGTAAGAGACAAACCGGCCAAACAAGTTCTCGAGACGCCACCCAAACTCAGCAAACCCACCCACACCCTCTCAAACCCACCCAACCCTTCTAAACATGGTCAAACCCACCCGAACCCAGCCCAAACCCACCCACGCCTTCTAAACCCCCTAAACCAACCCCCACAACCCACAGGCCACATCAAGGCCACGAACGCCACGAGTGGGGCCTCGGAACCCCACGGCGGGAGGCTTTGGAAGGCTTCGTTTCTGTCTCGAAACACCACAAATGACGGTTCGAGAGGCTTTGCACTGTTAGTGAAAACGGCAAGCTGCGCGACTCCAAATGTAGGGCTGAGAAAGTCCAGCAATTCTGGCCTCGCTTGAGTGGGCCTCCCCTGTGCCTGTTTCTTTCATGTTAATTCAATGCTGATTGCTTCCATAAGAAAGCAGGCTATGGAAGTCTTAATCCCGCAAGATTGTCTTTTCCAAGCTGCATGGACGCTTGCCTGTGTGCCAGTCGCCTCGTCGCGTAGCAATCAGGCGGGCGTGCCTCAAAGTAGAAGAATTCGCGGCCCCAAAAATGGGGCCGTTTGGCGGCCCCATTTTTGGGGTCGGGCTTCCAGGCCTCCAACTCATGCTCAGACTATATATTTAGGGAGGCCGGGTGCATTTCGCAGCCTTGTTTCTGGGGCCGCGAAACGGCCCCATTTTTGGGGTCGCAAAGGTTCGGGGCCAACCAGCTGGATCTCGGGCGTGCGCCTGCCTTTGTTCCAGCAGTTTTGGGCATCACGCAGACACAAGATTGAAAAAGCCAGAAGGCTTGTCCAAGGCAGCTGCACGCTCACCTTAAATGCCACAACCAGCGGAATTGCACTGTGCCCTGTGCCTGTTTCTTTCATGTTAATTCAATGCTGATTGCTTCCATAAGAAAGCAGGCTATGGGAGTCTTAATCCTGCAAGATTGTCTTTTCCAAGCTGCATGGACGCTTGCCTGTGTGCCAGTCGCCTCGTCGCGTAGCAATCAGGCGGGCGTGCCTCAAAGTAGAAGAATTCGCGACCCCAAAAATGGGGCCGTTTGGCGGCCCCATTTTTGGGGTCGGGGTTGCAGGCCTCCAACTCATGCTCAGACTATATATTTAGGGAGGCCGGGCGCATTTCGCAGCCTTGTTTTCGAAGCCGCGAAACGGCCCCATTTTTGGGGTCGCAAATGTTCGGTGCCAACCAGCTGGATCTCGGGCGTCCGCCTGCCTTTGTTCCAGCAGTTTTGGGCATCACACACACACACAAGATTGAAAAAGCCAGAAGGCTTGTCCAAAGCAGCTGCACGCTCACCTTACCTGCCACAACCAGCGGAATTGCACTGCGGAGGCCCATGGTGGCGAAGCCAGATTTGCTTTCGTTTCGTGGGCCCAGAAATGGGGTCGTCCGGCAGCATCATTCCTTGTGCTTCATCCTGCTTGTATATCCGCTGGAGATCAGCGTCACTTTGCAATGTCATCGAAGGTTCTCGAAGCTTTTGTTTAGCCAATCGAGATCTTTGAGCTTTATTAGAAGGCATCGCTGGAACAAGATCATCGAGGCTTCCGGCTACGATTGCCAAGATTTGTGGAGTCAGCAATAGCCAATAGCTTGCAAGATCATCAAAGCTTCTTGAAGCCTTTGTCCAAGTCCACCAAAAGGGATTTGGAGCCAGCTGCGGCCTTAAGTTCTCTGTAGGAAAAAAAGAAGAAAGGCAGCGGTCCGAGGCTTCTGGTGACCCCTTTAATAGTATGAGAAAGATTCGAGTCCCCGAGGCCTCGTAATCTTGCAAAAACAAGTGTCAACTCTCGAGCCTTGCCACACTACATTACCGCCAACCCAGGTCCAAGGCTTCATTTCCCAGGGTTTGAAGCCGTTCGAGGCCGCCCGAGGCTTCATTTCCCAGGGTTTGAAGCCGTTCGAGGCCCATCCGAGGCCTTCCAGAACCTCAAAACCCCTTTAGCTTGCAAGATTACGAGGCCTCAGGGACTTGGGGCTGTATAATACTAATTGAGGAGTCCCCACCAGGCCTCGGGCTGCAACTGACCCTGCTTTCCCCCCTTTAGAATTTTAAGCCGCAGCTTGCTCGAAGTTCCCTTCAACTACGCATCTAAGCATCTGCAGCATCTGCTGGCTGCCCAGGAACAAGGTCCCAAGTTTGTCGGCGACGACGTAAACATGACCAAATCGCACAGCACCCTGGTATGTCTTGCCGGAGGCGGTATTTGGTGCCACGTGCGGCCGCAAGATGTTGAGGGCATCCTGTCCAGGTCGCTGGAAGGCAACTGCTAGATGAAGATAGGCGTGTAGATGGACTCGTTCTGGCGACGCACGCTCCATGGTGGCCGAGACCCCTGCTGCTGAAACCTTCTCAGCCAGGCGGCCAAGGTAAGAGACAAACCGGCCAAACAAGTTCTCGAGACGCCACCCAAAATCAGCAAACCCACCCAAACCCTCTCAAACCCACCCAACCCTTCTAAACATGGTCAAACCCACCCGACCCCAGCCCAAACCCACCCACGCCTTCTAAACCCCCTAAACCAACCCCCAAAACCCACAGGCCACATCAGGGCCACGAACGCCACGAGTGGGGCCTCGGAACCCCACGGCGGGAGGCTTTGGAAGGCTTCGTTTCTGTCTCGAAACACCACAAATGACGGTTCGAGAGGCTTTGCACTGTTAGTGAAAACGGCAAGCTGCGCGACTCCAAATGTAGGGCTGAGAAAGTCCAGCAATTCTGGCATCGCTTGAGTGGGCCTCCCCTGTGCCCTGTGCCTGTTTCTTTCATGTTAATTCAATGCTGATTGCTTGCATAAGAAAGCAGGCTATGGGAGTCTTAATCCTGCAAGATTGTCTTTTCCAAGCTGCATGGACGCTTGCCTGTGTGCCAGTCGCCTCGTCGCGTAGCAATCAGGCGGGCGTGCCTCAAAGTAGAAGAATTCGCGACCCCAAAAATGGGGCCGTTTGGCGGCCCCATTTTTGGGGTCGGGCTTTCAGGCCTCCAACTCATGCTCAGACTATATATTTAGGGAGGCCGGGTGCATTTCGCAGCCTTGTTTCTGGGGCCGCGAAACGGCCCCATTTTTGGGGTCGCAAAGGTTCGGGGCCAACCAGCTGGATCTCGGGCGTGCGCCTGCCTTTGTTCCAGCAGTTTGGGGCATCACGCAGACACAAGATTGAAAAAGCCAGAAGGCTTGTCCAAGGCAGCTGCACGCTCACCTTAAATGCCACAACCAGCGGAATTGCACTGCGGAGGCCCATGGTGGCGAAGCCAGATTTGCTTTCGTTTCGTGGGCCCAGAAATGGGGTCGTCCGGCAGCATCATTTCTTGTGCTTCATCCTGCTATTATATATCCGCTAGAGCCAAGAGTTCGTTTATTGCTTGGCAAGGCATTCCGGCCTGTAATTTCCCAATATGAGTTTCAATACGGTTTGAATACGATTTGTAGATACGGTTGTAAAACTACGATACGGTTTTCAATACGGTTTTAATACACATTCGGATACGGTTCTGGATACGGGTTTGAATACGGGTTTGGATACGGTTCTACATACGCCTAGGAATTCTGGATATGGGTTTGGATACGGTTCTGAATATATAAGGCCTACGAATTCGGGATAGGGGTACTGAATAGGATCTATGATAATGCTGGGAATATGGAAAAGTTTCTGAATAGGCCTAGAACTAAGATCTGGGCAGGCTTCTTGTTGCCGCATTGAATTGCCGGCACAACCCACGGCTGTGCAAGACAGCCTGAGTGCCAAGCAATGCTGCACTGTTATCATTACCGGATCAGTTTTGCTAGTCTTGGCCAGAAGAGAAAATCGATCGGATCCCCACCCCACCCCACCCCAGCCCAGCCCCTTCACCCCGCCCCCGCCCTGCCCCCACCCACCCCACCACTCAGTGAAGGGAGGGCGCGACCCTGTATGGAAACCTGTATTGGAAACCGTATTGGAAACATCCAAACCGTATTGGAACCCGTATTGGAACCCGTACTGGAACCCGTATTGGAACTCGTATTGGAACCCGTATTGGAACCCGTATCCAAACCCGTATTTCGCTTGGGTTTTACCACCCCAAACCGTTGTCCAAACCGGACCAAGACAATTTTACGGGTCAGGATACGGGTTTCGGCGTGGTTGCAATACACCCCGCACAACCGCCACACCCTTGCCCTGTGCTGGGTTTGCCTGCCCTGCGCACGCCCTGCCCTGCTGCCCTGCCCTGGGTGGTTTGGTGCCAAAACCCAAGCGTTTTACGGGTTCCAATACGGGTTCCAATACGGGTTTCAATACGGGTTCCAATACGAGTTCCAAGACGAGCTCCAATACGGGTTCCAATACGGTTTCCAATACGGTTCCCAATACAGGTTTCCATACAGGGTCGCGCCCTCCCTCACCGGGTCAGTCGGTGGGGTGGGTGGAGGCAGGGCGGGGCGCACGGCGGTGGCGGGCGGGGGCGGGGTGAAGGGGCTGGGGTGGGGTGGGGTGGGGACCCGATCGATGTTCCCTTCTGGCCAAGAGTGGCTAGCAAAAGTAATCCTGTAATGATAACAGTGTAGTATTGCTTGGCACTCAGGCTGTCTTGCACAGCCGTGGCTTGTGCCGGCAATTCCATGCGGCAAGAAGAATATTTCGACCTGTCTTCTCAAACCTATTACTAACCCTACCACGAACCCCTGTCACAAAATCTTGTTGTGTATCTCGACCTGCATTCTCACTGGTATCTGTACCAATATGTTGTTTTTCAACCTGTATTCAAAACCGTATTCAAACCCGTATTTCCTTTTTCGACCTGTATTCAGAGCCGTATTTAAGCCCGTATTCAAGCCCGTATTCAAACCAGTATTCAAACCGTATTCCGTCCAGCCCAATTCGTATTCCAACCCGTATTGAAACCGTATTGGAAGCCGTATTGGTATTCCAACCCGTATTGCCGATTCGTATTCAAACCCGTATCTGAACCTATATCGGAAAATAATCGTGGAATCGGACCCGAGGCTGACATACGAACTCTTGGCGCTAGAGATCAGCGTCAGTTTGCAATGTCATCGAAGGTTCTCGAAGCTTTTCTAAGTCAATCGAGATCTTTGAGTTTTATTAGAAGGCATCGCTGCAACAAGATCATCGAGGCTTCTGTCTACGATTGCCAAGATTTATGGAGTCAGCAATAGCCAATAGCTTGCAAGATCATCAAAGCTTCTTGAAGCCTTTTTCCAGATCCACCAAAGTTCTCTGTAGGAAAGAAAGAAGAAAGGCAGCGGTCCGAGGCTTCTGGTGACCCCTTTAATAGTATGAGAAAGATTCGAGTCCCCGAGGCCTCGTAATCTTGCAAAAACAAGTGTCAACTCTCGAGCCTTGCCACACTACATTACCGCCAACCCTTTGAAGCCTCTGCATGGTCCAAGGCTTCATTTCCCAGGGTTTGAAGCCGTTCGAGGCCGCCCGAGGCTTCATTTCCCAGGGTTTGAAGCCGTTCGAAGCCCATCCGAAGCCTTCCAGAACCTCAAAACCCCTTTAGCTTGCAAGATTACGAGGCCTCAGGGACTTGGGGCTTTATAATACTAATTGAGGAGTCCCCACCAGGCCTCGGGCTGCAACTGACCCTGCTTCCCCCCCTTTAGAATTTTAAGCCGCAGCTTGCTCGAAGTTCCCTTCAACTACGCATCTAAGCATCTGCAGCATCTGCTGGCTGCCCAGGAACAAGGTCCCAAGTTTGTCGGCGACGACGTAAACATGACCAAATCGCACAGCACCCTGGTATGTCTTGCCGGAGGCGGTATTTGGCGCCACGTGCGGCCACAAGATGTTGAGGCCGTCCTGTCCAGGTCGCTGGAAGACAACTGCTAGATGAAGATAGGCGTGTAGATGGACTCGTTCTGGCGACGCACGCTCCATGGTGGCCGAGACCCCTGCTGCTGAAACCTTCTCAGCCAGGCGGCCAAGGTAAGAGACAAACCGGCCAAACAAGTTCTCGAGACGCCACCCAAACTCAGCAAACCCACCCAAACCCTCTCAAACCCACCCACCCCTTCTAAACATGGTCAAACCCACCCGAACCCAGCCCAAACCCACCCACGCCTTCTAAACCCCCTAAACCAACCCCCAAAACCCACAGGCCACATCAGGGCCACGAACGCCACGAGTGGGGCCTCGGAACCCCACGGCGGGAGGCTTTGGAAGGCTTCGTTTCTGTCTCGAAACACCACAAATGACAGTTCAAGAGGCTTTGCACTGTTAGTGAAAACGGCAAGCTGCGCGACTCCAAATGTAGGGCTGAGAAAGTTCAGCAATTCTGGCCTCGCTTGAGTGGGCCTTCCCTGTGCCCTGTGCCTGTTTCTTTCATGTTAATTCCATGCTGATTGCTTCCATAAGAAAGCAGGCTATGGGAGTCTTAATCCTGCAAGATTGTTTTTTCCAAGCTGCATGGACGCTGCCTGTTGCAAAGTCGACTCGTCGCGTAGCAGATCATGCGGGCGTGCCTCAAACAGTAAATAATTCGCGACCCCCAAAAATGGGGCCGTTTGCGGCCCCATTTTTTGGGTCGTGCTTCCAGGCCTCCCACTCCATGCTTCAGCTATATATTTATGTATGCCGGGGCATTCGCAGCCTTTGTTTCTGTGGCCGCGAAACGGCCCCCATTTTTGGGTCGCAAGGTTCGGCGGGGCCAACCAGCTGGATCTCGGGCGTGCGCCAGCCTTTTTTCCAGCAGTTTTTGGCAACACGTCAGACACAAGATTGAAAAACCAGAAAGGCTTGTTCCACGGCACGCACGCTCACCTTAAATGCACAACCAGCGAATTGCACTGCGGGATAGCCCATGTGGCGAAGCTATTTGCTTTCGTTTGCGCTGGGCCCAGAAATGGTGTCGTCCCGCAACATCATTTCTTTTTCTTCAATCCTGCTAATGATATATCCGCTAGAGAAGCAGCGTCAGTTTGCAATGTCATCGAAGGTTCTCGAAGCTTTTCTAAGTCAATCGAGATCTTTGAGTTTTATTAGAAGGCATCGCTGCAACAAGATCATCGAGGCTTCTGTCTACGATTGCCAAGATTTATGGAGTCAGCAATAGCCAATAGCTTGCAAGATCATCAAAGCTTCTTGAAGCCTTTTTCCAGATCCACCAAAGTTCTCTGTAGGAAAGAAAGAAGAAAGGCAGCGGTCCGAGGCTTCTGGTGACCCCTTTAATAGTATGAGAAAGATTCGAGTCCCCGAGGCCTCGTAATCTTGCAAAAACAAGTGTCAACTCTCGAGCCTTGCCACACTACATTACCGCCAACCCTTGAAGCCTCTGCATGGTCCAAGGCTTCATTTCCCAGGGTTTGAAGCCGTTCGAGGCCGCCCGAGGCTTCATTTCCCAGGGTTTGAAGCCGTTCGAGGCCCATCCGAGGCCTTCCAGAACCTCAAAACCCCTTTAGCTTGCAAGATTACGAGGCCTCAGGGACTTGGGGCTTTATAATACTAATTGAGGAGTCCCCACCAGGCCTCGGGCTGCAACTGACCCTGCTTTCCCCCCTTTAGAATTTTAAGCCGCAGCTTGCTCGAAGTTCCCTTCAACTACGCATCTAAGCATCTGCAGCATCTGCTGGCTGCCCAGGAACAAGGTCCCAAGTTTGTCGGCGACGACGTAAACATGACCAAATCGCACAGCACCCTGGTATGTCTTGCCGGAGGCGGTATTTGGCGCCACGTGCGGCCGCAAGATGTTGAGGGCATCCTGTCCAGGTCGCTGGAAGGCAACTGCTAGATGAAGATAGGGGTGTAGATGGACTCGTTCTGGCGACGCACGCTCCATGGTGGCCGAGACCCCTGCTGCTGAAACCTTCTCAGCCAGGCGGCCAAGGTAAGAGACAAACCGGCCAAACAAGTTCTCGAGACGCCACCCAAACTCAGCAAACCCACCCAAACCCTCTCAAACCCACCCTACCCTTCTAAACATGGTCAAACCCACCCGAACCCAGCCCAAACCCACCCACGCCTTCTAAACCCCCTAAACCAACCCCCAAAACCCACAGGCCACATCAAGGCCACGAACGCCACGAGTGGGGCCTCGGAACCCCACGGCCGGAGGCTTTGGAAGGCTTCGTTTCTGTCTCGAAACACCACAAATGACGGTTCGAGAGGCTTTGCACTGTTAGTGAAAACGGCAAGCTGCGCGACTCCAAATGTAGGGCTGAGAAAGTCCAGCAATTCTGGCCTCGCTTGAGCGGGCCTCCCCTGTGCCCTGTGCCTGTTTCTTTCATGTTAATTCAATGCTGATTGCTTCCATAAGAAAGCAGGCTATGGAAGTCTTAATCCTGCAAGATTGTCTTTTCCAAGCTGCATGGACGCTTGCCTGTGTGCCAGTCGCCTCGTCGCGTAGCAATCAGGCGGGCGTGCCTCAAAGTAGAAGAATTCGCGACCCCAAAAATGGGGCCGTTTGGCGGCCCCATTTTTGGGGTCGGGCTTCCAGGCCTCCAACTCATGCTCAAACTATATATTTAGGGAGGCCGGGTGCATTTCGCAGCCTTGTTTCTGGGGCCGCGAAACGGCCCCATTTTTGGGGTCGCAAAGGTTCGGGGCAAACCAGCTGGATCTCGGGCGTGCGCCTGCCTTTGTTCCAGCAGTTTTGGGCATCACGCAGACACAAGATTGAAAAAGCCAGAAGGCTTGTCCAAGGCAGCTGCACGCTCACCTTAAATGCCACAACCAGCGGAATTGCACTGCGGAGGCCCATGGTGGCGAAGCCAGATTTGCTTTCGTTTCGTGGACCCAGAAATGGGGTCGTCCGGCAGCATCATTTCTTGCGCTTCATCCTGCTATTATGTATCCGCTAGAGATCAGCGTCAGTTTGCAATGTCATCGAAGGTTCTCGAAGCTTTTCTAAGCCAATCGAGATCTTTGAGTTTTATTAGAAGGCATCGCTGCAACAAGATCATCGAGGCTTCTGTCTACGATTGCCAAGATTTATGGAGTCAGCAATAGCCAATAGCTTGCAAGATCACCAAAGCTTCTTGAAGCCTCTTTCCAGATCCACCAAAGGGATGTGGAGCCAGCTGCGGCCTTAACTATCTCTGTAGGAAAGAAAGAAGAAAGGCAGCGGTCCGAGGCTTCTGGTGACCCCTTTAATAGTATTAGAAAGATTCGAGTCCCCGAGGCCTCGTAATCTTGCAAAAACAAGTGTCAACTCTCGAGCCTCGCCACACTACATTACCGCCAACCCTTGAAGCCTCTGCGTGGTCCGAGGCTTCATTTCCCAGGGTTTGAAGCCGTTCGAGGCCGCCCGAGGCCTCATTTCCCAGGGTTTGAAGCCGTTCGAGGCCCATCCGAGGCCTTCCAGAACCTCAAAACCTCTTTAGCTTGCAAGATTACGAGGCCTCGGGGACTTGGGGCTTTATAATACTAATTGAGGAGTCCCCACCAGGCCTCGCGCCGCAACTGACCCTGCTTTCTCCCCCTTTAGAATTTTAAGCTTCAACTACGCATCTGAGTATCTGCAGCATCTGCTGGCTGCCCAGGAACAAGGTCCCAAGTTTGTCGGCGACGACGTAAACATGACCAAATCGCACAGCACCCTGGTATGTCTTGCCGGAGGCGGTATTTGGCGCCACGTGCGGCCACAAGATGTTGAGGCCGTCCTGTCCAGGTCGCTGGAAGACAACTGCTAGATGAAGATAGGCGTGTAGATGGACTCGTTCTGGCGACGCACGCTCCATGGTGGCCGAGACCCCTGCTGCTGAAACCTTCTCAGCCAGGCGGCCAAGGTAAGAGACAAACCGGCCAAACAAGTTCTCGAGACGCCACCCAAAATCAGCAAACCCACCCAAACCCTCTCAAACCCACCCAACCCTTCTAAACATGGTCAAACCCACCCGAACCCAGCCCAAACCCACCCACGCCTTCTAAACCCCCTAAACCACCCCCCAAAACCCACAGGCCACATCAAGGCCACGAACGCCACGAGTGGGGCCTCGGAACCCCACGGCGGGAGGCTTTGGAAGGCTTCGTTTCTGTCTCGAAACACCACAAATGACGGTTCGAGAGGCTTTGCACTGTTAGTGAAAACGGCAAGCTGCGCGACTCCAAATGTAGGGCTGAAAAAGTCCAGCAATTCTGGCCTCGCTTGAGTGGGCCTCCCCTGTGCCCTGTGCCTGTTTCTTTCATGTTAATTCAATGCTGATTGCTTCCATAAGAAAGCAGGCTATGGGAGTCTTAATCCTGCAAGATTTTCTTTTCCAAGCTGCATGGACGCTTGCCTGTGTGCCAGTCGCCTCGTCGCGTAGCAATCAGGCGGGCGTGCCTCAAAGTAGAAGAATTCGCGACCCCAAAAATGGGGCCGTTTGGCGGCCCCATTTTTGGGGTCGGGGCTCCAGGCCTCCAACTCATGCTCAGACTATATATTTAAGGAGGCCGGGCGCATTTCGCAGCATTGTTTTCGGGGCCGCGAAACGGCCCCATTTTGGGGGTCGCAAGTGTTCGGGGCCAACCAGCTGGATCTCGGGCGTGCGCCTGCCTTTGTTCCAGCAGTTTTGGGCATCACGCAGACACAAGATTGAAAAAGCCAGAAGGCTTGTCCAAGGCAGCTGCACGCTCACCTTAAATGCCACAACCAGCGGAATTGCACTGCGGAGGCCCATGGTGGCGAAGCCAGATTTGCTTTCGTTTCGTGGGCCCAGAAATGGGGTCGTCCGGCAGCATCATTTCTTGTGCTTCATCCTGCTATTATATATCCGCTAGAGCCAAGAGTTCGTTTATTGCTTGGCAAGGCATTCCGGCCTGTAATTTCCCAATATGAGTTTCAATACGGTTTGAATACGATTTGTAGATACGGTTGTAAAACTACGATACGGTTTTCAATACGGTTTTAATACACATTCGGATACGGTTCTGGATACGGGTTTGAATACGGGTTTGGATACGGTTCTACATACGCCTAGGAATTCTGGATATGGGTTTGGATACGGTTCTGAATATATAAGGCCTACGAATTCGGGATAGGGGTACTGAATAGGATCTATGATAATGCTGGGAATATGGAAAAGTTTCTGAATAGGCCTAGAACTAAGATCTGGGCAGGCTTCTTGTTGCCGCATTGAATTGCCGGCACAACCCACGGCTGTGCAAGACAGCCTGAGTGCCAAGCAATGCTGCACTGTTATCATTACCGGATCAGTTTTGCTAGTCTTGGCCAGAAGAGAAAATCGATCGGATCCCCACCCCACCCCACCCCAGCCCAGCCCCTTCACCCCGCCCCCGCCCTGCCCCCACCCACCCCACCACTCAGTGAAGGGAGGGCGCGACCCTGTATGGAAACCTGTATTGGAAACCGTATTGGAAACATCCAAACCGTATTGGAACCCGTATTGGAACCCGTACTGGAACCCGTATTGGAACTCGTATTGGAACCCGTATTGGAACCCGTATCCAAACCCGTATTTCGCTTGGGTTTTACCACCCCAAACCGTTGTCCAAACCGGACCAAGACAATTTTACGGGTCAGGATACGGGTTTCGGCGTGGTTGCAATACACCCCGCACAACCGCCACACCCTTGCCCTGTGCTGGGTTTGCCTGCCCTGCGCACGCCCTGCCCTGCTGCCCTGCCCTGGGTGGTTTGGTGCCAAAACCCAAGCGTTTTACGGGTTCCAATACGGGTTCCAATACGGGTTTCAATACGGGTTCCAATACGAGTTCCAAGACGAGCTCCAATACGGGTTCCAATACGGTTTCCAATACGGTTCCCAATACAGGTTTCCATACAGGGTCGCGCCCTCCCTCACCGGGTCAGTCGGTGGGGTGGGTGGAGGCAGGGCGGGGCGCACGGCGGTGGCGGGCGGGGGCGGGGTGAAGGGGCTGGGGTGGGGTGGGGTGGGGACCCGATCGATGTTCCCTTCTGGCCAAGAGTGGCTAGCAAAAGTAATCCTGTAATGATAACAGTGTAGTATTGCTTGGCACTCAGGCTGTCTTGCACAGCCGTGGCTTGTGCCGGCAATTCCATGCGGCAAGAAGAATATTTCGACCTGTCTTCTCAAACCTATTACTAACCCTACCACGAACCCCTGTCACAAAATCTTGTTGTGTATCTCGACCTGCATTCTCACTGGTATCTGTACCAATATGTTGTTTTTCAACCTGTATTCAAAACCGTATTCAAACCCGTATTTCCTTTTTCGACCTGTATTCAGAGCCGTATTTAAGCCCGTATTCAAGCCCGTATTCAAACCAGTATTCAAACCGTATTCCGTCCAGCCCAATTCGTATTCCAACCCGTATTGAAACCGTATTGGAAGCCGTATTGGTATTCCAACCCGTATTGCCGATTCGTATTCAAACCCGTATCTGAACCTATATCGGAAAATAATCGTGGAATCGGACCCGAGGCTGACATACGAACTCTTGGCGCTAGAGATCAGCGTCAGTTTGCAATGTCATCGAAGGTTCTCGAAGCTTTTCTAAGTCAATCGAGATCTTTGAGTTTTATTAGAAGGCATCGCTGCAACAAGATCATCGAGGCTTCTGTCTACGATTGCCAAGATTTATGGAGTCAGCAATAGCCAATAGCTTGCAAGATCATCAAAGCTTCTTGAAGCCTTTTTCCAGATCCACCAAAGTGCTCTGTAGGAAAGAAAGAAGAAAGGCAGCGGTCCGAGGCTTCTGGTGACCCCTTTAATAGTATGAGAAAGATTCGAGTCCCCGAGGCCTCGTAATCTTGCAAAAACAAGTGTCAACTCTCGAGCCTTGCCACACTACATTACCGCCAACCCTTGAAGCCTCTGCATGGTCCAAGGCTTCATTTCCCAGGGTTTGAAGCCGTTCGAGGCCGCCCGGGGCTTCATTTCCCAGGGTTTGAAGCCGTTCGAGGCCCATCCGAGGCCTTCCAGAACCTCAAAACCCCTTTAGCTTGCAAGATTACGAGGCCTCAGGGACTTGGGGCTTTATAATACTAATTGAGGAGTCCCCACCAGGCCTCGGGCTGCAACTGACCCTGCTTTCCCCCTTTAGAATTTTAAGCCGCAGCTTGCTCGAAGTTCCCTTCAACTACGCATCTAAGCATCTGCAGCATCTGCTGGCTGCCCAGGAACAAGGTCCCAAGTTTGTCGGCGACGACGTAAACATGACCAAATCGCACAGCACCCTGGTATGTCTTGCCGGAGGCGGTATTTGGTGCCACGTGCGGCCGCAAGATGTTGAGGGCATCCTGTCCAGGTCGCTGGAAGGCAACTGCTAGATGAAGATAGGCGTGTAGATGGACTCGTTCTGGTGACGCACGCTCCATGGTGGCCGAGACCCCTGCTGCTGAAACCTTCTCAGCCAGGCGGCCAAGGTAAGAGACAAACCGGCCAAACAAGTTCTCGAGACGCCACCCAAACTCAGCAAACCCACCCAACCCCTCTCAAACCCACCCAACCCTTCTAAACATGGTCAAACCCACCCGAACCCAGCCCAAACCCACCCACGCCTTCTAAACCCCCTAAACCAACCCCCAAAACCCACAGGCCACATCAGGGCCACGAACGCCACGAGTGGGGCCTCGGAACCCCACGGCGGGAGGCTTTGGAAGGCTTCGTTTCTGTCTCGGAGTCTCGAAACACCACAAATGACGGTTCGAGAGGCTTTGCACTGTTAGTGAAAACGGCAAGCTGCGCGACTCCAAATGTAGGGCTGAGAAAGTCCAGCAATTCTGGCCTCGCTTGAGTGGGCCTCCCCTGCCCTGTGCCTGTTTCTTTCATGTTAATTCAATGCTGATTGCTTCCATAAGAAA
>CAJNDT010004291.1:0-16584 GCA_905221615.1 Symbiodinium sp. CCMP2592 | reverse complement strand
TTATTTGGGCTCTTTCTTTTTTGAAATTAAGACACCTCCCTACACATTTTTTGTTTAAAGTTGTTTTGTTGTTTTAGTGCTACAATTTGGGGTGTTTAAGTGTTATAATATGGTATATGCCCGGATCGTGTTGGCTCGATCCCCCCTTCTATCCGCCCCCTCCCCCCGCCCCCCCTCCCCCCCCCAAAAAAAATCCTCACCCCTCCCTCTCCCCCCGCACGAGCTTTATTCGTGTGACGCTAAACCCTAAACGTTTATGGTTTAGGCCCGAATCTGCACCAGTTCCGTTTGTATTTTAAGCCCAGAATGGAAGGGACCTCGAGATCGGCCCTCCGGCCTAATAAAAAGGCTATTCTATGAACAGAATTTGTCACCCAAACGCCCACCCCAAAATCCAGGAAATTTTGCTTTAAACGCTAAACCCTAAACGTTTATGGTTTAAGCCCGGATCTGCACCAGTTCGGTCTGTATTCTAGGCCCAGAATAGGGGGGTACCTCGAGATCGGCCCTCCGGCCTAATAAAAACGCTATTCTATGAACAGAATTTGTCACCCAAAACGCCAACCCCAAAATCCAAGAAATTTGGCTTTAAACGCTAAGCCTTACACGTTTATGGTTTAGGCCCGAATCTGCGCCAGTTCGGTCTGTATTCTAGGCCCAGAATAGGGGGGTACCTCGAGATCGGCCCTCCGGCCTAATAAAAACGCTATTCTATGAACAGAATTTGTTACCCAAGACGCCCACCCAAAAATCCAGGAAATTTGGCTTTAATTATTTTATGGTTTAAGCCCGAATCTGCACCAGTTCCGTTTGTATTTTAGGCCCAGAATGGGGGGGAGCTCGAGATCGGCCCTCCGGCCTAATAAAAACGCTTATGTGGCTATGAACAACAGACCGTTTGTTCACCCAAACGGCTCACACAAAAATACCCGGAAAGAGTGGCTCTAAGTTTAGAAAAACCACCATTCAAGGTAGCAGCCCCCTACTAGGGCACGCTCCTACTCCAACGTTGGAGTAAGCAGCCCCCTACTAGGGCACGCTCCTACTCCAACGTTGGAGTAAGCAGCCCCCTACTAGGGTACGCTCCTACTTCAACGTTGGAGTAAGCAGCCCCCTACTAGGGCACGCTCCTACTCCAACGTTGGAGTAAGCAGCCCCCTACTAGGGCACGCTCCTACTCCAACGTTGGAGTAAGCAGCCCCCTACTAGGGCACGCTCCTACTCCAACGTTGGAGTAAGCAGCCCCCTATAGGGCACGCTTCTACTCCAACGTTGGAGTAAGCAGCCCCCTACTAGGGCACGTTCTACTCCACCGCTGGAGTAAGCAGCCCCTAATAGGGGGGCAGCTTCTACTCCAACGTTGGAGCAAGCAGCCCCCTGCTAGGGCACGCTCCTACTCCAACGTTGGAGTAAGCAGCCCCATACTAGGGCACGCTCCTACTCCAACGTTGGAGTAAGCAGCCCCCTACTAGGGCACGCTCCTACTCCAACGTTGGAGTAAGCAGCCCCCTACTAGGGCACGCTCCTACTCCAACGTTGGAGTAAGCAGCCCCCTACTAGGGCACGCTCCTACTCCAACGTTGGAGTAAGCAGCCCACTACTAGGGCACGCTCCTACTCCAACGTTGGAGTAAGCAGCCCCCTACTAGGGCACGCTTTCACTCCACCGTTCAAGTAAGCAGCCCCCTACTAGGGCACGCTTCTACTCCAACGTTGGAGTAAGCAGCCCCCTACTAGGCCACGCTCCTACTCCAACGTTGGAGTAAGCAGCCCCCCTACTAGGGCACGCTCCTACTCCAACGTTGGAGTAAGCAGCCCCCTACTAGGGCACGCTCCTACTCCAACGTTGGAGTAAGCAGCCCCCTACTAGGGCACGCTCCTACGCCAACGGTGGAGTAAGCAGCCCCCTACTAGGGCACGCTCCTACTCCCACGTGAGTAAGAGCCCCCTTACTAGGGCACGCTCCTACTCCATAGTCAAACGTTGGAGTAAGCAGCCCCCACTAGGGCACGCTTCGACGCCAGTGGGAGTAAGAAAGAAGCCCCATACTGGGCACCGCTCCGACCCAACGTTGGAGTGTAAGAAGCCCCGATGCTGGGGGGCACGCTCCTACTCCAACGTTGGAGTAAGCAGCCCCCTACTACGGCACGCTTCTACTCCAACGTTGGAGTAAGCAGCCCCCTACTAGGGCACGCTTTCACTCCACCGTTCAAGTAAGCAGCCCCCTGCTGGGGCGCAATCCTCCTCCAACGTTGGAGTAAGCAGCCCCCTACTAGGGCACGCTCCTACTCCAACGTTGGAGTAAGCAGCCCCTTACTAGGGCACGCTCCTACTCCAACGTTGGAGTAAGCAGCCCCCTACTAGGGCACGCTTCTACTCCAACGTTGGAGTAAGCAGCCCCCTACTAGGGCACGCTCCTACTCCAACGTTGGAGTAAGCAGCCCCCTACTAGGGCACGCTCCTACTCCAACGTTGGAGTAAGCAGCCCCCTACTAGGGCACGCTCCTACTCCAACGTTGGAGTAAGCAGCCCCTACTAGGGCACGCTTCTACTCCAACGTTGGAGTAAGCAGCCCCCTACTAGGGCACGCTTCTACTCCAACGTTGGAGTAAGCAGCCCCCTACTAGGGCACGCTTTCACTCCACCGTTCAAGTAAGCAGCCCCCTACTAGGGCACGCTCCTACTCCAACGTTGGAGTAAGCAGCCCCCTACTAGCCCTAAACCCTAAACCCTAAACCCTCAAGTCCCCATAAATTGAGCTTGCGAATTACACCGTGCGTGGTATTCCATTACATTCTTTTCAAATTGAAGCAAATACACTTAAAGTCATATCCTTGGATATGCATAGCCGCTTGCACAAGTTGTTGCAATCGAGTTTCAGTAAATTGAATTAAATATTCCGCCACCACCACCACCAAAATGCAATCGAGTTTAAGTAAATTGAACCAAATCTACAAATACCAATACTAATACGAGATTTAGGGTATAGAATATTGAACTTAGGTCACCCTTTTCCCTGTTTTCTTATTCTCCCAAAGAATCTTCTTAGGCTGTTAATTGATAGGATATATACTATCCTATTATAGGATATATAGGCTATTTATAAATAGCCTAAATAGTCTATTATAGGATATGTAAATATCCTAAAATAGACTAATTTTCTATGTCTTGAAATGCCATCGTATTGGCATTGAGCTGCAAGGCCACAATAAGTTGCTTGCATCAGTGCCTTCACTTGGCATGTGAAAGGGTCAGCAGGAAGCCAAAGGCTCCTAAGGTTAGAGCTAGGATTCGTAGCGAGACAGGAAACCGAAGGCTAGATCTAGAGTAATGATCGAGAGGAACAGGAAGCCGAAGGCTCCTCTAGAGTAATGATCGACAGGAAGCCCAAGGCTCCTCTAGTTTGCATGCCTGTAGAGTGTGAATGCTTGTTTAATGCATGTGCATATATCTGCAGCTTTTGTGCTCGAAGCTCTTAAGCTAGTGCCCTTCGAAGCCATGAGGGTGGCAGCTCTTGTGCTGCTGGTGGCCGTGTGGGGCCGTGTCGACGATGGATGGGAAGTCGTTCGCACAACTCCTGAAGATGGTGCAGCTGGTGCTGGTGCTGCCCCGAACCAGCCGATGCAGGTGGACGAGGAGGGCCCTCCGGAAGTGCCAGTGCCGGTGCAGGCGGAAGTGATCCCCGGTGCTGGTGCTGCAGGTCCGGAAGTGCCAGTGCAGGCGGAAGTGATCCCCGGTACTGGTGCTGCAGGTCCGGAAATGCCAATGCCGATGGAGGCGGAAGTGATCGACCTGAGCTTCGAGGAATCTGCGGAGCTCCATGAGGCGGCGGAGAAAGCGAAGGCAGCCGCTGCTGCTGAGAAGGCGAAAGCTGCCGCTGAGGCGGCTGAGAGGGCCAAGGCTGCCGCTGAGGCGGCTGAGAGGGCCTGCCGCTGAGGCGGCTCAGAGGGCGAAGCTCGAAGAAGCTGAGAAAAAGAAGGCAGAAGCTCTAGCAAGGGCTCAACAGAAGACGAAGATGCACGAGGAGGCTGCCAAAAAAACTCACGAGGCAGCAGAGAGGCTAGCTGAGCTTTGCATGGCTGAAGAAGAGGCAGCAGCCCGTTTGGGGCAACTGCTGCAGCAGGCGGCCTCCAGCTCAGGCGCCACTTCAAAAATTTAGGAAGCCAATGGCTCCTTCAGCTTTATAAGTATAGATCAGGCAGCCACAGGCTCCTAAGCTCCGGGCCGGCCTGCAGGTGCTCAAAGCTCCACGTGGAGACCGGGTGCACCTGGCCCAGAGCAGACTCAAAGCCCAGGCTCGATCCCGACAAAATCTTTTAATCTAAGACAATGGCTCCTAAGCTCCTGTCCGGCCTGCAGGTTGTCAAAGCTCCACGGCTGCACCTGGCTCGGAGCAGACTCAAGGCCCAGGCTCGACCCCGACAAGTTCTAAGGCTTAATATAGGAAGCCCATGGCTCCTTCAGCGTTTAAGTAGGATGGATCAGGCAGCCACAGGCTCCTAAGCTCTGGTCCGGCCTGCAGGTTGTCAAAGCTCCCCGTGGGCAACTGGTCCGGAGCAGACTCAAGGCCCAGGCTGGACCCGGCAAAATCTAAGGCATGTAATCGATCCAGATCCCTGCTGCAGGTGCTGGAGTTCCCCCGTGGCGGCGAGCTGTTCCTGAAAGTCCACCACCGCCGCAAGGGCCGCCGCCGCAAGGGTGGCAAACGCAACCGCCGCAAGGGCCGCCGCCGCAAGGGTGGCATACTCAACCGCCGCAAGGGCCGCCGCCGTTCAGCTGGCCTCAAGGACATGCTTGGGCTCCAGGCTACCCTTGGCAGTTTCCTCAAGCATGGCCTGGAGTCACGTGGCCGCCTCCGCTAGGCTGGCCCAGCTGCACGTGGCCACAAGGTCCACTTCAAGCTCCACCTCAAGGTCCACTTCAAGCTCCACCTCAAGGTCCTCAAGCTCCACCTCACGTTCCTCAAGCTCCACCTCAAGTTCCACTTCAAGCTCAAGGTGAAGTTCACTTTCAAGCTCAAGCACAAGCTTCACCTCGACCTCCACCTCCACCACCTCAAGTTGAACCTCAAGCTCGAGAAGCTCCACTCCCACCCCAGGAACCTCCACGTCCACAAGCTGAAGGTCGACCAGAAGCTGCTGGGTTTTCAGGTGGACAAGCTCGTGCAGGACATGGTTTAATCAGGTAGCCAGCGGCTCCTTTTTTACAGGATTTATAAATCAGGTAGCCAGCGGCTCCTTTATTACAGGATATTGGTGGCATCGTAATGCTTGCTTCCAGGACCTCGCCTCGACCTACGATGGTGCAAAGTCTGCCATGCCCAGAGCTACTACCAGTCCGGCACATGTGTCAACCCGGCCTGCGAAGCTTAGCTTATTTTGAGACCCTAGACCCTAAACCCCTAAACCCTCAACCCTAAGGCCGAAATTTAATCCATACAGCCGAGGCATTGTACACGGGCAAACGTCCAACCACGGGGGGGTGGCGCTTAAAGCGAGGAACCCGTGGCAAGAAGCGGGCTGAGTGGTGGAGCAAGCGGCACGGAGGCCAGTGTGTTATAAATAGCAGGCAGCCTTGGGCTCCTGTAAGTATATATATATATATATATATATTATAAATAGCAGGCAGCCTCGGGCTCCTTCCTATAAGTATATATCCTATAAGTATATTATATATAATATATTATATTATATATTATATATATATGTAGATAACTCCTTAGAGTGTTGTCCCTGCCCATGCAAGTAAACCCCCCTGCAGGTGCTTCTGGCTCCAAGGGCCAGGATGACGAGGAAGATGACGATGAAGAAGAGGAAGCCGATCAGACATGGGGCCCCTGGAATCCCAAAGATGGCTCGAACGGTGACAAGAACGGCGGTGGATGGGGCTCCTCTGGTGGATGGGGTTCCTCGCAAAGCTGGGGAACTCCAGCCGTGTGACCATGCAGCGAGCATAATGCACGATCGGTTCTTGCAGAAAAAAGTTTTGTGTCCGTGTTGTGTACTGTAAGTGACTTAAGGAAGGAAGCCTCAGGCTCCTTGAAGTGGTAGAGGTGCAGCAATTATAACAGGAGCACTATATGCACCCTAAACCTTAAACCCTTAAACCCTAAAGCCCCAAACCCTAAACCCGCCTGCGAGCTTCTTGCAGTTTTTCAATAGGGCAGGAAGCCTCAGGCTCCTCAGAAGGTTTAGGACAGGAAGCCTCAGGCTCCTCAGAGGGTTTAGAACAGGAAGACTTGGGCTCCTGAAGCTTGAAGCTAGAGTTTGACCGTGGCCGAGGATTACTGTAGCACTCTAGAGGCTCCCATGTCAGCCCAGGCCCCTTGTCATCTGCATACCGTGCTGCAGTCCTGGAGCTCAAGACAAGACGTGTTTCCCCCTCGCTTGAAGCCATGAGCCAGAGTGCCTTGGACGTGTTCTTCGGTGGAAAGGGTAGTGAGCCAGAGCTCGACACTCAGCAAGAAGACACTCAAGAAGTGGAGGTAGTTCAGGAAGTCCCGGAGCCTCAAGAGCCTGAAGCTAGCCAGGTTGAGGCTGCACCCAAGGCCAAGGCCAAGGCCAAAGCCAAGGCCAAGGCCAAGGCCAAGGCCAAAGCCAAGGCCAAGGCAAAGGCGAAGGCCAAAAGCAAGGCCGCCGAGGAGCATAAAGCAAAGGCCAAAGGCAAGGCGGCAAAGTCCGAGAAGTCCAGCGAGGACGAGAAGGCGGACGACGAGGCCGTGGCGAAGGAGGAGAAGCAGCAGGAGTCGAGCCAGGAGCACGAGCAGGACGAGAAGGCCGACAGCGACAGCAAGGCCACCAAGCCCCAAGCCAAGGCCAAGGCGAAGGCCAAAGCCAAGGCCAAAGCCAAGGCCAAGGGCAAGGGAAGCACGGGCGAAGAGCCGAACCCCCCCGACAACGGTACGGAGAAGCGACCGGGCAGCCCGCCGGAGGAAAGCAGCAAGGCGAAAAAGTCTCGCTCGGACCAGGACCGTGAGAAAGCGGCGAAGCTGGGCGACCTGCAGCTTTGCAACAGCGAGCCCCAGCCGCCTGCCGGGCAGGGGGAAAGCAGGGACAAGAACAAGGCATGGTGGTTCTCGAAGCACTTGAGCACCATGCCGGACGATATCCAGAAGTTGTTTCTCTCTGAGAAAGTGTCACGGGTGCCTTGCCACATTTTGATATCTAGGCTTTGGCCCTATAAAGGAGGCACCGTCAGAGGCAGCCTTTGGCTCCTGCTATAATTGCCATAGGCTTTTGATCCTTGAGGTAGCCTTTGGCTCCTGCTGTGCAACCATCTGAGGCCGACAAGACGAAGCTCATCAATGCTGCGGTTGAGAAGAAATCCGGGGGCAAGGCCGGCCAGATGTACAAGCTGAACACCGAGTCCGCCGTGCTCCAGCAGCTGAGCACCTTCTACAAGAAGGTGTGTGGCAAGGACAAGGTGAAGGGCAAACCCAGAGCACTGATGGTGGCCAAGCTGGGAGGGGAGGAAGCTTTCAAGAAAGCTCTGGCCACCGGGGATGTGTATGAGGTGAACAACAATGGTTCCTTGTTCTACTGCTTCAGAGAGATCGTCGTCACCAATGAGACTGGCACCAACAATAGGATGTCGACATCGAAGCTACGGAGCATTTAGAGGCTTATGTTTTAAAAGCTTGAATGAGCTATAGATACTAAGTTTTGTTCCCATCAGCTCAGGAAGCCCGACCAGAGCATCACCGACTCCGCCGCCGAGGGATTCGACAGCTTCTTCGCAAACTTCCACCCATGCCTGGAACCGGACCGTGCTGCTGGATGTGGCTCAGAGCTCCAGGGTGGCCTTCTGGCTTTGTGTGACAAACCGGGAGCAGAGAGCTGGACTGCGGAAGCTAGTACGAAGGTGGAGGAAGCCTTGCAGTGGGCAAATGCCACGAGGATCAGTGTTTCCAAAGTGCTTTCAAAGGAGACGGCAGCTTTGAGCAAAAGCTCGGTGTGGACGACCCTCAAGGGCCAGCTCCAGAAGGCTTGGGAGGACTTGATGCCCTTGCACTCGGATCTCGAGAAAGCGAAGCTCTTCAAGAACCTTTCGCTTGCTGAGCTGAGGTCGCTGTTGCAAAAGGCTGCAACTGGCCTGCTCGCAGCCCAGGATTTGATCAAGGGCATGACTGCCCTCATTTGATTTTGAATGTTTCCATTCTACAATTCGTCTTTTAGGATCGACGTGTCATGACACATGTGCATGTTTGCTCTGGGGATCGAAGCAGCTGCGGCGACGAAAAAGAAGTGCATGTATGCATGTGAGCTTTAGGAAGCCAAAGGCTCCTAAGAGAATATTATATATATCCTAGGTGTATGTTGCAAAGGAAGCCTTCGGCTCCTCCAAAGAAGACTGTATCTTCGGGTTTGGTGGATGTTTCTTAAGTTAAACTCTGAGGCTTTAGGGTTTGCAGGGCCATAAGTTTTGAGATAGATGATTTTTTTGGTTGAGGTGTTTGGGTTTTCTGGAGTACTCGGGTTTAGGGTTTTTGGTTGCAGCTTTTCTCGAGTTAAAGGGTTAGGCTATAATTGAGGGTTGCGGGCTGGGGTTATAGGGGTTTAGGGTTTTCACGATATTGGATGTGGGATGTTCGGGTGTTCAGGATTCAGGGGTTTAGGGGTTTAGGGTATAGGGTTTGAGATTCGGTGGTTTAGAGTTGGGATGTAGCCTGTTCATGGGTTTAGGGTTTGAGGGGTTTAGGGTATGGGGTTTTGGGTTTGAGATTCGAGGGTTTCGGGTTTGGGGGTAACGTGGGTTCAGGGGTTTAGGGTATAAGGGTTTAGGTTTGAGATTCGGGGGTTTCGGGTTTGGGTGGGAGGGTGTTTAGAGGTAACGTGGGTTTAGGGGTTTATTTGTACGGGGTTAGGGTATTCGGCTTAGGTATTTTGGTTTAGGTCTAAGCTAGGGGCTTTAGGGTTTAAGGACGTTTTAGGGGTTTAGGTTATAAGGTTTAGGGTTTTCACGGGCTTGGGGATAGCAAGGTGTTTAGGGCTTCTGGTTTGCGAGTTTAGGGTAGGGCTTAAGGTGAGTCGAAGTTTCGTCGAAATTTCGATCAAACTTCGACTCCTTCGGTGGTGCTTTTCTCACGGGGCATTGAAAATTTTCAATGCCCGGTAAAAAAGCGCCACCGAAGGAGTCGAAGTTTGATCGAAGTTTCGACGAAACTTCGATTCACATAGTAGAAGTTTCATCGAAACTTCTATCAAACTTCGACTCATGCAGTCGAAGTTTGATCGAAGTTTCGATTCCGAGCAGTCGAAGTTTGATCGAAACTTCTACTGCCCAATCGAAGTTTCATCGAAGTTTCGATTGCGAATCGAAGTTTGATCGGAACTTCGACTCATGAGTCGAAGTTCCGATCAAACTTCGCCTCACGAGTCGAAGTTTCGATCAAACTCCGACTCGGAGCAATCGAAACTTCGATGAAACTCCGATTCACTGAATCGAAGTTTGATCGAAGTTTCGATGAAACTTCGACTCATGAATCGAAGTTTCATCGAAACTTCGATGAAACTTCGATTCAACACCCACCTCACCCGGTGGCGCTTTCTGTCCGGGCACTGAATTTTTCAGTGCCCGGACGAAAAAGACCACCGGAAAATCACCCAGCCAGCACCACCCAAACACCACACACGACCCACCGCCCATTGCCCAACACCCACCACCCCCTAGCACCCACCACTACCACCCAGCACCCAGCACCCACGACCAACCACCAACGACCCAGCACCCACGGCACCCACACCCAAAACCCGCCACCCACCGCCGCCACGAGCAACCATCCACGACCCACCGCCCACCACCCGCCAGCCAGCACCCACCGCCCACGACCAACCACCAACGACACAGCACCCACGGCACCCACACCCACCACCCATCACCCACCGCCCATCGCCACGTACCATCCACGACCCACCGCCCACCGCCCGCTATCCACCACCCACCACCCACCACCCACCACCCAACGTGTATATATATATATATATACATACATATACATATACATATATACATATATATATATATATATATACATATACATTGACATATACATATACATTTTTATTTATATATATATATATATATATATATATATGTATATGTATATGTATATATATGTATATGTATATGTATATGTATATGTATATGTAGATGCATATGTATATGCATATGTATATGTATATGTATGTATATGTATATGTATGTGTATATATGTGTATATGTATATATGTATATATGTATATATGTATATATGTATATATGTATATGTATATATATATATATATATATATATATTCATATATATATATATATATATATATTCATATATATATTCATATATATATATATACACACATATATATATATAAGATAGAAAGATATACCCTAAACCGTAACCCCCTAAACCCTGAACCCGCTAAGCCTGCCCTGAAAAGAACCCTGAAGAGTCCAGTGCCCCAAACCCTAAACCCTGAAAGCCATCAACCCTTAAACCCCCCTAAGCCTAAACCCTCCAAACCCTTAGGGTTTTAGGGTCTGTAAGGGTTTAAGGTTTTAAGGTTTTTCCACAATAGCACTTTAGGGTATAGGGTTCGGGCTTAGGGTCTTTAGGGTATACCTGTTCTAAACCACAAAGGGGTCAGGGCACCCAAAGGGGTTATAGGGCTTAGGGTTTTTTTTCGAGGAGCACACGTATATGAGGATGCCGAAGGCTCCTTGAAGATAATGTAGGATAAGGAAGCCAGAGGCTCCTTGAAGCTAATGTACAATTAAGGAAGCCAGAGGCTCCTGTTTTGTGGCCGCTAGACAATATTTGTTTATCCTCAGCAGTCCTCCCAAGCCTTGAATTTTTTGCACTAGATCTGTGAGATGTGTGCCGCCATGGATCCGGACATCATGCAGCGGGGAGGATCCAAACAAAGAGCTGCGAAACGTGCTGCGTTCCAGAACCCAGCCGATTGGCGACCCACCTTCTGCGGTCATTCGGCTGGGGGAAGATGTCTTTGCCAGAAGTACAGGTGGTGGCTGCACTGGTGGAAGAAGATGCATTGGAGCCAGTGAAAGCCGAGATTCGCATACTTGCCAATCTCGGCTCTCGGGGCCTATATCAGGGAAATCTCCGGAGAGCCCTATTGAGGCACACTCAAATGCCTGCTCTTGTGAGCAGCAACGTGTGTGTGCCCATCAAGAAAGCTCTCCGGGCTGCGATCCCGTTTTTGGACCCTGTTGACGTGTTTCGGTCGCTGCAGCGACAGCCAATGGTCTTCCGTGAGTTATGCTGCAGGAACGATGGTGACATAGCGAACTTTTGGCGAGAGGTCGGCTCCTCGCACCCTGCACTCCTGCACCATCCCGTGAAGAAGATCAAGAACTACCAATCCAGAGCGGTACCGCTGATCCTGCACGGCGATGGAGGTCCGATTGACAGCAAGGACAGGTCTTGTGCTTTTATCTCTTGGAGAAGCCTGCTCTCCTCACAGACCTCTTCAAAGCTCGTCCATGTGCTGATAAGTGCTGTTTGGACTGAGCAGATCGTGGTGTCTTCCTGTGGCAACACTGTGGCCAGCATCTGGGGACACGTCGTTCGGGCCTTTGAACGATGTTTCGAAGAATGCAAGACGAACAATGACTTGTTCCCGGTGCTCCTTTTTCTGACTGGTGACTTGGAATGGTACAACACGAGTCACAACTTGCCACGGTGGAATTCCAACTTCCCTTGCGGGCATTGCAACATCAGCAAAGACAATATGTTCGACTACAAAAACGTGGCGGAGGTTCCTGTGGATCCATGGCACTGCCCTCGCCGCAGCTGCTGCCCTCTCCTGCGACACCTTGTGAGCCCCAGTGGTGTGATTCCGGACTGGATGCACAGCAAGCACCTCGGCTTCGACCAGCGGCTGGCTGGCTCAACGTTGTGGGTTCTCTGCTGGAGGATCCTTCCTGGCGGAGTAGAGGAAAACCTGGACAATGTATTGCTGCAGATGAAGGCTGTGAACTTTCCTTTTTTCAGATAGGCTAGCTTAAGCTCCTCCTGTTTTCAGATATGTATAGGCAGCTTAAGCTCCTGCTGTTTTCAGATATGGTATAGGCAGCTTAAGCTCCTGTTGTTGTGAGACATGGTATATAAAAGTTGTAGTGTGTAGGCAGCTTCAGCTCCCCTGCAGGACTACTGGCGGCAGCACAAGGGCAATGGCATCAACTACATCACTCAGACCATGGTCCTGGCTGACCCACAGGATATTCACTGCAGAAAGGGATACCCTCGCTTGAAGGCCAAGGCAGCAGAAACTAAGGGCGTTATTGCAGCTTTGGCGAGCATCTGCCAACAGCACCTGCAACAGGACAACGAGGAGCACCAACAGATTGCCCTGGCTTTGAGTTTCAGCCGCGATTTGGACCAAATGGCAGATGGCATCGAAGACTGGAAGCCCTCGAAAGAGGTGGCGGATCGGATGATGCTCACGGCCGTTTGTCTCTTCCAGTGCATGACGATTTTGAATAAGTCCTTTCTGGAGCAGGGCCATCTGGCCTTCCAGTTGACATTCAAGACACACTGGTTTCTGCACGGGCTGCAGCTGGCGAGGCATCTTTCCCCCAAGCTGACTTGGACATACTCCGGCGAGGATTATATGTCCAAATGCAAGGGTCTCCTCAAGATGTGTACCAAGAGCCGGACGATGCTGACTTCGTTGGATCGTTTCATGCGGCAGTACACAGATGCCATGTCAATCGAACTGGCAGAGATCCTTGCACAGCCTGGACCGCCGCTCTGAGGAGAAAAAATGGGACCGTTCCTTAATTGCTGAAGGAAGCCTCGGGCTCCTCGTTCCTTAATTGCTGAAGGAAGCCTCGGGCTCCTCAGAGATTTTGAGCGCCTGCAGTTCTGAAGCAATCTAAGCCTCGGCCTCCTTGTAGGATCTTCAGGGCATGTATCTGCTGCAGCCGTTTTTCAGCTCAAGCTCGCCGCTCGCCTCCGTAGTACAGCCATGGCAGACGAGGCCGAGCAAGCCGTTGAGGTCAAGGACCTCGTGGAGGCAGCTCTGCAGAAAGACGAGGTCGACCAAGCCGTTGAGGGCAAGGACCTCGTGGAGGCAGCTCTGCAGAAAGCCCGAGAGGAGGAGCTCGACCCAGAGGCTCGCAAGTGCAAAAGGGAACGGTGGGTGGGCTACCAACACGTGAACTTCCCCTGGCTTTCTACCGCCTTCCTCAACGAGGTGTTGCCCAACAGCTGGTTCGTTTCCAAAAGAGCTTGGGAAAAAGAAGCCTGTGTTGCCCGTCGACCCCTGAGGCTGTTGACTTGCCTCCGCTTCGGCCTCAAGCTACAGCAGCTGGCTGCCGGCAAAAACGGCGGGGCATGAGTGCCATGTAGTGGCTCCATGATATAATTTAATGCACGTGTCATGACACATGTGTATATATGCTAGGGATCGAAGTCGCTGCGAGGGAAAAAAGGAGTGCATGAATCTATAGGAGCTGTAGTCCAGGAAGCCAAAGGCTCCTGAGGGATATTAAGATAGGCCAAGGGCGAGGAAGCTGCCAACTCGATCGCTTTAGAAATGCAATAAGCAAGGAAAGGCACAGAAGGCACAAATGCACCATATACTCAGAAAGGCTTCCATGAACCCCGCAAGCCAATGGGGTCCAGGAAGCCAGGCAACCAAGAAATCCAGGATGTGTCAGTCCTGGATCCGCACGGGACCGCCTCGTGAAGACGTGGCGGTCCCACCTGTGCGAGGAAGCCGCCAGCTCCTAAAAAAAAAGGTAGCTTAGAAGCTCCTATAGGCATCCGGTGACACCATAGGATGTGCCCGCATGCATGGTTGTTGTATATATATTGTATGTTTTTCCCGTGCAGTTTTTTTAGTTTTCAGCTGTAGGACTCCTGCCATGGCACTGCCGACAGTTGGCGAGCGGCTGAAGGTGCTGCCGTCAGTGACTGCAGCTGCCCTTGAAAATGCCGTCGAAAAAGGGGTGCGGCAGATGGGCCACAACACACTCGGCATGCTGTGCAGAGGACTGGAGGAATGCTCATGGAAGACGGCCCTGGGCAAACACATCCAGGAGGTCGTGTTCCTCGCTCCGATCTTGAACCGTATCTTCGAGATCTGCACCAATGGCTTGATACCCCATGCCTTGCTCCAGACTGCTTTGCTCGGCCTGTTCAAGAGGGACATCCTGGTACTACAGGCTCCACAGCAGAAGTTGCCAGGCTGGGGGCGCTTACAATCTCATGATAGGTATAGCCTAAGGATCCTAAGACTCTAGTGCCTAACCCGGCCCCTAAACCCATAAATTCAAAGCCCTGCAGGCTGGGAAGACTCGTCGCTGCAGTACTTCAACCTGAGATTCAGAATGCTGGCCGGCAAGATTCGGGATGTTGCCACCGGCAAGGAAAAGATGCCCAAGAAACTCGACAAGCAGGCACTTCAACAGGTGCAGGCCCTCTGCTTGCAGATCAACCCGAAGTTCAAAATGAAGGACATGGTGCAGCCATCGGAGACAGTGCCGCTGAAAGGTGTACTTGCACTCCAGGACGGGCCAGCGAAGGATGCCGAGACGGAGCCTGCAGCAGCAGTCGTACCTGCACCTGTCACTCCTCCGGTGTCCCATACCCCCGCTTCTGGCAGCATTGGCTGCATGCCAAGGGCATCTGGAAGCATGGACTTCATGCAAAGGGCGACACAGCAAGCTTTGCAGAATGCCTGGGCAGCCTCTCCGGCCAAGACCCTCACCAAGAAGCAGAAGGAGGCGGCTGTCCAGAAACGGCCTGCGAGCAAAGCTCCAGAAGCCTCGCCGAAGAAGCGGCCTGCTGCCAAAGATCCAGAAGCCGGCACAGCTGCCAAGAAGCAGAAGGAGTCTGTTAACCCTGCCCCTGTGCCCGGCCGCGAGGAGAAGGAGCTCTACCAGGAGGCGATCAGCACTATTATCTCTGACTCCGTGTTTAAAAGCACGGACAGTAGGAACCACTACACATCTCGATTTTACGCCAAGGCGAAGAGGCTTGCTCTTGGCCACGGCTTGGGGAAAGAGAAGGCCGTAGAGTGGGCTCGCAAAGCCCACTCGAAAGCCAGCCAGCTCTGGGATGAAAAGTTTCACTGAGAGTGAAGTCCACTCGAAAGGAAGCCATGGGATGAGACTGCGAGTAAAAGGAGTGCTGCATCTGGGGTTTTGGGCAAATTATAAGCCAGAAGCCGCCTTAGGAAGCAGAAGCTCCTGAAGCATCCAGTCCAAGATTTAAGTCAGGAAGCCTTAAGCTCCTCAAACATCCAGTCCAAGATTTAAGTCAGGAAGCATAAGCTCCTGAAAAGAATTCAAGGAAGCAAGAGCTCCTGGAGGAAAATCAAGGGCTAAAATAGCCTATGTAATAGTTTAAAATAGACTATTCAATAGTTTAAAATAGACTATAATAGTCTATTTAAAATAGACTATATTATATCCTAGTCTATTTTTGACTATATATCTTATAATAGACTAATAGTCTATTTTAGGATATATAGTCTGTTAACAGCCTAAGAAGATTCTTTGGGCCTCGTATCGCTATTTTCGTTATTCCTTGGTTTCACTGTTTCCCTATGTCCTGATTTCTTAATTTCACTAACGTCTCTTTGGATTCTTTCCGTGCTTAAGCAACAATGTGTGTCGGAATTTGGTTGGTTCTGTGCACATTTTTAAGTTAAACCACCGTCTAGTAGCAGCTTCCGTGCTGAAGCAAAAATGTGTGTCGGAATGGGGTGTCTGTGCACATTTTCAATTGCAACGTCTTCTATGGCACATTCGTGCTTAAGCAAAAATGTGTGTCGGAACGGTTTATGTGCACATTTTTCAAGTTAGCACGTCTCTTAGGCATCTTCCGGGCTGAAGCAAAAAAATGTGTGTCGGAATGGTGTTCTGTGCACATTTTCAAGTTAGCACGTCTCTTAGCATCTTCCGTGCTGAAGCAAAAATGTGTGTCGGAACGGGGTTTTGTGCACATTTTCAAGTTAGCACGTCTCTTAGCATCTTCCGTGCTGAAGCAAAAATGTGTGTCGGAATGGGGTTCTGTGCACATTTTCAAGTTAGCACGTCACTTAGCATCTTCCGTGCTGAAGCAGAAATGTGTGTCGGAATGGGGTTCTGTGCACATTTTCAAGTTAGCACGTCTCTTAGCATCTTCCGTGCTTAAGCAAAAATGTGTGTCGGAATGGGGTTCTGTGCACATTTTCAAGTTAGCACGTCTCTTAGCATCTTCCGTTGCTGAAGCAAAAATGTGTGTCGGAATGGGGTTTTGTGCACATTTTCAAGTTAGCACGTCTCTTAGCATCTTCCGTGCTGAAGCAAAAATGTGTGTCGGAATGGGGTTCTGTGCACATTTTCAAGTTAGCACGTCTCTTAGCATCTTCCGTGCTGAAGCAAAAATGTGTGTCGGAATGGGGTTTCGTGCACATTTTCAAGTTAGCACGTCTCTTAGCATCTTCCGTGCTGAAGCAAAAATGTGTGTCGGAATGGGGTTCTGTGCACATTTTCAAGTTAGCACGTCTCTTAGCATCTTCCGTGCTGAAGCAAAAATGTGTGTCGGAATGAGGTCTGTGCAAATTTTCAAGTTAACACG
>CAJNDT010004290.1:377500-644756 GCA_905221615.1 Symbiodinium sp. CCMP2592 | reverse complement strand
ATGGCGTTGGTGACGGTGTAGGCATTGGTGAAGTAGCCGACGTCGATGGTCGCGGCGTCGTAGGTGGAGTCGGTACAGGGGGCGTAGAGGGCCTCCTTCTCGACCTCAGTCCGGTAGACGCGTGGCTCCTCCTAATTTCTTGCTTCGCAGCCTCCGACGCAAACTTGGCAACCTCTTCCAACTTCTTGTTCTTCCTGACTTTCTTGGACTAACGTAGGCACCGTCGATATCCCCAACGTACTAGCTCCCAAACCACAACGGCCAGAATAGCAGTCACAAAGCAAACCAACAGGAGCTCATCAAGGCCGGCATTCGGCAAGGGCTCCTTCCCGACCTCCTCCGCTCTGGTAGGGCAAATGCAATGGGCAATGGTGACCAAAACCATCATCAGCTTCAGCTTCAACTCCTTAGCCCAAGTAGTTGCGAACCCCACAAAGCCCCAGAGCTGCATCAATCGTTGAAGTCGTAGCTTCGGTTGCGCCTTCGTGGCTAAATCTGCCAACTGCAACTCTCCTGGAGTGTGCCGTATAATCAGAGTGCCATTCTCCACATTCTCCCGGATGTAGCTCGCCCGGATCTTCAAGTGGCGTGTACGTTGTGATCCGTGGCCTCCCTGACACATCGATACGGCGCTGGTGTTATCGATAGCCAACACCTTCTGGTACTGTTGCGGAAAAAGCTCGTTGAGCAAAGAATGCACCGAACACAAAAGCGTGCATCCCTGCGTTGCAGCGTAGAGCTCTGATTCCATAACGCTCATTGTCACAAAGGATTGGCGTCCAGCTTTCCAAGCCAACGGACATCCGGCAAGGACGACAACGGCTGCCCCAAAGCTCCTGCGCCCATACGGAGCATAGGACGCGTCCGTATAGCAGACCAGTTCATGCGTAGCCTCCTCTGTAGGTCCCAAGGTCAGACGCACATCAACCGTGGCAGCGAGGTAGGCCATCACACGCTGCCCCACTCTATAGACATAGTCTGGCTTCCGTCCCAGCATTGCCGCCATGTGGTTGGTGGTGAACAGCAAGTCGGGGCGGGTTTTTGTTGAAAGCCATAGGAGCTCGCCAACAACACGTTGCGCCTTTTTAATCGCTTCCTCCGTGATGTCCTCCTCCGGCTCGTCGTTGTTCTCTGCTTGCTCAACCCAATCCTTAGGCACTGGAAGCTGAGTGGTAAAACATTCCTCCATTCCATACGAGCGAAGCAAATCCCGCACATAAGCAGATTGCCCAATGGTGAACACCCGCCTCGCTGTCCCATCGTCCATTGTCCTGGCTTCAGTCCTAATCTCCACTCCCAGGTAACGGACAGGGTCTCCATCACCTATCCATTCCAGCGGTGAGGCTGGCCACTCCTCAACCACAAAAGCGTGAACCGCATTCACAATGACTTTGGTAGAGAAGTAGGCAATGTCGTCGACGTAAAGCACCATGAGCCCATACAAGACCCCCGTGACCTCATCGATGATGGTCCATAGTTCAGGCTCCGATACGGTAGGTCGTAGAACAACGATACAGTCGTTCACCTGGATACGGGCAGTCAGTAGTCTCCTATTGCGGTAATCACACCAAATCCTCGGACTTTCTCTCAATCCGTAGAGCGGTCGCTCTACTATCCAAGCTTCGTGTCCAGCAACACCCGAATCTCGAACCAGTCTGGGAGGGTATATCCCATATTTGGGTAAGTTGGGAGGCCAGGTGGCCAAAAGGAAAGCTCCCGTAATGTCTGAAATAGCTCCAAACCAGTTCATCAGAGAAGAGACGATAAGGGTGAGTCTGAGCGAGTCTGTCGAGGAGCCAGCGGCGTATAAATCGCCAAAGTCCATGTTGTCCTTCACAAAGTTGCCGCATATCACTAGACGGCATTTTCTCCTCACTCTCCTGCCATGAACCTGAGGAGGCTTGAGAGTGAAGATACATTTCGCAGGAGCAAACGTCACAAGTCCTTCTGCCTCCATCTTCTTCGCCTGCTCCAACGTGACTTTCCGCAAGGTACCTGAGGAAAAAAGGGCTTCCACTTCCTTCTTGATTGCCTCAGTCCAGCGACTCAAGTACTGCTTAACTTGAACCGTTGGTACCGTGTGGACTATCTTCAAATCTTCCTCCAGGCTGTCCAGGAGGGCCTCATAATCAATCTCGCCCTGGTCCTCAGCAGACTGTGATGCCCTCGCCGCCTTCAAGCATGTCATACTCTTCAACCTTTCCAAGCCCATGAGCTCTTTATGGACATACTCAAGAAACTCGCACACTTGATCACGCGCATCTGCTACATTCTCTCGCGTCTCTTCACCCATGCGCCGGTACTCCTCGGCCAGGATCTCCTCCTCCTCAAGTAGATCCCGTAGGCGTGCTGCACGGTCCTCCATGTCTCCAATGGCCAACTCCAAATCATGCGGAAGGTGTGACCAAGCATCTTTCTTCTCTGGTGCCCCATGATGTACTTTATCTACACCACCCCCATGTTCTGAGGAATCTCGAGGTTGTTCTGGAACTCCTTGTTCAGCATCTTTATCAATCAAACCCCCATGTTCTGAGGAATCTCGATGTTGTTCTGGAACTCCACATTCTTTAGAGGCGTTCATGAGACCAACCCTCAGTGCTTTGAGTGCCTTTACTTCCGCTAATCCCTCAGGAGGCTTCGACAAGTGAGGTTCCCAATCAAATCCCATTTCATGTAGTAGATCGACTTGATGGTCCTTCAGCTTTGCGCTGTCTCTCACAGAGTACGCGACCAAAACAACTCGAGACCCTCCGTACCACGACCTCGTCGAATGGCGGTGTTTGGGATCAAACACCTGAAAGGGTACATCGCCATCCAGTGGGAGCACCTTAACACCAGTAGGTTCCTCGATTTCCAAAGCGCCACCCTTGAAGTACGATAATCCAGCCACTAAGTTCTCCCCCACATTGTGTGCATCAATATGCTGCTTCGTTTCCACATCTGTGATTACAGCAATTGCATTGAACTTGTGGTCCGGCTTCAGCTGTTTGACATACTTCACAAACGCCTTTGTACTCGCAGGAAATGATCCAGTGGCCGTTTTCACCCCAACTATTCCGCCATGAACAAAAGCTCCGCCATTCCAAATCTTCTGGTTGTCTTTCCGGGGTCCAAAGCGTTTAGGTAACGGGGCCGTCCTCCTCCTCAAGCAATCTCAGGGCATAGCACTCAGCAGGATGATCTGGATCATGTGGGAAGGACTCCTCAGCATCACCACTCTCATCTTCTTTAACAACTGCTCCAGTCTTGCCCTTCAGTCTTCTGGTAGGCGCCGGCAGTAACACTTCGTACTCCTCGAGGTCCACAATCTTGTCCGGCTCAACCAAATGTGGTCTCAAGTGGGTGGAGGTCATGTAGGCACCGTTCTCAAACCTTATCAGGTGTCCTCCTCTGACGTCCAAGCTGGGGCCAACATACGTGCCTCCTTTCCACCTCGAGTCCAAATCGTACTTTCCCCCAGTGCCGTAGACCTTAGATCTGATGTGAACCTTGGTCCCAAACGGCAACATTGACGACGATTGTTGTAGCAGACGATCCATCCTCTGTTGAACCGCGTAGTTCGCCGCCACAGCCCAAGTGTCCTTAGGGAGATCGGTGGCAATCAACAAGCGCTTCACCGCCGCCTTCACCCACTTGACTGCCGCTTCTGCGCGCCCATTGGATTGAGGCGCTTGTCCTTCTGTAAACGTGCAGAAGATTCCCCTTTGTAGGGCCCAGGCACGGATCGATTGAACACGCAGCTCGCGTGCCCGATCCGCATGTATCCTAGAGATGTGGAGACCTTCCGCCTTCAGCTTCAGCACCGTCTCTTGTACGGCAGCCGTTACTTCAGCCGACGTCCTGCTCCGCAAAGGTCTGACAACGTAGACCGTCTGGAAGTCCAGCTCGTGACCAACCTCGTCAAAGATACGCTTGAACTCCTCCTCGGAAAGTCCTCTGACTCCCTCCTCGCCCGCAAGGTTGCCTCGTAGCCGCCGTTCTGGTACCTCTTCCAAAGGATGTGGAACGCCATCATTCCCTTCAACATCGCAACCAGCCATCTCGATAAGCGGGTCAAACATAAATCCCTCCATAGTAGGATCACCCAAGAAGGAATCTGCACGTGGATCACGAGATTCGCTGGCTTGTGGTACATGTGGTTCACTGGCTCCTTCGGCTTGTGGTACATGTGGTTCACTGGGTCCTTCGGCTTGTGGTACATGTGGTTCACTGGGTCCTTCGGCTTGTGGTACATGTGGTTCACTGGGTCCTTCGGCTTGTGGTACATGTGGTTCACTGGGTCCTTCGGCTTGTGGTACATGTGGTTCACTGGGTCCTTCGGCTTGTGGTACATGTGGTTCACTGGGTCCTTCGGCTTGTGGTACATGTGGTTCACTGGCTCCTTTTGCTTGTGGTAGTCTTGGCATCGTGTAGGCGCCAATGAGCATGTAACGATAATTCTTGTGGTTGGGATCAGCAGCCTTATTCCGGAAAGGGCCCGCAATGTCCAAACTCAAACAGTGCAACGTAGGATGCCGAACCTTTCGATGAACTTTCCCAGTGCCTGAGGATGTAACGCACGTTCGACACCGCTTGTTGAAAGGTATATAGTATATGGTTGTTTCTTACATGCGTACGCCACATGGCCAGCTCCTTGTCGGAGAACGCTTCCAGGAACTTTCCAGGATCCGCATCGAGCCTTTTGACCCATTTCATCACTTGTAATGCCTCTGGCTCCCTTCCCCAAGCCCTCACCGCCTCCATGGTCGCAACCAGTTCTCGCCCACCTCTTCCAAGCACATAGCCTCGGTGAACGGATCCCAGGACTCAGTAACCGACAACCACTTGGCAACCCCACCAATGCGTAGGATGTCCATCAGCTTCTTGCCTTCCATCATGGCAAAAACGGGATGGCCTCCATGGTGAGCCCTTGCCGCCTTAGCAACCATCATCAACCACATCATCTTCTGAACCAAGTCCACTCTGGTAGGCGGACTCCCAATGATCCCATCAACCCTTCCAGTAGCAGCGGCCCACAAAAGCGCCCTGTAGACACCAGCAACCATCCCCACGTCCTCGGCCTTAGAGCGATTGATGTCCACTTGTACAAAAACACGGCCATCATCAAGCTCGCGAAACAGCGGGTCAATGCCCTTGTCCGGCCCGGAGTACAAATGGATCACCCACGACGAGCTCATCAATCGCTTTCGCCGCTGTCGTGAGCCCGGAAGGGCCCTCAGGTAGGACCATCCCGCTTTGTTGTCCAGCTCCACGTTCTCAGCCACCAACGCTCGGTCCATTTCCGGCCACTTACCAAACGGTGAGCCCTCTGTCGACATAGCACGCAACTGTGCGCCACGTCCTCCAACTCTCACGAAGTCATCCAAGTGCCTGGCCCAAGGCTTCTCAACATCCCATAACCAAACCGACTTCGCTGTAGCCTTCGTAGCGAACTCAAGCTGCCGAAGCTTCTGGCACTCGATCTCGTAAATGAGGTCCAGAGCCTGGGACTCAGCCACCACCGGACACCGCCCAACCACTTTCGGCTTTATGAGCCCGTGTTCCGGATGTCGGATTGTGAGCCCGCCCTTCCTTGTCCAGGAAACCTGACAGCCCAAGTCTTGGACCAATGCTCCGAGGGGCACAATGGGCCCCGAAGAGCCGCGAGCTGCCTTTCGTGTCAGCAGCGTTCCACTCGGACTTTGGGCCAAAACAATCTCCTTGCCGTCCGCTAGCTGAACATGCACTTGGTCAGCGGCCTCAATCTCATGGTCCGTTGCCCGAATCAAGGAGTCCTGTTCGACCCGTTCGTGGGTCGCATCCAACACCAACTGCTTGGTTCTCCACTTGGGTCGTAGATAACGACAGAGTCTTCAACTGCCTGATCTCTTTCAACATTGCGCTAGCTTCTTCCAGAAGGCTCTTAAGTTGGTTTTCAGGCACTGACGGAGCAGGCAACGATGGCACAGAGCTGCTGTTGGGCTGCGGAGTAGTGGTCGCCGTACCGGTAGTCGAGGAGGAAGGAGTCACCTTGGGCTCCGCGATCACCTGGGCTATCGTTGGGCACTCTTGCTGCTGGTGCTGCGTACTCCCACAAGTCCAACATCTGCCTTGGCGTTCTTTGCGAGTGCAGTTGTGAGAGAATGTACACGAAGCGCCCTTTGAGCAACCCTTGTCCGTCAGGTAGAAGCGGCACGGAGTCTTAGCCTTGGCCTTTGGCTGAACAGTATTACCCCCAGCCTCGGTGCTGGGCTTGGGTGGCGGCGGAGGCGGCGTTGTCATTGCTGCCTTCACGAATGGTGTACCCGAGCTTGCAGGTCTGCTACGGTAGGCAATCTGCTCTAGCTCACTCATCAGGGCCTGTTGAAGATCACGTGCTCCACGTTCAGTTGGTCGGGTGTCTACCTCCAACGTGTATCTCAACATCGACACTCGAAAGGCAATGTCCTGGTTCTCCGGCAGGATCTTCTTGACGATCACATCCAAGCCACGGACGAGGATGCTTGGGTCCGGCGTTTGCACGCCGAGGTCGGTTGCGCGACCCATCCATCTGCCCCATTTCCGGAGCTCATCGACAGCCTCAGAAGCGGTCTGGGCCACCGTTGGTTGCTCCAGTGCTCTCAGAATCTGTTGGCGCTCCGCCAACGACCCCGGTCGATACAGCACCATCACCCGGCACAACGTAGGCAAAGTGCCCACGAGTCTCATCGAGAGCACTTCATCCTTCACCTTGGTAGGCAAACTGGTCAGGATCATCGACGACGCCCTTTTGTCAACCCTCGTCCACCGCGAGTCCTTGAGGAATGCCGTCTCATAGTCCTCAGCCTTCAAGGTGAGCTTGCCAACATGGGAGGCCTTCAAGTAGGCATCATAGTAACTAGTAAGGCACTGCAGAACTTCGGTCCACCACTGACCCGAACCATTCGAGAGGTCACCCATGTGGTTCTGAAGCCCATGTAGCCAATCTCCCACATCTATTGCCGAGTTGTTGGAGAGATCCGCTAAACGCGGAAGCTCAGAGAGCCCGGGCTTCACGACTTCCGGCTCCTTCGACCTTGTGCTCAAGCTCTCCGACATCGCCGTCTGGAGCTGGGCCATTCCTTGCACTAGCGTCCCAATCGGGTCCTGAAACGCTAGGGACCCGGCAGGCACATTCACGTTTGCACCAGGAGCGGTTGCTCCTTGGGTAGTAGGCAAACTTTCCCCTCGCGCTGTAGCCCGTGTAGGTACCGATCCAGCTCCATGCGTAGGCTCAGTCCTCGGCTTCGCTCCGCCAAGAACACCAAGTGGATCTCCTCCTGCACTTGCACGGCCTTCATATACGTTCTGAGGATCGCCTCCAGATACTTCATCACGCCTCGCAGCTTGGCCGCCAGGTTGGACATTACAAGGATATCCTCCAGCACCAGCAGGAGGGGCACGTAGTCCGGCAGGATTGCTTCCTCGCCCTTCGCCAGCCATAGGCAAAGAAACGGAACCCTGAAGTCCCACCGGAATTCCACGATTCACCTCATCTCCTTGGTCCTCGGCGGCCTGGTTCTGAACCTGAGTCAACAGGCGCTCCAACATCACCTTGAGCTGCTGGTTCTCTTCTACAAGAACTTGTCGTTGTTCCTCATGAGATCTCATCTCCATCTTCACCTGCTTCTGAACTTCCGCAAGCATCTGCTCCTGGGTAAGGGAGCCGCTCGAGGAACTGTCCCGCCGTTGTTCTGGAGTATACAAATGCGGGGCTCGTCGTGACCACTGTTGCATCGCTTGCTCGGCCTCCGGTGTAAACAATCTCGGAGGCCTCGGAGTAGTGGCTTGAGCCACCTGAGCAGGTGATCGCTGTCTTGCCTCGATAAGAGGAGTCATCATAGCCGCACTGGCCTGGCTCACCCTTTTCTGCACAAACTCCTGAAGTCTCATAAACCACACACCCTGATTCCCCGTACCCGCACCAGGCGAGCGAGATCCAGGAGGCAGCTCTTCGGGAGGAGAAAACTCAAACCCGCTGACTTCAACACGTTGCTGTGCCTGCACAAAGGTGGGCTCAGACTCCTGCAAAGGCACACTTGATCCCCGTAGTTGCACACCAGGAAGCTCCGGCAAAGTATGCTCCAACACCCTAGGTGCAGCAGGCTCAGGCGTCTGAGGAAGAGGCTGTGGGGGCACTTGGCCCCCCAAAGTCTCCTGAGGTCCCGGAGCCGCTTGCGGATCCTCCACGACACCATTCATCACGACATTGGTACCTGAAGGCTGCTGATTCGCTTGCGACAATCCAGGGGGTTCCGTCGTCGCAGCACCATAACTTGGCCCTGCCAACTCACCTTCCATGACAATGGCAGCTTTTGGGCTCATACCCTGATGATGACTTGAAGTCATCGTTGCTGTTCGTGAACTACAGCGGAGGTTCTCAAAGGGCCATGGCACCACGAAACGACTCGAATTTTCCGTCAAACGACCTGTCAGCTGCGTTTGTCTTATCGAACATGCCTTCAGCTTCATGTACACTTTACAAACTGAAATCGTGACATGTTTCACAGTTCGGCTCAGCGCTCACGGCTGAGGTAACAAGCACACAAACGTGGGCATCCATAGATACTGTGCACGGCCAACAAAATCCCAGACCCAAATCCAGGCCCAGCCCCCAAGTCCAGGCACACCTTCCCAGACCCAGATCCAGATCCCAAGGCCCCAAATCCCCCAAATCCAAATCCCAAGAATGCAGGCCCAAATCCAGGCACCAGGCCCTCCAAGCCCAGGCCCCAGACCCCAGGCCCCCAGCCCCACCCCAAATCCAAGCTTCAAATCCAGCCCCAAATCCAGGCCGCAAATCCAGGCTCCAGACCCCAAATCCAGGCCCAGTCCCAAATCCAGGCCTGAGGCCCCAAATCCAGGCCCCAGACCCCAAATCCAGGCCCAGTCCCAAATCCAAGCCCCAGCCAGACCCCAAATCCAGGCCTAGTCCCAAATCCAAGCCCCAGCCCCCAAATCCAGGTCCAGTCCCCAAATCCCTCAAATCCAGGCCCAGTCCCAAATCCAGGCCCCAGGCCCCAAATCCAGGCTCCAGCCCCAAATCCAGCCCCATTCCCAAATCCAGGCCGCAAATCCAGGCTCCAGCCAGGCCCAGCCCCTGCTATCTACAGCAAGTACCGCAACCAGCCCCAGCCCCAGGACGAAAGCCAGGCGCCCCCCCCCCAAACTCAAAATGTGGGTTCAAGCCAGGTGCGAGGCCTGCGTGGCGCAGCGGGCCGCTCACGGCAAACGGTGCACAAGCCGCCTCGGGAATATCGAAAGACACCGTGAGGTGGCACGGTGAACCGCATTATGGCGGTTTGCCGATGTGCCCTGAACATGCAGCAATCCCGCCTCTACGGTAAGAGGTTGTAGTAATGCCGATCCAGGTCCTAGGCAGCGCACCACCTCCACCTTCAGGTACTCTGAACTCTGGAAAAGACACATCTTGCGGATTGTGTGTTGGCACAGGATTCCCCTCCCAGCTGGAACTTGCCTGCTACTAACATCCGATGCCACTGCGAAGAGAGGTCAGGAATGCGGCAGCCAGCTGCTGAGGATTTCGGCGCATGGCCACCTGCGGGGTGGGGGATTTGACGGCAACGAGGAGCCTGACTTCCTGCGAGATGACACAACGCAGGCAAGGACTGCATCCTTCTAAATAGACAGATGCAGCCGCATCATCTCCATGCATGCATTCATCGCGACCCTGCATATGTCGACGGGAGCTGTGCAAGCATTAAGCAGATGTACCTATGCATACATGAATATCCCCGGGGCCCGTCGCAGCCTTCTGACGATTCCCCTCCTCTTAAGGTGTGTGGACCCCCGGGGCGGCACTAAGGGCTGCCTTCCAGGCCCGATGAGCACCCACACCTTGTATCGTCAGCTGCGGCGGGGTGACAGTGCCCCTCCATTGGCTCCTTAAATTCCAGGCCTCCTCGCCCATCTTCTTGCCAGTCCGCGCTCATCCATCCGTTCAGCCGCCTCCCTAGTTTCCGCCATGCGCTCACATGTAGTGTCTACCTACTTGCGTGTATTCATTCTGCCTTTCGCTCCTTTGTCGCAATCCGGTATGCCTCTCTTCCCTCGCATCACCACCGAGCTGGCGGACATGATCACCTGCTGGTCGCAAGGGCATTCGTTGACCGCCTCGATTGCCTACCGGATGGCCTTCCTCCCTCACTGCGCAACTTCAGCTGCGACCTGAGCTTCGCAGGCACTTCTCCGCGCTCCACGTGTTGGACGTGTGGCTCATTGCTCACAAGCATGGACCCTACACTGGACAACTTCACCGCTCACCTTGGCCGTATAAGACCTCATCACCGCTGCTCCCTGACATGATCATGCGCAGCCCACTCCCCCTCGCGCCGACTGACGGGGGTCTGGTCAACCGACCTCTGTAGGTTACTTAGGTTCGCCTCCACTTCCTCGACGAGTGTTTGCGTTATCTCACCTTCGCATCCACTCCCTCGAGTAGAATCCTGTGTCATCCCAGTCGGCCCCTCTCGCCGTTCCTGGGAGTCTGGGCATCCGGTTCTTTAGTAACAGGCCCCTTAGGTTCGGCACCTCCTCGACGCGTGCCTACCAAGTCACCCCCTCCAGTCACACACACGGTTCTGGGTAACCGACTTCTGTAGGTTTCCTAGCGTTGTCTCCTCTTCCTCGACGTGTGTTAGCGCTCTTTGAGAGCGGATAGTGAAGGACTCCCCCTGTCGTTCCAGACCCTGCTCGCTTCGACATCGGGGATCTGGGTAAACGACCTGCGTATGGACGTCGTTCCGCTTCATTCCATTTCGTCCACCACGCAGCTCCTCATGTCGTTCCAGACGCCCCTTCCCACCCCGAGGTGGCGGGTCTTGGTAAACGACCCGCGTATGGCCGTAGTTCTGCTTCTTTCCATTTCGTCCACCACGCAGCTCCTACGTCGTTCCAGGCCCCCCTTCCCACCCCGAGGTGGCAGGTCTTGGTAAACGACCCTCGTCAGGCCGTAGCTCCGCTTCTTTCCATCTCGTCCAACACGCAGCTCCTCTTGTCGTTCCAGACCCACCTTCCCACCCCACGAGGTGGCGGGTCTTGGTAAACGACCCGCGTATGGCCGTAGCTCCGCTTCTTTCCGTTTCCTCCACCACGCAGCTCTTCATGTCGTTCCAGACCCCTCTTCTCACCCCGAGGTGGCGGGTCTTGGTAAACGGCCCGCATATAAGGCCGTAGCTCCGCTTCTTTCCGTTTCCTCCACCACGCAGCTCCTCATGTCGTTCCAGACCTCCCTTCCCACCCCGAGGTGGCGGGTCTTGGTAAACGACCCGCGTTAGGCCGTAGCTCCGTTTCTTTCCATTTCGTCCACCACGCAGCTCCTCATGTCGTTCCAGACCCCCCTTCCCACCCCGAGGTGGCGGGTCTTGGTAAACGACCCGCGTAAGGCCGTAGTTCGGCTTGTTGCCACAAATTGTCCACCACGCAGCTCCTCGTGTCGTTCGTGGCGGGTCTTGGTAAACGACCCGCGTAAGGCCGTAGCCCCGCTTCTTTTTTCATTTCGTCCACCACGCAGATCATGTCGTTCCAGACCCCCCTTCCCACCCACGAGGTGGCGGGTCTTGGTAAACGACCTGCGTATGGCCGTAGTTCCGCTTCTTTCAATTTCGTCCACCACGCAGGTCCTCATGTCGTTCCAGCCCCCCCTTCCCACCCCGAAGTGGCAGGTCTTGGAAAACGACCCTCGTCAGGCCGTAGCTCCGCTTCTTTCCATTTCGTCCACCACGCAGCTCATCATGTCGTTCCAGACGCCCCTTCCCACCCAGAGGTGGCGGGTCTTGGTAAACGACCCGCGTATGGCCGTAGTTCCGCTTCTTTCAATTTCGGCCACCACGCAGGTCCTCATGTCGCTCCATACCCACCTTCCCACCCCGAGGTGGTGGGTCTTGGTAAACGACCCGCATAAGGCTGTAGTTCCGCTTCTTCCCATTTAGTCCACCACGCAGCTCCTCATGTCGTCCCAGATCCCCCTTCCCACCCCGAGGTGGCGGGTCTTGGTAAACGACCCGGGTATGGCCGTAGTTCCGCTTCTTTCCATTTGGTCCACCACGCAGCTCCTACGTCGTTCCAGGCCCCCCTTCCCACCCCGAGGTGGCGGGTCTTGGTAAACGACCCTCGTCAGGCCGTAGCTCCGCTTCTTTCCATCTCGTCCAACACGCAGCTCCTCTTGTCGTTCCAGACCCACCTTCCCACCCCACGAGGTGGCGGGTCTTGGTAAACGACCCGCGTATGGCCGTAGCTCCGCTTCTTTCCGTTTCCTCCACCACGCAGCTCTTCATGTCGTTCCAGACCCCTCTTCTCACCCCGAGGTGGCGGGTCTTGGCAAACGGCCCGCGTATAAGGCCGTAGCTCCGCTTCTTTCCGTTTCCTCCACCACGCAGCTCCTCATGTCGTTCCAGACCTCCCTTCCCACCCCGAGGTGGCGGGTCTTGGTAAACGAAACGCGTTAGGCCGTAGCTCCGCTTCTTTCCATTTCGTCCACCACGCAGCTCCTCATGTCGTTCCAGACCCCCCTTCCCACCCCGAGGTGGCGGGTCTTGGTAAACGACCCGCGTAAGGCCGTAGTTCGGCTTGTTGCCACAAAAATCGTCCACCACGCAGCTCCTCGTGTCGTTCGTGGCGGGTCTTGGTAAACGACCCGCGTAAGGCCGTAGCCCCGCTTCTTTTTTCATTTCGTCCACCACGCAGCTCCTCATGTCGTTCCAGACCCCCCTTCCCACCCACGAGGTGGCGGGTCTTGGTAAACGACCTGCGTATGGCCGTAGTTCCGCTTCTTTCAATTTCGTCCACCACGCAGGTCCTCATGTCGTTCCAGACCCCCCTTCCCACCCCGAAGTGGCAGGTTTTGGAAAACGACCCTCGTCAGGTGGTAGCTCCGCTTCTTTTTATTTCGTCCACCACGCAGCTCATCATGTCGTTCCAGACGCCCCTTCCCACCCCGAGGTGGCGGGTCTTGGTAAACGACCCGCGTATGGCCGTAGTTCCGCTTCTTTCAATTTCGGCCACCACGCAGGTCCTCATGTCGCTCCATACCCCCCTTCCCACCCCGAGGTGGTGGGTCTTGGTAAACGACCCGCATAAGGCTGTAGTTCCCAGATCCCCCTTCCCACCCCGAGGTGGCGGGTCTTGGTAAACGACCCGTGTAAGGCCGTAGTTCCGCCTCAATCCATTTCGTCCACCAAGCAGCGCCCCTCATGTCGTCCCAGACCCCCCTTCCCACCCCGAGGTGGCGGGTCTTAGTCACTTAGTCTTGGTAAACGACCTGCGTCAGGCCGTAGCTCCACTTCATTCCATTTCGGCCACCTGTCGTTCCAGACCCCCCTTCCCACCCCGAGGTGACGGGTCTTGGTAAACGACCCGTGTAAGGCCGTAGTTCCGCCTCTTTCCATTTCGTCCACCAAGCAGCGCCCCTCATGTCGTCCCAGTCCCCCCTTCTCTCCCGGTTTGTTAAATCCCGGCCGTAGCTCCGCTTCTTCCATCGCGTCCACCACACAGCGCTCCCCAAGTCGTTCCAGACCCGCTTCTAGCTCCCAGATCGGGGACCTGGGTAAACGACCCGCGCACGGCAGTAGCTCCGCTTCTTTCTGTCGCAGTACGCATCGCTCCTCACGTCGTTCCAGACACCGCTTCTCGCAAGGCCGTAGAGTCTCGCTCCGAGAATGTACGTTTCTCGTGAAGCCGTAGCCGCTACCCCGATTCTTACCATTACATGCCAGGCCTCGGTTTCGAGTCCGGCTCAGCTGGGCCCCCCGCCTCTACGCGTCCGCGAGTGCATCGTCCTTCCCCTTCTCCAGTTACCCACTTTGCGTCGCCCCCCCCCTCTTCTGGCCCAAACCCCCCTTTCCGGGCTGATAACCCAGACTTGGGCCACTTCCGGCGGGTTTCAGGCTCCCCATTTCTTTCGGGACCAGTCCGTGCCGGTCTCGGCCTTCGTTTCCACTTATAGTCCAGACTCTAGTTCAAGCCCCCTCTGGAACCTCCCGCGGAGGGGGCCGATGACGCTTGCGGAGGCCCCCCGAGATGCTGGGCGGGGAAGAGTGGTGGAGGCCGCAGCTACTGCTGCAGGTCGAACCCTACCTACCATACATGAATATATGCATGCATGTGCATGTATGTGTGTGTATATATTTGTGAGTTGGTCAACTCTCACACGCCTTTTGTCACTCGCCCCAGTCATCAATGTTGTTATCCCACAGGGCGTTTCTACAACCAAGACTTCTAAAACCGTTGTAAACTGCTTTGCACATGTCCGCTTGGACAAGCGTGGAATCGTAGCCTTTCGCCTTCAGCGAAGTGTGTTGGGCCTTATTCAGTCTAACATGATCACGTATTTTTTGCATTCCGAGTGGCAGCCACTTTCTTGCTTCGTTGACCTCTGTGTCCCTCTTGAAGGCTTCACATGCGGAAATCTCTACCGCGTACCTGTCCCCTCTGTAAAAACCAGAAAAGCGACGCCCAAAAAAAGCTGGGGTCACCAAAATAGCGTACGATCCCCAGGCGTCTGGGTAATTTCATAAATGACTTAACGGCATCTTTGGGGTGCAGTCTGTGCCAGCCTTTATCTGAGATGCCAACGTATTCTTGTAAACTCTGCGCCAGAGATTCGTAGTCACCGGTCTTTATACGTCGAACTATATCCTCCGCAGTGGGTGAGGCCCAGCTTTTTCGCCCCCTGCGGGGCAGAAGCTGAGGTAGGTGAAAGGCTCTGCCACGATGACTGCGAGCTGCCTTGCGAAGAAGCTTGTGATAAGCCTTCAGAAGTACTCTGTGAATACAATTCATATTCGTCCCTTTCTTCCTTGGCTTCTAGAGGCTCTGCAACTTCGTGCCTTTCCCCTATCTTGGCTTCCGGAGGCTCCGCATCTTCGCCCCATTGAGGCTCTGCATTTTCATCCCACTCCTCCTTCCCTCTCGAAATCGCCTTATGTTGCGACTAATCGGGCTCTTTCTGCCGCAACCCTCACACAAGTTTTGCGGACCTCAGATAGGCATTGGGGGCCCCGGGCTTGTTTTGCTTTCTCACGCCTTAAGGCATTGCCTCCGCTCGGCAGCGGCTGAAGCCGAACCCAAAGCCAGCAATGTGATCTCTGAAGCGGTCCCCTCACTGCCCTTGCCTTGCCTCCTGCCGTTGTCTTGGGGCGTGCCGCGAATGTGGAGCTTTGCATGATGGCGAGGCTGGTCGGGCTTTCCCTCGTGCAGAATCGCGAAGCGCAACCACCACCGTTCCTTCCTTCCTCATCTCCTTTCCCTCCGTCCACCCTTCGTTCAACCAGGACCAACCACCTTCGATGCAAGCACTCGCAAAGCCTACCCGAAAGACGGCCGGTGGGCCGGCAACGCGCCGACACCATGACGCGGAACTGAAGGCAGGCCCGTCTTCTCCCAAGCCATCGAACAGGGTTGGACGAGCACCAGCTCAGCCAGGGTTTATGCTTTGCGACTACAGCCGTAGAGATACAGGGTTTGGGAGAGTTGGGGCTTTCCGGGAAGTGGCCGCTGCAATCACCGCGGCCTGTTCCCGGCCCATTCCCCCGCCGTCGTCATCGTCGTGTCGTCATCGCCGCCATCTGAGACACTTGCGACATCTTGGTGCGGGTCGGTCGTTGTCGTTGCCCCAGCCCCGCTTCCGTCGTGGTGGGGTCGTCGTCGGTCAGCATCGTCGTCGTCATCGGTCGTCGTCGCCACCGCTGGTGTGGCCAATCGCTACCGACCCCGTCTGAAACCGCTGCCGCAGCTTTTGCCGCAAAAAGGCTGGATCACAAAACAGAGTGGAGCACGTCTGAGCTACGAGCCGATCTCAAATCGCGCCTCATCTTCCTTTCCAGCAGCTTTTGCTCTTCGCTCCTGCACAAGACAAAGCTTCCGGCAACCAAAGCTCCAAGAAACTTCTAGTGCCGCCGTCCTCCGCCGATGGAGCGGCGGGGCGCTTGGCGGGGTGCTTGCTTGGCGACATTGTAAAAATCTCTCCAGACTTTGAACCAAAGCACCGCGCAGCAAGGTGGCTCGGGGACATAAATTGCATTGAGACTTCAGGAAACGAGTACTCAAGGTCTTGCCGGAGCCAAGAACCGCTGTGTCACTTAATTTGCTTGATGGATTGCTTCGCAAGGACGAACCTGCATGGCAGGGTTGACAAGTCGCGGCAAGCTTTCACCACTTTCGGAGAATGAGAAGACACAAGTCCGAGAAAGACGATGTCTGCGCAAACGTCTTCACCACCCAAACAGCCAATAGGGCGTTTATGTTTCGGGGTGTGCTCCTTTGCACTTTGCACAGTCAGCCCAAATCGTGACAGTCGGAACGCAGCTGTCATCAGGTCTGCAGTTCCGACATGGGCTGGGTTCTCAAGGAGCAACAAAACTGCCAACAGTCTGCTGACATGCAAACCCACCAAACGAAGCCATCTCTTTGCAGGCCCGCGGGAATGTTGAGTTACGATGGACCACGGGCCTGATTAATTAGAATCGGTGTGTGATTACCACAATACTTTGAATTTATTATTTTGCATCACCATTGATGTGACGGGTAAGCACCTTCGATTGTCCGTTGGCTCGAAAACTGAAAGATGCGAAAATCCGCGAAGGCGGCGCGAAGCCAGACAAAAGGGCTCAGCCCAGCATCCTTAGCGAGGGCAGCCCTCCAGGCTCCCTGGAACTGGGGTCGGGCAGTCTGCCTCATGGAAGATGCCCACAAGTGCAGTGATGCCGGTAATGTCCACCGTCTCCAAGTACCCAGCAGGGCCCTCTTCGTTTCCCCACTTGTACTCGGGGTCGTTCACCCAGTCCGGATCCTCTGCTTCCTCTCCCAAGACGGATTCGAGGATGTCCTCTCTGCATTGCGGTACCGTGTGCGACTAAACGTCTGATTACATAGGGTACCAAAGAGGCCTACAATTTTGTAACGTCATGTCTCAAGACCTAGGCCCAAGGCACCACAGTGAAACACCTGAAAGCACGACACAAAACACACGGAACCTCGCAAACGTTGCCCAATCCCAGCGCATCCAGGAGGGCATCGGTTACCATCTCCTTGGCGGTATCCTGAGCTATCAATGACTCCTTTGTGCTTCACCATAAAGAAAAGGGAGATGACTTCTGACTTCTTCCCCACTGTGGGTCCTTGATCCCAGACTTGATGGCCTGTATGGCCGTCTTCTTCATCGTCTTCCTGCCTTGGGTCTTCAAGGAGGCAATCGCGGCCTTTTTCGCGGCTTCCTGTCACAGGGAGCCCAGAGATGCTCAGAGATCTGCTAGTGTGCTAGTGAAGCTACATGCATTCTCCTAGATCCATCGCATTATGCTGGGTTGCCCAACGTGGCAATACGGTACAGCGCATCCCCTGACTCAACATAATGCACACATTCAACTGTGCTGAATGACAATACAAAATGTCGTAAAACAGGGGATGACACCTATTCTAGCATGTCATCGGAGACCACGTTTCGCTGCCTTTCACCATGCTACGCCAACTGAAGCGGATCAGACATGACTCCAGATTCTCAATCCACACGGGGAACGATCGGGTGACAGCCTACGATGAGTGCACCGGTGCCCAACACTCACCATGTCGCCAACGAATCGTCTTGACAAACCCATGCTCGAGAACCTCTGACCCGAACTCGACATGATCGCAAGCTGGAATCTTCAATCCATCAAAACTCGGAGTGCTTGACTCTTCATCCACCCTGCTTGAACAATGCATAGGGGCGAACATGCAAGCCCTTGTTAATCCCGAACCCACTGAACCACCGCATTGGATGCAGCGGAGCCTTCGCTGCAGTGACCGCCGCCTTCTTGATGATCCTTCTGCTGGCGCCCTGCATTCCCTTCTTCGCGGCAGCCTTTTGTCCGTCTTGCCGAGTGGGAAGAAAGAGCCCAAAAAGAAAACGTAATCGGGCAGGCGAGCTTGCGAGGGCTTGCTAGCAGAGCCTTCATGATATAGATAGTATGATGAATGCATAAGTTGCCACGATTAGCATGTTTCAAAACCACCACGAGACCTATCATGGTTCCGATGTTTAGTCTTATGATGCTTATGCCTTTTGTGTTTCCTGGGCTTCTTATGTCGTTAATCTGATTTGTGTGACTGTCAAGCCATACTGGCTGGCCTGGTTGCCGCGTGAATTATAACTGTTTGATTATCAAGGCTTTTTGTTTCTAATTCTGTGTATTGGGCTTACCGACACCATTGCCATTAGGGTGATGACTTTGATTTGGTGTTTCCTTTCATGTGTTTAGGAGAATTGGATCATTATGATCAACGTTGTCGGGGGGATGGTGATAATGGTGGTGAGGATGGGGTCATCATGGTTATTATGAAGATACTCAATTATTTACCGGGCAAAACATTACGTATTATTGTCACTTTATCACTTAAGCCAGCTTTAACTCAAATCGCTTTCCTGGGCTCGTATCCCAATCGTGCTGCAAATGTATCATCCTGTTGCACAGAACCAACAGGCACCTAGCCAGCACAAACTCTTGGCAGTAATTGGCATGATAGGCTGGATTGCATGATTAGATAAGCAGACGTCATGAATATGGTAATGACCATGATGACTCTCATGCTTCTTGCTTTGTTCTTACTCCTATGGCGACGACTAACACTACTGCTGCGGCTGCTGCTGCTGCTGTTGCTGCTGCTGTTGCTGCTGCTGGTGGTGGTGGCGGCAGTAGCAGTAGCACTAGCCGAAGCAGTAGCGAAAAGGGCACCACGGCAGTATGCCGTGTAGCCTGCCTGTATTTATTCAGTTTTCAGGCCCCGACAGGCGGGCTTCACATGGCAGGCAGCAGGTCGGCACCTTCCCTGTTTGGCCGAAGCGTGTTCCACAGGGGCTGTGGGAAGTCGAGTTGCCCTCCATACTGGGATCCTCAGGACCTCCCACCCTCGGCCGCTAACGGATGCATTTCATATGCCGCCGACAGGACCACGGACTCTCTAGAGCTTGAGGACGGCGGGTTCGTGGGGCGACGTCTGGAACATGACCTCGGATGAGGCGTGTGCCATTGCTCCTGCTGCCATCCAGGACCTTGACCCCGCCGTCGGATGCCTCGCCCGCTTTCGAGCACTTGGCCTATCAGAAACGCGTTCGCGGCTACAGCTGCTACTTGGCGGATTTCGCAATGCTGATTCCAGAGCAACAGCTGGGGCGTAGGAGACAACACACCAGTTCAGATGGAGATAAAGGCCGTGTTCAGCGCACTTGTTCATTGGGTCGATCGGAGGTGGTGGACTTGATTTACGGCGTACAGCGCAGTACCTACAAGTTTCCATGGTTGGCCACCTGACTCACTTCTTTGGCCCGCGGACTCACCCTGGAACACTGCTTTACTGCCTGCACCTTGTCCGTCAACTTGCAGTCCTTCCCGCATCGCGATTTGGCAAACGGGGTGGGGACTATAAGTAATGTGACAGTGCCCTGTGGACATTGGTGCGGAGGCCAACTGTGGCAATCTCACCCCTGTCTTTCTGGATGGAACGTCGGGACCAGCATGTTTGGTGACACTTGGACGGCCATCATTCCATGTGTTGGACCCTCTTCCTGCCCGCATGCAGCATATCCATGGCACGATGGCGACAGGTTTGTTTTGGTGGCATACCACTCGCGGTCCATGGCGCTCTTGGTCGATGATCAGATGTCCTGGTCCTACTTGTTGCGTGGATTGGGCTTTCTCCCGTTAACAACTGGCCAACCGCACTCGAGCTCTAGGATCCGAGCCGAAGCACAAGGTGGCTGCACTGCAGACTCCAGTTGTGTACATAGTGTGCAGTGAGCGTTTAGTTACCCCAGTATGTTTCTGGCGGTATGCGGTGCACAATGCGCGTCGCACCCGTGACCCCGCGTACGCCTGGCCTACATGTCCTGTCGCACGGTTTGGGCGACGTGTAAAACGAAAACGAAATCACCACCACGACCACGGCCACGACCGCTACGACGGGAGAGCTTCACGGCTCTTTGAGCGTTCGCAAAGGATGCAACCGAACTGTTCCAATTCTTGCTAGCATCATGTATGCAAGCTTTTGCTTGCAGCCTCTCCAGGAGGACCCTGGTGAAGCTCATGCGGCGCCTCAGGCACCCTTTTCGGAATCGGGGTCAGAAAACCCGGGACCCCCCCTTTCCGGGCCTTCATGGCGGCCTTGGCTGCCGCCTTGGCTCCTGCTTTGGCCGCCGCGTAGCCTCCACCGGTCATGACCGCCAGGGCAATGTCCGCGGCCATCTCCTCAGTGTTTCACACACCGCTCTCGCTCACGCACTCGCACAAGGCACAAGGCACAAGGCAGAAGCAAGGCTCCACATGGCCTGGGTTTAGGGGCGGTTTGGGTTTTTGGTGGGCTTTGCCGGTGGTTTGCAGAATTTTCTAGGGTTGAGGTGGGAGGTGGTGAGGTTCTGCAGGATTCAGGGAATTCAGGGTTTAGGATCTTTCGCGTCAGCGATTTAGCGAAAGAGGAGACCCAGCTCTGAGTTTTAACGGTTTGGGTTTTAGACTTTTACTTTTACACCCAGAAAATCCTCAAACCCTCCCTAAACGCCAAACCCCAAACCCAAGCTGCCCGTTTCGGCTAAGCCTCGAAGATAGCAGCAATGGACTTCGCGTATTTCTCCGCCAAGACTTCGGTACATCTGCCCGGATGCACACCTCAGTCACTCCTTCCAACGCTTTCGTAAGAAAACCCTGAAATGGGTCGAACTTCAGGGCTTACGGGTCCAGGATTAAGGCTTAAGAATACCAATCTCGCTTCGCTCAGGATTCAGAAGCACCAACATTGACTACTCCTTAGAGTGCAGTGATTTGTCTTAGAGGTCCGAGACGGGGAAGTCTTAGGCCAACCGAGAAAACCTGGAAGTGAATGTACCATGTTCGTAGGATTCAAGTTCTAAAGGAGAACGCAAAACGAAAAGGGCAAACTTGTACTACCTGGGAAGCCTAGCCCCTTTAAGACTCTAAAAACCAAGCCTCATGGGCACCCTTTAAGCAACATATACATCCCATAACTACCCCACTAGACCAACACCTAAACAGTACAAACAAATCCAAAGAGAATGACACCCTAAGGACTCGAAACTGCAACCAAAGGGCCGAATCTATAACAAATCCTCTATAAACTCTATACAGAGAAACGAGGACTCCAAACTGCGACAAATTTGACAAAAGAATTCACACTTGGGAAACCGAGACCCCCCTCGCTTGAATATATGTTTGGACCTGAAAAGTACCACAATCTAGAACAGAGCAAAACGGCAGGAGCGTCGGTAAAGAGCACCTATTATCAAAATTACACATGAACCTGAACAACAAACCCTTATTGTACAAAATAGCCTAAACTTCACAAACCACATAAGCCCTAAACTCCCTGAAGCCTGCTACTGCACTCCAAAGGGCAGTAACACTCACACTTCTCCAGGCCGATGCCAGCACAATCTGTACCCCCGGTGGCCTGTTTTGGGGGGTTTTAGGTTTCAGTGCTTCTTTGGGGTCGTAAAGCTTGTCAGACTTAGGAGGGCTTTGATGGACTTTGCGCAGCGTTTTTTGTGAGGGTGTCTTAGGTTTTTTGTTGCTTCCCGCACCTAAGGCCATCTAGAGAATCTAGGGTTTGGGGCTTTCCGGATTTTAGGGTCCGTGTGGTTTTTGGAATTGTAGGATTGTTTGTAGTTTTTGAGTGCTTTTGGATCTTGCGCTTACGGTCTGAAGGGTTTGTTGTTTTGGTGCTCCCATTGCAGGGATTCTGTGCTCAAGTGCTCGAATATGCCCGGACGTAATTGACTCCCGGTCACGACTCGCTAAATTTTGCGAAAATGCCGGTGACACTGTACATGGCACCTCCAAATCCTTACAAGTTCTCGTTCCTTCAGCACTTCAGGATTAGAAAAGGCATCGAAAACCTCCGATACGCACAAACATTACGGGAGTGTCCTCGACATACCCGAGCTCAGACCCTTGCAACCTATTACCCTACCCTACACCCACCCAACTACACAACAGAGCTTGCCCGGCCGCGCAGTAGGCCGTCATCAAGCCAGGTAGAAAGTTCTGCATCTCCTACACAAAGCAAGCCATACATACATGAAGACTTGGCCCCACGAAAAAAAAATGAACTCAGCCTACATGTGAAAGCTATTGTAGAACCCTAAATAATAGGATTCTCGCACAAGGACCCAATCATGAAGGACCCCTAGCTTTCTGAACCACTCGTTTGGGCTTGGGCTCCGAGACCTTGAAACTACAGATTTTCCAGTTGAAAGGTTTCGGATGGTGCACATGATAGGTGTAACGCAAACTAAGAACCCTAAACCTCAAGTAACCCCAACCCTAGACTCTCTAGACACTAAGAAACCCTGAACTGTAAACCACAAGAAACCGTCAATCCAAATGATAGACTCTCTAGGAAAAAGAAGACGAAACAAGTGCTCCGCAGAGCTCACACCTTTATCAAGTGCATCTAACTAGGTTTACGGTTTGGGGTACTAACACAGGCACATGCAACATACTACATGCATGATAAGCACAAGGATTTCTTCGAACAGGAAGCAAACTTGCAAAGGCATTGCACAGGTGCTGTGGTCGTACGCTCACCGGGTAGGCGTATGACTTTATCCATCCTTGATGCCTCCTCAAACCTCAATCTTTGTCGGTTCTTTTTTGCATTGGTCCTTGAGGGAAAGGTTGCCGGAAAGTTGCAGCAGGCTGGCCTAGGCAGCTGGCGCTGAACAGGGCACCCTAAACCCCTAGACCCGCAACCGTAGGTGACAACGGCTCCGAAACCAGGTGCACGTCGGGGTCTTGGATTCACTGAAAGGCTTTCCGAGGGTTGTCGGAGTGCAAGGAAAATTCTTAAACTGCGCAACCGCAGCGTCTCGGCGTGCAGCTCTTGGGCTACACAAGCTTGAAAGCTCGTTCTTGGATCGGACTTGCGTACAGTTCACTGCGAACCAAAAGCGAAGATGCTAAATCAATGGTGTGCTATTGACTTAGTCACTAAGTCGGGTACGTGTGCACTCTTCCGTGCAGAAGCCTGCAGCATTCAGATCCTGCAGCTGTGACACCTACTCTGAGCACAGGATAGGAATAGTGTTCAAAGTCATGACTACAGTTGTAAAGACACAAGAGAGTCCCGAGCAAGTGATCCTCATTCCCTGCTGTCCAACAGTCAGGCTCTGCCGGGGAGCAGCACCGATTGCCGGGGGACTGAATGTAGTTAGAAGAGGCGACTCTCACCTGTATAACTGTATAACTGTATAAATGAATTTAATTTGGTTTTGGCAGGACTGCGGCGCGGTAATGTTCGCATGTACTGGGGGCATAGATGAAAAACGGAGGATGGATGGATGGATGGATGCATGGATAGATACATGGATGGATGGATAGATGGAAGATGGATGGGTTCATGCATGCATGGATGGATGCATGATTGGATGGTCTATTGTCTTTGTTCTATCCGTGGCTTTTAATTAACGCTTGCAGGATTTCTTTCTGTCCTCAAGGATAAGTGGAAGTTCTGAGCCCGAGGAGGACCGGTGGGGAGGCATACCGTGATATATATACAGCCGCAGCAATGCGATATTGAAACTCAGAAGCCGGCAACCAAATTCCTCCTGGGACCCACGAGCAGCGCTGAGGCCGCCACGTTCTTTGAAACATGGTCCGCCAAGGCGAGAAGATTGCTCGAATGAGGGCGCCTTTGGATTTGTTGGGGTGCTTTAATGCCGAAAAGCCCACGACAAGCACTCGGAGCTTACCTGACGGCTACTGCGTCAGAGCGTCTCTTCTCGCGTGAACTTCGTGCCCTCTTCGAAGAGTGAGGTCTTAGACCCATAGTCGGAGTGGCCAGGGAAGAGCGAAGATCTCCCTGTCATGCCAGCACGCCTCAGTTGGACATTGCCGGTGATCTTCTTAGGCATGGAATGAGTTGGTGGGAAGAATTGGGAAGACATAAAAAAGGCTGCTGCCTAGCGCTACTAGCGCCTAGCGGCCAGCAGGTGCCCGACGGCCTCAGGAGCTGATCGTAAACCGCCGCAGCTGACAGGCCCTCGCAAATCACGTCCTTGTTGTCACGAGCAAAACCCACGGCCTGCGAGACAGGAGCCTTGAAGTATCACCCTGCGAAGGGCCTGCCTAGGGGCTTAGGCTTGGCCCCTGGTTCTGGGACAAAATGACCAACACACACACACACACACACACACACACACACACTCACACACACCGTGCGCTGACGGGTGCGCCGACCTTGGTGACAACCTGCGAACCTGTCAGCGAAACTCCCGTCTTCCCGTCGACAAGGTCGCCGTTCGAGTTGACTTTGAAGACGTCGATCAGCCGAGTGCTAGCCTCTGGAGGCATTTCTCCACCAGTTGCAACTCCTGCAGTGCTCGGACCACGGTTCACCGTTGACCGGGGCTTGTGGCTTGCGGCTCTCGGGTGTCAAACAACCTTAGACAAGGGGCCGCACCACCATGGGTTCCACTCAATCTCGCCGTCGCAATTGAACTTGATTTGAAGCGTGTCGAAATAAAGGCCCCATGCGACGCTTTCCTGTGTCTCGCCACAAAACCTAAGCTGCTGTTGGAACCAGTTTGGGTGTAGCTCGTCTACATTTCCGTCGCATGAAAGTCTCTGCTTTCCCAGTGGCCAGTGAAGAGTTTTACCTTGTGGATGAGGCTCTGGAAACTCCCACTCACAGGTCTGGCCCTTGTAGCACCTCTTCCGCTCGCTGCCCACCTCTGCAGCCCAAGATTCTGCGGCTCACAAAGGCTTTAAGGAGCTCCCTCAATAAAGAGCCTCTACCTCTACACTGTCTACACTCCCTTGCAGCTTCTGAAGCTTTCATTTGCCGAAGACTGAGCCTCAAGCCGGCCTGGATCTCAATGTACTGCCTGCTTCGACACCGATCCACCGTGCCGTCGGCGATGGAGCAGCAGCCACGGTCCTCCCAAAGCCGTGAAAATGGGGTCAAGGGCTACCACATGGGAGCAGGAATTTGAAGTCATTACGATTGATGCAAAGCTAGACAGCGGCAGTAGTGGCCAGACTGCTACTACATCACGATGGCAGCGACAAGAAGAGAAACGTTAAAAACAACACACACGCAAAGACGGGAAAAGCATCAAGCAGGTGCCCGAGGGTCGCTAGGTCAGGAGCAGCGGAGTCAAGAGCACACAAGGTCGCTAGGAGCTAGGAACAAAGCCGAGCCCGAAAGCAGTCAAGAGAAGGAGTTTTGGGCAGCGACACCGAGGCGCAGCACTTCAAAGCAGCGACACAGGCAAGCATTTTCAAAGGTGCTCATGCGTTGTGTCTAGTACGCCTTCACGGTTTTCTAGTCTTGGGTCCCTTTTGAGGTACTCCAAAAGCAGGCGTCACTCTTGTGATGGAGCTGAAACCCTCCCCCACTCCTTCCCGCAATATGCAACGAGCTACAGAAGCATCTCATCTTTATATGGCAGAGCCGAGACAGTCGGACAGCAATTCGTCTTTTTGGCGCATGTTGTATAGTCTGGGGGAGTGGCATCGAAGTCCCATTCAAAAAATTATCAGCCCGTGTTGTTGCTGCGAAGGTTGTGGAATGCGTGCCGATACTCGCCGCTGTTGTCAGAAATGCCATCACCAGCGGCGAATCTAGCCGATAGAGAAGACGGTGTTTGAAGAAACGGGGCACGTGAAGCCCGTTGGCTTAAACATCTCAAGAAGTGGAAGCATTTTTCGGTGTCACACACACCCGCACCCAGGCCCACCCGCAAACCCACGCCCGTTCCCAACTCGGCCTGTCCCTGTTCCCGACTACTGCCCTCCGTCCGTTCCTGACTTGCTCCCTGGCTACGTGCGGCTGACTCGCCTCCCATCCCATGTACAGTCCGCAGCAACCCGAAGGTCTGGCAGTGTCCTTCGGCGACTCTCGTGGGGTGTACGAGAGTGGGGCGCAATACCTGGTCTGAGATGAGTCAGAAGCTCACATGCTCTTCATGCGGGTAGATGACGACACTTCGAAGCTCAGGCACTTGGGATGAAAGTTCAGCTCGCCCTCGTCGTAGTAGGAGTCTACGTGTGTGGCAGGCATGTTGAACCCGGTACGCTCGTGACCAACTCGTCGTCGCGAGCAATCCCAGCGAACTTCTGATGTACCTCTTGCATCAGCGGTCACCTTCACAGGAGGCCGTGTGCCATGTCGTCTGTAGCAGCTGTTAAGGGTCAATGTACAGGAGTCCTTAGATGGTTTAGGTCTTCTGTTTAGTTCAGAACACCCAGCCTGCCAATTCCGATGCCAATAACGATGGATCCAACCTGCAGGTTCTGACTTCATCCAGACCTGCATGCCGCGGCAACGATCCATGGTGTGATCGCCTGGGAGAGGCAAGGACATGACCATGAGTCCTGACACTCAGAAGCTAAAGATGGGGACCCGTTAGAAAGTGTGTTGGTTGCAGCCTCAAAAACATGCTCTCCCTACTTCCTTTGAAGCAATTCTGTTTTTCGGATCTACCGTATTGCAGTTGAAGAAAGCTACCACGAGGAGATTCACAATCGACAGCACGAGATCACTTGCCTTCAGAGTCATGAATTTTCTGGACTGTTGCCTTTGCTATAGGCAAGCTATTTCTGAAGTTGTACAACTTTCAGAAGTCACGGAAGTCGAACCAAAGCACCCTTGCAAGACGTGACAGCTGAGGAGCAGTTGCAGCATCCTGGCATGGTGGATGTGATCTTGCTGTCACGGATGGGCACAACCTTCATCCAGATGCTGCTGCTCACAGAACCAGCAGCTGCATCCTGGACCGAAACACGCCAGGAGGCATGTTAGAGGGCATCCCGTCCACTGTACCCACATTCACGCTCGTGCAACCTCAAAAACCTGCTCCTAGACATGTTCACATATCGATTCGCCCATCGGATCAGGATTCTCTCAGTCCTGGATGCTGCCGCTTAGGCCCGTCGGCGCCTTCCCATTGGGGGACACGGGGATCAAAGGACATGTGCACAAACACCCGGAGAAACATGCGGACGTCAGTTTGTTCAGCCTGCGAGGGGCCGTTGATGATCAGGAAGCGGTTGGCGGCGCTGTTGTGGAGCGCGATCGTGTTCGCCGCTTTAGGCATGACCTGAGACAAAGGCCTAGCGGGCCTAGTGGAGGTCGGACAAGACCTGGATTAACAAACTTGGGGGGCACGTGCAACCCACAAGCAATATGGTGTGCGATGTGCCATGAACACAGCCAGCAGTACAATCCAAAACAAACAATGCAAACGAAAGCAGACAAACACAAACAAACCAATCCAAAAATGGCAACATACTAACTTAGTACTAAGACTAAGACACGAACAAACCAACAAACACACGAACAAACATCAGCAGCTCCAACAACAGGCACAAACGAGCAAACACAAGTGCGAACAAACATAAACACACCAAAGTATAGACAAGCACACCTACAGACATGCAAAACACATAAACATTCGAATGGACACAAGGAAAACAACAAACGAATCAACTAACCAAAGAGAAGCACCAAATCAAGAAGCAAAAGCAAATAAACACAAACACACCAACACACAAACAACCAACTCACCACACATACACAGACATGAACGGACAAAACAAACGAGCAAACACACAAACGAAACAACAACAACAACAACAACAACAACAACACCAACACCAACACCAACACCAACACCAACACCAACACCAACACCAACACCAACAACAACAATAACAAGGTACAAACAAAAACTGCAGCCCCGTCAACCCATATATCTGCTTTTTGTCTGTACATTAGGTAGAGACAAAAACAAGAGCCCCGTCATGTTGTTTTACACCCCCCCCCAACAACAACAACAACAACACAGTGCCTGTGGATGCCTGTGATGTATACTGTTTGGTGTGTATTTTCAATGGATTTCGTCTGTATTTCAGTGGATTTGGTGTGTATTTCAGTGGATTTGGTGTGTATTTCCCTGGATTTAATGTGTATTTCAATGGATTTGGTGCGGAGTTCAGTGGATTTGGTGTGTATTTCAATGGATTGTGTGTATTTCAATGGATTTCGTGTGTATTTCAATGGATTTCGTGTGTATTTCAGTGGATTTCGTGTGTATTTCAGTGGATTTAATGTGTATTTCGGTGGATTTGGTGTGTATTTCAATGGATTTCATGTGTATTTCGGTGGACTTGGTGTGTATTTGGTGTGTATTTCAGTGGATTTGGTGTGTGTATTTCAGTGCATTTGGTGTGTATTTCAATGATTTTGGTGTGTATTTCAATGGATTTGGTGCGGAGTTCAGTGGATTTGGTGTGTATTTCAGTGGATTGTGTGTATTTCAATGGATTTCGTGTGTATTTCAATGGATTTCGTGTGTATTTCAGTGGATTTCGTGCGTATTTCAGTGGATTTAATGTGTATTTCGGTGGATTTGGTGTGTATTTCAGTGGATTTAATGTGTATTTCGATGGATTTGGTGTGTATTTGGTGTGTATTTCAGTGGATTTGGTGTGTGTATTTCAGTGCATTTGGTGTGTATTTCAATGATTTTGGTGTGTATTCTCAATGGATTTGGTGTGTATTTCAGTTCCCCGCCGTGCAGAATATGCATTTGCGAGGCCTGTGCAAACTACTGTATAGTAACTGGTAACTATAGTTTTGAGTGTACGGGTATCCAATGCAAACCCCTCAAAATTCCAGACAAGCCCTTCCAACACCCATCAGAACCCCTTCTGGATATCGCAGATTCTTATACCTGTGGTGGAAATGTGGTGTAATGTGGTCAAAACAACAGACGGGGCTCCAGTTTTTGCCTGTACTACAGGGGGTAGAGACAAAGTCCTGATTTCGCTGGTGCCTTTGTCTCTACCCCCTGTAGTAGAGGCAAAAACTGGAGCCCCGTCTGTTGTTTTGACCCCCCCTCCTTTTACAACAACCACCCAGCCTACACCGCATTTCTATCATGGGGCAGGCATGGCTTGAACTTCCCAAAACTCTACAGGTACCCTATGCGGTCGCCGGAAGCATTCCCAATTGCTTCTAATTAACAACAAGTACGGGCTGCTGTTTGTGTCTGTACCAACAACAACAACACAGTGCCTGTGATGTATACTGTTTGGCGTGTATTTCAATGGATTTGGTGTGTATTTCAGTGGATTTGGTGTGTATTTCAGTGGGTTTGGTGTGTATTTCAGTGGATTTAATGTGTATTTCAATGGCTTTGGTGTGTACTTCAGTGGATTTGGTGTGTATTTCAGTGGATTTGGTGTGTATTTCCCTGGATTTAATGTGTATTTCAATGGCTTTGGTGTGTACTTCAGTGGATTTGGTGTGCATTTCAATAATTTTGGTGTGGATTTTCAATGGATTTGGTGTGTATTTCAGTGGATTTGATGTGTATTTCAATGGATTTGGTGTGTACTTCAGTGGATTTTGTGTGCATTTCAATGATTTTGGTGTGTATTTTCAATGGATTTGGTGTGTATTTCAGTTCCCCGCTGTGCAGATTATGCATTTGCGAGGCCTGTGCAAACTATTGTATAGTAACTGGTAACTATAGTTTTGAGTATATGGGTATCCAATGCAAACCCCTCAAAATTCCAGACAAGCCCTTCCAACACCCCTCAGAACCCCTTCTGGATATCGCAGATTCCTATACCTGTGGTGTAATGTGGGCGGTTGTTGTAAAGGGGGGGGTGTCAAAACAACAGACGGGGCTCCAGTTTTTGCCTCTACTACAGGGGGTAGGGACAAAGTCCCTGTAGTAGAGGCAAAAACTGGAGCCCCGTCTGTTGTTTTGACCACCCCCCTTTTACAACAACCACCCAGCCTAGACCGCATTTCTATCATGGGGCAGTTGCTGTGTAAACCATGGCTTGCACTTCCCAAAACTCTACAGGCACCCTATGCGGTCGCCGGAAGCATTCCCAATTGCTTCTAATTAACAACAAGTACGGGCTGCTGTTTTTGTCTGTACCAACAACAACAACAACAGCAACAGCAACAACAACAACACCAACACCAACACCAACACCACCAACACCACCAACACCACCAACACCAACACCACCAACACCACCAACAACAACACCAGGAGCAGCAACAACAACACCAGCAGCAGCAGCAACAACAACAGCAACAACGACAACCACAACCACAACCACAACAACAACGACAAACAAGCAACCACAGCCAAAGAAAACCACATACACACATGCAAACAAGCAAGCAAGCAGGCATGCAGGCAAGCACGCCAACAAGCAAATAAACAACACAAGACGAAGACATCTTTCGTCCTTGTAACGGGCCGAGAGGCGGCAAAGCGCTCTTCGGAAGTCACGGCGGAACTTTGGCTCTTCTCGGTGCCTGGAAACGCCAGGAATCGCCAGGCCAGGGCTTCGGCTGCCCGGCTTTAGGGAGCCTACGCTCTTCCGTGCACAGCTCAGTCGACTGGGGGACATTTCCGCCGAAGGATCGGCATCTTTGAGGAAAACGATCCCGTAGTGCAACAACCACAGAACCGCTTTTTTGTGGCTTCTTCTAAGCAATCTAAACCGAGGCCGAGTTGCCACGCTGGACGGTCCCCCCTGAGGTCATCTTCACAAAACGATTATGAGCAGGGCAGAAGAGGGCCACCTGGCCGTCCCCGGCATCCACCACCTCAGTTGAAGGCGGGCTCAGACTCCAGGCTGCAACCAGACATGCGAAGACTTCAAGCACTCTGCTAATCTGAAGCTCGACGGATGCCTTTAGAGCTCCCTCGAAACAGAATCGAATCGGGGAAGTCACAAATACCTATCCAACTATGCTCCGTCCGTGGCGAAGAGGCCCGGACTTCAATGGTTCTTCGGGCTCAAAGGAGCTCGGTGCGCCGAGATCTAGGATACCCAGTCTGTCCATCTTGTCAGGATAATGCATATACCCACTGGCAGATAATGGATGTGGAATCGATGGAACCGGCTGAGGAAAGGCAGAGGCTTTCTGACATAATGGAATTGACAAGGCAAGTCACAAGGTCTCGTCACCGCTCCACATGCATGTTTTCAACCAGATCTAAGCTCAATCCGTCTCGAGAAAGGGAAAGCCATTTCAACGCTCTCAGCCCGGCTTTAGCCATTAAAGCTGTAAAGCTGTGGGTCTGGGCCTCTGGGTCAGGGAGAACACTGGACCCGCCTCGAACTGCTCCCAGGTCCACTCGTTCAAGATGCGACCCTCAGCCAGCGGCCCGTGCGAGTCCATGTTGTCTTGAGTCATGCCTGAACCAAAGAGGCGGAAAAAGGCTCAGCCGTGTTCAGCCCCTGGAGCCCCTGCTGGGAGCCCCTGGAGTCCGGGGGGCTCCGGTTTCCGAAAGCAACGCCAACACCATACCATCCCTTTCAACCATAGCAGTAGCTCTTTTGTGCAGCGCGATGTGTAGGGCGGAGAAACATTCCATCTCAGGCGAGCTGCTGGTGACAAGACTTTCGGTAATGAAACTGTTGACAGAGCGTTGTTAACGAGCGCTCAGTAGCAAGCCATTCGGCGACATGTTCTGTGCAGAAGCACCAGTGAAATCTTAAGAATCATTGCTTGTGACCCTGCCAAGCAGAAGGGGATTGCTTGAGGTATTCTTCATCTACTGCTTCTAACTATTTCTTCGACATGTGGGAGATTCCGAAAACAGGGGACCCTATTTTGGTACCCTGCATAGTAGGATCCTTACCATGGTGCAGTACCCCATATTTTCGGAAACTCCCATGTCTGCATCTGTCGCAGTCAGGACCTAGACCTGTCCTGTATCTGACAGCCGGGGACCGGCGCACCACCACATGCGTGTTTCAGGGTGTTTAGGTTTTACTTGTTTGGCGTTTAGGGTTTGAGGCTAAGGTCTATTTTCATCCATATGACTTCTCAAGCTAGGCATCTGACACACAGCATGGACCAAATGAGGGAAGTGAGCGGGGGATATGCGATGCTCCATAAATTTGTAAAAAGAAAGGTATTGGGAGTGTGTGGACAGCATTTCAAACTCAACTGCGGAAAGCCGCTGCTCGACCTGGAAAACGATACAAAACTGTTGTCCAAACAAACCTCCTCTTGTCGATGGTTCAATCAAGTTTTCATAGTGTTGGACGCGAGGTCAGCAAGCCCCAAGGTCGGGGATGGACCTTCCTAAACCCTAAACCCCTGACGCCAGATCTAAAGGCGACCCGGCGACGCAGGAGATTCTTGTTGCGCCAAAAACCCACCAACGAGCCCAGCTCCAAGTGCTGCGGTACCTGGAGCACTTGAACCCCCCGAAGGAGGGGCTTAGGCTTTAGGGCCTTAGGGGTTTAGCGCCTAGGGTGTCAGCACTGAGAACCAGTCAAAGCCAGGCAAGGATCCGAGACAGCCCATTGCGCATTAGCTCAGGGCAGCAAGCACAAGTGCATTGATCATGCATTTTGGGACAGATTTTGCGCTATCCCTCCAAGTTCTCTTCAGCCTCCTCTTTCGCGGTTGCACGTTCCGAAAGATTGCATGAAGGGTTCGGGGTTTAGGGGAAGGAGTCGATAGATGATAGGATCTTGCACTCTCGGGCTTGGGAGGCAACACTGCGCACGTCCAAGGCCCACCTGGAGGAGCTGGAAAGTCATGGACACGCTGGATTGGTCCGCCGGTACCGCGCTCTGGCAAGGGCTGCTAAAATGCGTCGTGATACAGGGTTAGGTCTTTACAATCTTGTTTTCACATATCTGCAGTGTTTGCCAAGTTGTTCAGGCTGTCTCCTTCTTCTTCCGTACCCTCTTGACGAGTCAGCACATCCAAACCAAAAGCCAATGTGCAAGTCAACACTTCTGCAAAGACCCATGTGCAAGCCCAGCGTCTGCTGATGCCTTCCAGGCATTGAAGCGCTTCTGAGTGGACAAAGAGGAATCAACAGGAAAAACCCCGGCTGCAAGGAGTAGACAAGTGCTGTAGCTTTGTACACATGTGCTATTGGCATGCTTAGCACGTGCATGCATGTACACTGAACACTACAATGGTGAACTATATCATAACAGCTGCTACTCACACTATTTCATACTACAGCGGCCGTAACCAAGTTTGATGACTTAGGTGTAACGTGTATGTCTGACAAAACATGCAAACCTACCAACTTGGTCACGCGCCCACCAGGACCCTGGTAGCGATGTGAGGTACGAATTGCAATATTGCCTAGGGAAAAAGCTAGTTTCTTAGCAAAATGGGTTTTGAAAACACCCTAAAAACTATTAACGACCTGAACCGACAAGTGAAGTTGAAGTATTGTAAGTTCTAAAATTTGCGGCCCAGGCAGGGAGCTCTGGGGCTCAAGGTTCTGGGCATCGTACACACATATGTAAGGGTCGCCGATATATGTTCATGCGTATGTAACTTGCTATGCGGCATTCATGACATATAAAGCATAGAAAGCACATACAACATAAAATTACATCAGAGACTTAAAAGGCATTCTAGGCACATACTACATTTAAGACACAACACATGCACAAGGCGGAGACTACATGGAACACTTCCGCAGTAAGTAAAATGCCTCATGAGTCTCTGATGAAAAGCATGTTGTATGTGCCTTCTAGGTCTTGAATGTCATGAACACTACATAGATCTCAGACGTTACATACACATGAACATTTGTCGACGACCCTTGCATATGTGTGCGACCCTTACATTTGGTGTGTGGTCGTAGAACGTCGTCACTGCCCCCCCCCACGCCCAGCCCACCCCTAAAGCATTGCTATCCCCGAAACCCCCCAAAACAGCAGGTTAACACCAGGGACCCGGCGCCTGCGCCACCAACTATAAATTCATTGAATATTCACACCTGTGATTGCACGTTTACCAGCACACACGAATAGAACCATGGCTTCTCAGCCAACATGCTTGTTTCTCAAAACCCAAATGAAACAGGGTTGTTAGTGGTGAAGACCAACGAGAGACGTTTTGGTCACTTAAAACTGTGTCTCTTCTTTGTTCCATGGAACGAATCTGTTGTTGTTCTGGCATCCTTGTTGTTATATCAGCTGCGAGCTTTATGTGTTTATGCTGAGTTTAGTTCATCTTAAGCCTCTGCATCATTTAGGCCCTGTCCGTCCTATCGATCCAGGTTTTTCATTGTTGAAACTGGAATAGAAATTTCGCACCTACGAGATGATGGCCACCAAGCAATCCTGTATGTTAGAATTTTGCTGTGAATAGCTGATCTTGCACAGGCTATGGCTCCTTACTACAAGCACCAGTTAATGCCAAATCAAACACATCCCCCCAATGCACACATGAAGCAAGATACTTAATAATGTCATACATTTACCTTTACGCTCTCGCAACGTACTCGGACAAGCCTAACGTTTTAGAATTAGAAGTGTGTAAGACCCGCCACAACATTTCCGTATGACACTAGTGTCCCCCTTGTAAGGTCCGCATTGATGAACAAACGAAGACAATCAATGCAGTGGTCTTCTTATAGTAGCATCCTTCAACAGAGGTAAGTATCTAGTTTTGCGTAGGACGACCTGTAGTGAGCAAGTACCTTACATGCATGTTCAATCACATGGCAGAAGTACATATTTGTGCCCAACAGCAGCTTCGTGTTGATTCCATTCAACCCGCAAAATTATCAAACTAGTGATTAGATCTACTGAATTTCGACTCATTTAGACTTGCAAAGGAGGCAGTATCAATCTCCATCAAAATCAAGATGAAACTTGATTCTCATAGTTGTACAGTGCCGTTGGTCTTGAACAAGCCAAGGGTGAACTAAACAAACTTGTGGATGTCGTTAAGCCGCCTTTGCTGTGCTAGTTCAGCAATAGACGTGACGGGGCTAACCATGTCAATGACAAGTGCATGATAGGGGAAATGCTTTCTCAAAATGTCAAGAACATAGGAGCATGGTGGATATGCTGCATCAGCAGCGACAGTAACACGAAAAAACAGGATGAAGCATGTACAATAAATGCCGTGTTCTGATGTGGAAGAGAAGTGGAAACGGCGCGTATTCAAACGGATTGAAAACGTATTCAATTGTTCAAGATTCACGGTGCAAGGCAAATTTCTCCCGCGCACCTTGCATCTTGAATCCGAGGCGTATTCAATTGAATACCTTTGAATACGCTCAGTCTTGACCCCGGGCTAGAGCTTTGTACTTCAAGATGCGGAAGAAATTGTCGATCCACAGGCGCACCCCCGAACCCAATAAAATAACCCACGGCGTCCAGAAGCTGAGGTTCAAAAAAACAGGGGTGGGTAACGACGCCTTCCCAAAGCTGAGATTTAGAAGAAAGGCGTGGGCGCATGGGGGTGGGGCGGGGGCCGGGGGGGGTACGATAAAAATCTACACACACACACAGATACATCACTATATATATATCTACACACACACACACGCAGACACACACACACACACACACACACACACACACACACACACACAAACGCAGACCCACCCACACCCCTCTCACTCTCTCTCCGTGCTTCAGTCTCTGTCCCTGCGAGGCCCGAACATCCGAGTTTGTGAAGGAGAGGTAGCGACCGCGTGTTGGCGAGTACAAGCCGAAGAGCCCATCCTTTGCAGGTACCGCCTGGAGGCTGGAGTGAGGCCGAAACGAAGGAAGGGATAAGGGTTTCTACTTAAGACTTAGATTGTTTGTGTTTCCCTTAGGGTCTAGGCTGGGAAGTCCAAGGTCAGGGTTTCCACTTGTGGGAAGTGTAGTTCTCATTTCGATGCCCCTGCTCAGCTTGAGATATGGGGGGAGGGTCACTTGTTGAGAAACAAACAACTGCAGGAGCGGTGTGCTCTCCTGGAAATCAATGTCAGATGCGTAACATACGAGGTGTACTGTTGGGTTCACACTACAAGTGAGGCAAACAGCAATCAAAGCGGCCGGAATCAGAGGCAGTCGTATCTCGAGAGACTCAATACAGGCTTTTGGGCCTGCTCACGCTGTCCATGTATCATTTCGCAATTTCCGTCATGGGCGGCCCTTCCAACCTTGGAGAGAAAGCTTAAAGCCAGCGGGGCCTTGAATCTGCTCTCGGTAGGCGGAGTGCTGGTCGCTGCCATGTTCGCACCTGGCACACAGGAATCTTGATCGCGATGGGTGGGGGTGCTACGTCCCTCTCAGGATTTGCGATCCTCCTCAAAGACAAGTGGCGCGACGAACACAGTGCCTCTGCCATGAACTGCCTTTTAATGTGCTGTGTCGGAAGCTCCACGGCTACAACTCCAGGCGCATGGAGATGATCACCATTAAGCATGCGGGAACCACTGCAAGAAATCGCGGAGGAACTGGTCATCCTGCGCTTGGCCAAGCGAAATCATCAGGGCGCCCAGTCGTCAAAGATGTTGAACTACGTGATTCGGGGCTGACTGGCTTAATGCCTAGGTCTTGATGAGACGCCGAGAAAGAGAAAGAGAGAGCTTCGGAATACTTAGGGTACCCGTATAGGGTATTTGATCTTGGGATTGGGGGTCACCGCCACACCGTTGTCCAACTGTTCGGAATACCGACACGGTGGCCTACATAAAATTAGACGAGGGCGCGGCCAATATGTGGACGATCCGGCGCTTAGACTTTCATGATCACCACCCCTTTTGACTAACAGTATGGTACACCGATCTCTTGATTAACATGTAAGATCTAAACGAGGGGATTGACGCTAGGACAGTCGTGTCTTGAAGCTCGTCACCCTCACTTGGTATATGGACAGTTGGCGTTTATGCAACATCTTTGCGCAGTAGCACCCGAAAGCCCTAAACCCGTATCCCGACGGCCCTGAACCCTAAATCCCAAATTCCTTCTTGCTGGAATGCGTCCTCAGGTAGCAGTTGAACCTCTGGCTGTGCAGCGCAATCAATCCTGTTGTGGCGTCCACCACCTCAGGGCGGGGCCCCTTATGCCTGGAAGGTTTCGGCACTCACACTCGGACAATCCGGGCGAGGCATATGGTTCGAGGTCTGTTGAGACGTCCAACTACTTGGGAGTTGACATAGCGACGAGACCATCTTCTGGGTTTATGTTCTCACAACGAGAGCCAGGGGAGGTTCTCATCTTCCGGGTTTCAGCACTCACATTCGGACCATGGCGAGGATTCTGGTGCGACGAGCAGCAGATTGGCCCAAGGAACATAGCACATTGGCCATCTTCCGGGAGTCCGAGTTTAAGCTCTCACAACTCGGACATGCCAGGCGAGGTTCGATAGTCCGAGTTGCGTCTTGATGCACTTCTCGACTTGTTCGTTTGGTGTTTGGGGTTTAGGGTCACACTTTGGTGCCGCAAACACAGTGAGCGAATCTAAGCCCTTAATTCTGTCTGGATTTAGAAGAATCGTGATGTCTTCAGACAAGCCACAGTGAAGCGCTGGTTGATCCAATCCATCGTCACGTCTTTGTGAATCCTGCTGCGGCATGCTCAAAACGACATCCTAAACCCTATAAACCTCAGACTCTATAGGTGATAGAAATCCTACAAAGATCCGGTAAAGCATGCAACTACATAAGACACTTTCACAGGCCCTGACCGTGTAAAGACCCTATGAAGACCTAACTAAGGCCCTGTAGAAACTCTTCATAAACGCACATCCTGAAGAAAGAACCCTTTGCCACACCAAGGCCCTTGTAAGCCCCTTTCTCTGTCAATGGTCCTTACTAGAATTTTGGACTCTCGCCACTCGGACAACGTAGGATGGTTCGCGTCGGAAGGCGAGCTCGCCGGCTCAAGTCGGGTAGATACTAAGACAGCCCCACAGCTGTCCACAGCTTCTAGAACTTCAGGGTTTCGGCATAGAATATAAGAGCCCTCATAGGGGTTCTTACGGTTCGGTTTAGGCTTAGGGTCCAGGGTGTAGTGTAAGGGCTCTTATCAGGGGTTGAAGTAGTGTAAGGGTTCCAGAAAGGCTGCAGAACCTACGGAACTCTCCAAGCGATCTACAGATATGTTTGCCAGATCCAGGAAAGCTTTCACACATTTCATGCCGCGAGAAACCCAGAAAATCAAGGGATATCAAGGGACCCATAGCTAGCGGCAAGCAGCCTACAGCCTTTTACCTACACTCTAAGCCGCTCCTGGCGGCGAATCCCCAAGGCTGATTTGCCAAGATTCCCTTTGCTCGAGGAGATTTGTCGGCCAGCGAGGTTGCCTGAATATCCACGCTTTTGGGAGCTGGGGGAGGAAGGGAGACCTGAGACGAAAAGAAGCCCTTCAAAATGGAATCGGCCTATACGAGGGTTGTGTGGTAACTGGTAAGCTGTAAAAGACAAACCCCAAACCTCAACAGTGAATTTGAAGTTGGATGAGCCCCCGACAGGAAACCCTCCCGAAACCTGAGTCGAGCAGCTCATAAAGTGCTTGAACTTGGGGTTCCAGAGCAGGATCGTGGAACCTATCTGCACGCCACCTCGAGCTGTCCAATGTGATTAGGATAGATTGAGGGGAAGTTCTCGGGCTTACAACATATCAAATCTGTAAGCCCAACTCCGGCAGATCGCTTCCATGATGCATCGCGGGGTCGTAGCAGTAGTCCCAGTCTTTCTCACCCGTTCCCGAGCACCCGGGCACAGGCGTGAAGCCATTCCGCTGGAAGCACTTTAAAGTCCCCGCGCAGTCTGAATCATAGTCGCACTCGCCGGCACATCTGGGCATGTTTGGAGAACCGTCCACGCCGCGGCTGCTGTCCAAGGGTGGTGGCAAATCATGGACCGGATCATAGCAATAATCCCAATCTTTTTTGCCGACTCCTGGGACTTTCAATAAGGAGGGAAAGGAGACACCTAGTACCCTAGATTCCCTAGATGAGGGGTAGTTTGTAAACCTCCATCCTGTGCACCCGGGCACGGCCGTGAAGCCATCCCGCTGGAAACACTTCAAGTTCCCTGCACAGTCTGAATCCTTGTCGCACTCGCCAGCACATTCAGGCATGTTTGGAGAACCGTCCACGCCGCGGCTGCTGTCCAAGCCATGTTTGTCATAGCAATAATCCCAATCCTTGTTGCCCACTCCCGCGCACCCGGGCACGGCTGTGAAACCGTTGCGTTGGAAGCACTTCAACTCCCCTGCGCAGTCGGAATCGCGGTCACACTCGCCGGCACATTTGGGCATGTTAGGAGAACCGTCCACGCCGCGGGTGCTGTCCAAGGCTTCCGGGTTGTAGCAGTAGTCCCAACCTGATTTGCCATCTCCCCGGCAACCGGGCACGGGTTCCAAACGATCCCGCTGGAAACAAAGCAAGCCTGATGCACAGTCTGCGTGGCTGTCGCAGTCACCGGCACATTCTGGCATGTTCGCAGAACCATCTTCACCAGGGCTGCTGTCCAGTAGTGGATCACCTGGCCCCGTGCTTGCATACTGCAGGCTGCGGCCAACACTGCAAACCCGTACTGCAACCGCGACCCGTTCAGAACAAGCACTTACCGCAAGATCATTCCAATGGAACACCTTTCGGGGACTTCTGCCACTTCAAGCTTCAACAGACTCGCAGAAATCACAAACAAAAGCAGGCCAAGCTGCCGGGTTTGTTATATTCGACCATGTAAGCTTTCGCGATGTCCATCATTCTGTCAATGTCACTCCACCCGCCCCACCAATGGTTGGAGACCGACGCCTTGTTGAAGTTGACAGTATCAGTGCGGCTTTGAACGACGCCCCCAATCACCTGGATAGTTGCTGTGGAGCTAGCGCTGACTCGCTATGAAGGGGGAACCTTAACTTTGTAGTTCCTACCGGCATACATTCGAGCTTTTTTATGAGTGCGTATCTGCTTCTTAAGTCTTAACAGTAACCCAGTCAGTGTCACCTTGATGACCATGCGGCTGTCGCCCCATGCAGAAGGACAGGATGCCATCTTGGACGTTGCATCCGTCAGCGCATTATATCGGCCCACCATGTCTGTCTTGCAGACTACGATGTACATGGTACTTGACATCGATGCGCCAACCTCAATCTTGCGCGTAACGCTTACCCCGGCCTATTCCAACAAAAACCCTCTCCAGCCCAGAGTCTGTCTGCAGGACGGCGCTGTCTTCATTGGATGCGGAGTTGTCCGTACGTGCCCCGCCTGCTAATCTTGCTGCTGCGAGGGTTCTCTATCCGATGCAGACACCTAATCGCTTTAGTTTTTGTCGCAAGCAATGTGCCTCAATCCAAAACTGCCAAAAGGTCTGCAAGCAACACTGTTGATGTATGTTTTGCCTTTGCTGCATACGCTGGTTCGGTGGGCCTTTGCTCCATTGCTCTGAAGCAACCTTGGCGCCAGCTGCCAGCGCCGCGAACCGGAGCGAAGCGAATAGAATCCGCATCGCAGCCATGGCAGCCAGTGGCAGGGGTGGGACTTGAAAGTTGACCTTGAATCGTCAGCTTGAACAGATTGGCATCACAGGAAGACAGCGTCCCACAGAAGAAAGAAGCAATGAGGCAATTCAAGCATTCGCAGGCTTGCACGTGAAGCCAGGCTCTTTAGAGTACCTTTTGCTTTTGTGTGTAAATCCCCAGAAATCTAGGCTTGAACGGTCACGAAGCCAGGCTTCCTTATACATTATACAACTATTGGTTGCCTTGCAAGTTTGAGCAAAGCCTCACCCGCGGATGACTGTTCGCTTTTTGCCACAATCCGCAGGGCAATTTGCAGATTCTGCATAGCGCACTGCGAGCAAGTGATACGCACAAGTACTTTAAAAACAGCAGCAAGATCTTCATTCTCTCTCTCTCTGCCCTGTGGCCCGCCTGCCTCATTCTTGTGCTGCGACGATTCTCTATCCGGAAACGCATAGTTACACTCCCTTTCATCATCGCCACGGATCAGTGCAACAGGGTGTGAGCAGCCCTGTCGGAATAGTTTACATGCTGCTTCGCAGCCTTTGCTCCAATTATCTGAAGAACTTTTACGCTAGCTGTGAGCGCCGCAAGGCGAATCAGAGCGAGATAGCTTGGCAGCCAGTGCACGCAGGCGACAGACTCAAGACCATAAACTGGAGTCGGAAGATCAAGTCCCCAGAAAATGAACGAAATCAAGCATTTCATTCTCAAGGCAAGCTGACAGCAGAGGCAGCTTACCCCAAATATTGTGATAACTTTGTTCTCGGCGGTGTGCAAGACTTTCGCTGTAATGTCGTGAATGAGGAATTAGGGCTCTGTAGAGTATGCATAAACGCAATAGATTCTTACCAACCAAACCAAACTGCAGAAATGGACTTGACCAGCTGTGCACTATACTGTACTTTCCCTAAAATCCTGACCAACTCGCGCCCTTGAAACACCAGAGAAAGGCCGCCCCACCCCCCCACTGGCGCATCTTTTCTGTCATCTCCAGGCACCAAGTGCTCTACTCCACTGGCATGTACCAGTCAGGCAGCTCTCCTTGCGAGAACAGCAGAACAAAAAGAACTTCCTCATGGCGCTGCTTGAAACCTAGTAGCTCAATCAAGTAGGAACAAGAATGCACTTGGGGGGTGGGGGGGTTGATGCCTTGACACCCGAATGTCTTTCAGGGGACAACCTGACTGTTGCTCTCTAGGCGCACATGCACATCGGCAAGTGGTGGGTTCACAGCATGTTCTAGTCTAAATCATGAAAATAGCTTGAAGAAGCAGGTGTCCTCCTACAAGTGTGGCCTTGTCAAAATCCTGAAACATTCTCGTTTTCAACCCTTAGCAGCCTTAGCCATCTGCCATTTGATGCTGGGTGCCTTTGTTGTTGCAGATGGTCTGCTGCGCAGAGGCCCAGCTGCCCTTGATTCGGTTGACCTGACGGCGGCATGGGTTGTGCCTTTGTTGGGAAGTCTTCGAGCTTAGTGCTTATAATGCAACGAACCGAGCAAATTCGTCAGTCACCCTGGTAACAGAGACCCAAACTGTCGCACCTCTGGTGACCTCTGTAGCTCCAGTTGCCACTTCAAGGATACGATGCTGAATCGCACTAGCATACACAAGGTCTGTGTTGTCATACAGCGGATTGCCTGAACTAGGATCAGGTCCATAACGGCGGTAAACACAAGCAGTCGTCCCAAAGGCTACACCCAACAAAAGGATTTGTGGCGTACCTAAGACGGCTGTGAACCACTGCCCGCTTCCACAAAGGTCGTCCAGCTCCAACGCACTTGCCACCCCTGATGTCATGTCAGTGGAGTAGAACCGGACGAGGAACGGATACGCCCACCAGCATTGCTCGGATGATTACTTTCCGTGGCAACCACCGTCATGTGCTCCACTGCCAACCACACTTTAGTGCATAAAAGGAGCCGTGCTCCCCATGAGCTCGACACTTGGAGCGGGTAGTCCGGATACTGCAAACCGGTGGTACAGCATCCTTGCACAACCACGAGCTGTCTTTATCTCGCTTTTTAGGCGCAGGTCTGACGGTTCAAAGGTGTTGGTCAGTCTCTGCTACTACTTTGATTCATGGTCACCCTAAAGTTTGTGAAGTAACAGTGGATGATATTGCACGCTTACATTCGAAGGCTGCAGAAACCGTGGAGCAGAAACTGACAGCATGAGGGCTACGCAGGGCATGAAGCCAAACACAAGGGACCAAATTCTAGGGTCCCATACAACTGTTTTTACGAATTGCGAAACACGAGTGACTGCGAATCATCCTCGGCATCTGCGAAATAACTGAACCCAATTGCTTTGAAGTGCTACTTATGCTTCATGCTCGCGCTGCGGATGCTGCTGCAACTACTAGCACTCCCAGGGCCTACTCCCTGTCCTACCAGTGTCCTATCAGATCACTGCACTCGGGCTGCTTCATGCTTCCCCCAGGTGGCATGACCATGGGCTCTGGCCACAATGCGAAGTGCTTGCAGCCATAAAGACAACTTACTATAAACTGCAGCACCTCAGTTCTGAGTAACAAGAGCGGCAGTTGCTACTCATCACTAGACCGCAAGCCAAACGCTGTGCCTGATTCCGACATACGAAGAATGAACCGGTTCCTCATTGCTGATACGTCAGCAGTAATCCTGAAATCCTTGTCCGTGAGACTCCAAACCGCTAACTCATAAGCCCACGAGCCTGGAATCCGCAACATGGAAATTTCGAAGGTCCCCAGCATGTCCGGGAATATTGATGAAACTAAAGCTGTGGTCCTCATACCACTTGTGGCGTCGCGAGCTTGTAATAGCGTCTGGAAGGCTAATGGAGACTGGCAGCCTGCCCGTGAATGGAAGGCTGTGCTGCTGGCGATCAGCTTCATTCTCGTTGGAACGGCGACAGCAACTGCTACGACAGCAATGCTTCTTCCTCCTGCTGCTACTACTAGTACTAGTAAACTAGTACTACTACCATTGAAGATCCCGGTGTGCTCTTTCATGCTCCTTCTTGCACTGCTGGCCGCCTTCTTGTTGCAGGAAGGTTACAAAAGCCTCGCCATCCTCCAGGTGGGAAGCAAGCTCGCCTCGGAAGGCAGAGCCAGGGCTTCGGGGAGCCGGGCCGGGCCCATGTTTTTGCTCATCTCTGCACTTCCATCGTTTCGTTTTTCGGGCCCTGCCAAAAGGTCGCAGATGGCCTTGAGGATACCTTACGTTATCTCTTCGAACTCGAGGCAACTCGAGGTGCAATGCTGTTGGTGTACATGCTAGAGGCGGCCGTTTATCGATTCCGAGCATGCGCAGACCTGAAACCTGTTCGTCCTCCAGCCCGGATGCACACCTTCATTCCATCTAAACGCTGAAGGGGTCAGCACTCAAGAGTCTACAGTCCAACTCCCTACGTCCGACATTTGCACCTCTTCTTATCTTCACAGCCTTGCAAAACAGAGTGGCGCATACATATCTACTGCGACACTAGGAGCGCACGCCCCGAGCAAAAACCCTTTCTGCCACCACCTGACATTCTGCGAAATCCGAAAACCCGAAGCCCAAATCCACCTCCTGCTGCAGATCCCGTGCTTGTTTTTTGAGTGCAGCTCTAGGGCCGAGCAGGTTGGAGACGTGTCGCCAAGCCTTCTTCAAGGACCTGAAAGAAGTCAAAGCAGAATGCAAGAGGAAAAAGCACATCTTCGAGTTTTCCAGGAGGGACTCCTGCTACTGCCCTCAGTTTCCTGCGGCTTCCACCACAGCATGCACTATGGTGGACGTGATGATGGCTGCACTTTCGGCTCTTAGTCCCACGGGCTGTCTGGGGCTGCTATGTCTTTGTTGGGTGCGCCCGGCCTGCTTCTTAGCAGAGCGCCGTTCCGTGTAGCCAGGTCATGCATCTACAATCTGCAACTATGCGCTCTGACCGTCGGTTGCCCTGCATGTCAATCTTGTCTAGCCTATTATCATGCGGGAGGCGCGCGAGTCTTATGAAACAAAGCGTCCTGACGCATATAATCTCGCTGCCCTGCAACTATCTTCAACCGGAAGCGTGAGCGGTCCAGCTGTGGTACTCAGATAACGTTGCAGAGCTGAATTCCATCTCCCGCCATCTGGAGCGGACTCCCATCGGGTCTTACCGCTTCTGCCGATCTCTGCAGAGCGTGCTGCAAACGTCATGGATTCTGTATCCCAAGCAATCCTACTGCAGATGCTGTCATGGCGCAATCCTCCTAGGTTCGCATGGAGTCTGACTATGAAATGCCCCACCTGTGAGCCCGATCCGTCGTCGCCATGGTCTGCTTGTAAATAGACAGCAGGCTGGTGAAGTCCATGGCACCTGCATTCTGCCCGGATGTTGCTGCAAAGGCAGAGCTCCCAAAATATGGAAAGGGAACCAAGAATCCTATTGTGGTGGCTTGTGGCTTGGCTTGCATGGTCGCAGAAAGCCGGAGCACCAGGGCAGCGGCCTTGGCCCGACAGTCTGCGCCCCCATTTGCCCCACATAAAGCCAAGCCACACTGCTCGTACTGCGACAGCGCGTGTGACCCGGCCTCGTAGCCTTGCACCATGTATCTTGTGTCACGTCGTCATGTAGTGGGGCTCTTCAGTCTAAACTGTGGCCACCGAGCCGATGGTTTGGACGGGGTAAGCAATGGCCTTTAGAGAGAGATAGGACAATCTTGTGACTCTTAGTCATTCCATCGGGGCTTTACGATTCAAGTACTTCGCTCTCATCGCCAGTACTGCGATTGTGCGGCCAGCTTCACATTGAGCAACATCAGCATGGCATCTTGTCGTGATCGTGCGTGGAAAGGTATCAACACCATGAAGCACTTCTGCTTCTGACTGTACATATTTCTGTTGCCCATGTAATCAAAGGAAAGCCTGCAGCCAGGCTCCTGTTACCTTGCCTGCAGGTTTTAAAATGGCTGTATATCGTCGTATTTCCTGGATGCTGTTCAGCTGCTGTCGATCTCGACCCCTGCGTCTTCCATGTAGTCGTCCAGCACATTGCGAATCTTCCACCAAACACCTGATGCAAGTTGGAGGGTCTACTAGGGTTAAGAGCCATCGTGCACGGCTTGGAGCTGTATGTTTAAAGCCATGTAGCACGTCAAGTCTAAACAGTTTGGGATGTGTCAAGCCCCAGATGAGAGGCTCGAGGGCTCATGGAGGCTGGGGAACTTGGCACAACCCACATCCCCCTGGGTGCTATTTGCTACTCCACAACAAGTGTACAAAGATTGGTCACGCCCATCCTCTTTCTGCAAGAAAAAACTGCCTGATAGCACATGCTGAAAGTCCGTCACGACAAAAGTGGAGTTTCATCGCAGGTGCAGGGGTGGCGTGATTTGTGGCTTTCGTCAGTTTGTTCATCACAAGTCATAAAACGACTCTCTTGACCCCTCAGCTGCTACAACACGCAGATGTGTAAGCCGCAGGCGGTCCAAGTCCAGAAGCATTGCGTGGCGCTCGGCTGCCGTTGAGGCAACGGCAGCTCCCCTGCGTGTTCGTGCAAACTACCATCAGCACCCATGACGGCTGCTACTCCTGTTGATGCCACGGCCGCGACTACTACTATTGCCCGGTTTCCACGATTACAGCTGCGCTTCTTCTACTTGACCGCCACCGCCACCGTCACGGTGAGTTGCGACATCAGCAACAACAGCAACGACAACGATCGATTGTGATCGTTGTCTTTCGGACTACTACTACTACTACTACTACTACTACTACTACTACTACTACTACTACTACTACTACTACTACTACTACTACTGCTACTGCTACTGCTACTGCTACTGCTACGGCTACTGCTATACTACTCCTACTACTACTACTACTACTACTACTACTACTACTACTACTACTACTACTACTACTACTACTACTACTACTTTTACTACTACTATACTACTACTCCTGCCACTACTCCCGCTGCTACTGCTACTTCGACTACTACGACTACGACTACGACTGCTACGACTACTACGACTACTACGACGACTACGACTGCTACTATCACAACTACCACGAGGACGACGACGACCGCTACTGTTTTCGATTTTTGAACCCAGACTCGGATCCCACTGCTGCTTCTACTACCATTCCCGTGTCATTACCATAAAACTGCTGCTGCCGCAACTGCTGCAGCCACAACTGCCAATGCTCCTCCTTCCCTTCCTCCGCGCCGGCAGCGATAACCACGACGACCATGCATCGAGAACGACGACGACCCCAGGAGGATTGACAACAAAGACGGCAGGCGAGATAGACACATACGTCACGTGCCTGCAGTGTAAGTTTCATCCTGTTTTACGCTCGTGCAGGGGCGTCCTCACACCCACCACCCAAAGCGTTGAGCCCGTGTAGCGGGCGAGCCTGCGGAGCCGAACAGCAAGCAAAACGCTTTCTGCGATCTCTCACACCCCACCCCATCTCGGCACGAGAGGGGCGGCCGCTGGGAGACAGCCGGACTCTGCGGACCCAAAGGCCAGCCGGCTCTGAACGACCACAGAAACACCAAGATAGCTGCTACCGCTGCCACTGCGTGGACCGCAAGTTGATCGCTTGTTGCTGGGGTTGATGGATCCTGCCCGGACGACCCCGGATTTGGGCTGACGACCACTTCATGACATCCTACTCTGAACCAATTCTTCATCCTGTTGGCCATTGTCAGGACACTGCTGCAAAACACAATCCACATACCACTCCTCATAAAGCACCTCCAGCAAGCCCAGTGTTAAGCTTGATCAAGCCCTTCTGTCTGTCCGGGAGGGAGATCGGCCTCTGTCGAGCCATCTCACGCGTGGCATTGCTCCTCCTCAACAATTAGGTCTCGGGACTTTGGATACGGTTCCGGGAAGGCTTACTGGCCATGCACTGCAGGAGCTGGCTGGCGGTCTTTGGGTGCAGCCTGTGTTTGGGAGTTGAGGGGCCTGGGTATTGCCTCCGAAACATGGTGCAGCAGCGTCCCGGCGGTTGAGATTTCGAAGGATTGTGAATCACATGTCCCTGCACAGTCGTATAATCCCTCCACAGCGAAGTGTGACAAAACAAAACCGTATGCTGCTGGCACAACTTCGCACACAAACGCCACAGTACCTTGTGTGTTCCGAAGTCTGTAGCATCGTTGGAATTGCTGGGCCCCCAAAGCCGTAGGCCATACTTGGGACCATTGAGTTCGGATGCTAAGACCTACAGAAAAGCCCTGGTACAGTTTCTCTTTTTGATAGGCACAAGCTGCGTAGCCATAGAGCTATTCCAGCTACTTCTCTGCTGCCTGACGTGTATTGCCATGATCAACTTCTAACTATAGATGCAAGGTGGTTTGGCAAGCTTGACCCAAAGCCACGAAGCTTTGAAGCCACACTTGAAGCTCAAGCGGTACACCTGGATTTCAAATCCCAACCTTTGCAGCCAGAGATTGTAAGCTGTGAGGTGCAGACACACCTCATTCTACATCTATAGTCAAGCTGCCGGCGGTAGATTCCCAGCGTCTGCCGTTGCAGCTTGAGCTGCTCTTGCCTTGTTTGCCCAAACAAGCTTTTCAGCGAAGTGACTCAACTAGCATGGGAAAAGCCAAGGCTCAGGGCGAAGGTGAAAGAAAGGCTTCAGGTTGGGCAATGGTTGCAGGTATGCTGGCAGGAGCACACCAATTCAGGCATAAAACCGCACACGGACGCGACTTGACTGAACCCCGTCAGGAGCTTCCAAAAAGGATCCCCCCTTGTTAGCCCCTGCTCCGGGCAGCATCTGACGAGCCATGCGGACTGCCGACCTCGGAGGGCAGTAGGTGCCAGCAGTGCCAACTTGCTTCTTGTTGCTGCGGGCTGTTAACCGATTCCCACCGAAACAAGTGGGCAACCTTCCAACCCTAAACGCAGTGGGTGGTTGGGGAAGCCTTCAAACCCTAAAAGGAGCGGGTGGGTGGGAAGCCTTGGAGGCCTAAGAGGACCAAGTGGGTGGAAAACCCTCAAAGCTTAAGAAGCCAAAACGGCTGCGGCTTGGAGTTTCACGACTTCGAGGTGTGGCCTTTGAGCATTGAGGATTTCGCGCCTGCCTCCCCACACTGCTGAACGAGTCGCGAGGCAGGGTGTTCGACAAGATGAAACATGTAAATCCGTGTAGCATCATCGCACAATCCACCACGCAACTTCCACGACTACGCCGATAGAAGCATCAAGTGCACAGTTCAAAGCTTTCAGGACATAGGATCCAGGGATCCAGGACTCAGGGTTCTGGTTTGCGAGCTAAGGGTTCAGGCACCTATGGTCTATGGGGTTAGCATGGATTCGAGTTTGGACTTGCACTCTCACAGGACGCGCCAGCGGGACTTAAGGATTCTCAGCTCCCAAATCCGGCCTTTCCCGGGACCGGAAGGAAAAGAAGTCCTTCTGTGAACTTCCATAAATGTTGCTTGGCGGCATTGCCACGTAGTCCACCTTCTCTCGCTGATCTGACGCACTCCTGGGCTAACGGATTTCAGGGGTGTGTCTTGAAGTTGTTAAGTTGTTGTCGCTGCTGGCGGCACTGGCTGCGGCCGAAGTGGTGTTAGTTGTCGCAGCAGAGCTGCAGTTGCTGCAGAAGTGTTTGGAAGTGTTTTTGTTGCTTCGGGGCTCCGTTGGATTTGCCCTAGCATCGGGCTTCCGATCATGCCAGTATGCCAACGAGTTTGTGCGGCATCTGTCGGGCTTGTGAGGGAGAGGTATGTATGTCCCCTGCCCACCCAAAGCATGGATTCCCACTTCGTTGTGCGCATGTGCAGTCCTGCGCGCGTGCAGACATATAGTCTGGATCGCTCTATGATCACAGACCTGGGCCACACCTGATTGCAATATGCATTGGCCCCCTCAAGGCATTCCTCCTTGATAACTTGCCAGTCATGCTTAATGTGGTCGCTTAGATTTGAGGCTTGGGGCCTCTGAAGAAGCCCCGTCTAAATTGAACAGACTTCCTAGGAGGAAGGCATCAGACCTCCTGCATTCGCGTACCCCTCTCCGGCAGCTTACAGGCCAAGCGGCTGCAGCTTGGCTTTCAAAGCCACCAAGCTGTCGAAGGCGGCAAAGACGTGTTTGCTACTGTTGGCATCTTCCAGTGAGGAGGCACCTGGGCTTGGATCACTTTAACACGTGAACTGGTGGTGGCAACGCGTCGGAGCAGCAGCGGCAGCAGACAGCCAAGCAGCGATGCCAAACGCCAGGAGAAGAGTATTCACAGGAAATCAACAAAGCAGCCTTCACCGGACAGCCACTGTTGTTCGAGCTCTTGGCATTGAGCTTTTGATTAACGTTTCTAAGACAAGACCAACCAGCACAGGAGCTGCAAGATTCGCCCAACACTCGCAAAGTGCAGTGGACCCAAAGGTTCTTGTCGTGCCAGACTGTCCAGAGCAGCGCGTGAATAATGCTGGCAGCTATTGACTAGGCTGGGCAGCCGAAAGCCTTTTAACCATACACAGTTCTTGAGAATCGGAGCACCATATAAACCTGAAAGCTAAATGAGCATGTGAACGCAAAACACTCTGTCGAGGTTGTGACCCCCCAAAGCAACTCCCAGAAGGAGATCAAAAGGAACACATCCAACCCCAACCATCCCGAAGCAATCTTCCGATCGACTCGGGGTCCTGCCTTGGGCGGGCGGGTTGAAGGCCGTACGAGCCAAAGAGTCTCACGAATGAGTTCTCCCCCAAGAAAGGGCCAAGGAACCGTTTTCTGCAAACTTCTCGAGCGCGTCGTTGGCAGCCATGGAGGCGGCACGGCTGAAGGAGGCGCCTGTGGCAAAGCCTTGCAGCCTCGGAGAGCACAAGCTCTCTCCTTTCTGAAGCCACACACTCAGACACTAACTCCTTCTCTCTATCTCTCTCTCAAAAGGACCGTATTTCAAAGGAGGTGCTCTGATTGGATCTTGCGGGTCTGCTGCTGGATGTTCAAGAAGAGCAGCTTCTTGTTTCCGCCTCGACATGGGAAGGTGCAAGGCTTTCGCTTCCAAACCTACCGGTCATGGCAACACTGGCATCGGGCATGACTCAGGAGTGAAAAGCTTGAACAGTGTCATCAGCTTGCAGTAGGCACATAACGGCCGCACGCATTTTTCATGAATGCAGTACCCTCATATGTCCCTGGCATGCTCGGAACCTGTCTTCTGGTTTGTAGGGCCCACGCATGAGTGCATGACGGTCGGCAGATCCCGGCGACCAGTGCATATCATGCGAATACTGGTTGAAGTAGTTGCTAACATCAAAGCTATGGACTGTGCAAGCGACAAGTCCCTAGTGGCCCTAGTGCAAGAAAACTTCACTTTCTGCAGATGGTCCTTGCACCATGCGACGTGTCTCTTTGTGTACGTACTTGGGAAACCGGACCGCGTAGATGCTTTCGCCACTTCAAGCTGCCAGCAAAGCTCGCGCCTACCATCTCCTTTAGCTCGTTGAATTGCTTCTGATTCTCCTTGGAAGTTAGTGAAAACGTGTTGGTGCGTAGCGACAGACTGGCAATGAGAGCTGATGCAGGGCGCGACAATGTCAACTGCGTTCTGCATGGTTTTTGATTAAGTCCCAAGGCCCAAAAGCCCACCAATGGTGTCGGGGAAACAACAAAGCAGGTAAGCGGGGACGATCTGATGCTAGGAGCCACTCCGCCGGTTTCATGAGAACATCTGCCAGTGCTCTCTGCACACAAAGATGGTTAAAACAACGTAAGGCCGCCCCAAGACAGCGCCGAGAAGCCAAGTTCATGACCTCAGTTTGGTGGTCCACCTTTTCTCCAAGCCAGCCTGCATCCGCCTTCTGCGTGCTCGCCACCCACTCCTTGCACACTTTACTTTCAATTAAGCCCACAGGCAGAAGAGCGAGATTCCATGAGGCTTCTGTCTCGCGGCTTCTTCTTAGTCAGAATAATCCAGTGCAGCTGGAGACGACTACCGAGGCACTCGAGGGCAGCAAAAGCCGCAAACCATCTACATGGGACTTTCAGGCCACGCAGGTTTTGGGATCCACGGCGAAGGGGCTGAGTTTTGGGTTTCTGAGAACGGAGGAACCGCACAGGGGATCAGAGGGCACAGGAGTTGGAGCTTCCGGGGAGCTCCAAAACTAGAGGACCCATCAAAGGGGGTCAAAAGCCTAGAGGGCCCAAAATAGCCCTCGCCTCTCGTAGAAAGGCGAGTGAGAGGGGCAGAGAGCTCCGAATGGAGGTCTGGGTCACTCAGACTCTCAGCCTCGAACACCTTGAACAACTTGGACCCAGCCCCCGCCCGCCGAATCGAAAATCTGAAACCACACTCAGGTGCCACCCACATCGCATAAAGAACTATGAAAATCCAGGGCAACATCATCAACACGATCCTTCCACATGCCTCATGCGAATTGTCAGCAACTGCCCTCAAAAGGAAGTGTCAATTACCTGTTCACGAATCACAGAAGATGTCATGAGTGCTCCTACCACGGATTTGTAGCTTCGACTGTTATTTGCTTCCTTATTCTGGCCTGGAACATGAAACGGATGCCCCCCAAAGCAGGTCAGGTAGCAATCCTTTTCATGCACTCCGTATGTGATGATAGCATCGAGTCTCATCTTACTTCTAAGATCCCTGCAAGCTTAAACCATTGACCATGCATTCCCTTTCAGGGTTGCCGGGACAAGGTGCTGCCAGCTTCTCCATGTTTCTGTTGGTGATGCCCTCGGTCCATGCCGGTCTAAAGGTCAGGTTTACCGAGAATGGGTTTGCAGGTCTGTGCGCTTGGGTTTCAAGGTTCGGGTACTGTGCCCGCATGCATATGTGGACAATGCAAAGGCTTCCATGCAGCTTAAGCATATCCATCAGGACTCACAGCTTGGACACCTACACAGCCAGTGCCGACCGTTCCAGTTTCGAAAACCCAGCAGCGGGCACTCGGGAGGTTGCCCAATCTTACTTCAAGATTGGGTCCTCGAACAATGCTCTTATGCCACCGCAAACTCGGCCCTGCATCCTGCATGCTGGGGCATCGGCTGTGGCTCTTTCCAGGTTTCGCAGGATGGTCCGGTCCCCTGAAGCGACGGCGATCTTACCCCTCCAATTGTGCTATGCCTCTCAGCTCGCGATACGCAGCACTGTGCACCGCCGTCCCCGGGTGTCCCCGGTAGAAACGGTCCGGACATTTGAGCAACCGCTCCTCGAACAACAGCATCCCGCACGCAGTGCACGTCACCTTGGAGAGCCAGCTACATGCACCCCCGGCAGATGTTTGCGAAGAAAAGACTCTGCCATTCTGCTAAAAGGGACTGCAATCTCTTGCGCTCCAGATTCCAGCTACATCCTCTTAAGCCGCCAGAGAATGTCAGTCTTTTCTGGAACTCGGGGCCATGGCTAGTCCAGCAGTTCTGTATAGGGAAAAGGAAACCATAGGTTCAACAAGCAGCTCCCCAACAGCGACCCGACAGATTTGCCTTGCAGCCTGGCTGTAGCCGTATCAACCGCCCAAACTAGACCATGACGTGTCAGAGCCTCGCACAGGAGCACAAGGCGAACCCTGAAACCTCCAGCCGAGAACGTCACCACCCGTCCAGCACGGATCAGCGCTCATACATCATTGCAGAAGCCAAGCCAAACGGCCATAGCTAGAATAGAAAGGCTAGTGTAGTGCCGAGCACGGTATGATCTGGTGGCATGGTAGGAACAAAAGGCCAGCCCAGTTGCAGAAGATCCGCGCGAAGTTCGCTTGGCTCGGCGAGCAGTCTTTGCCCCTAGAGGCGTCCCTGCAAAGGGGCTAAGGGTTTTTCACAGAATATAGGGCTTTAACAGAAGAACAACGAGACAACGCCAACACACGCCTCGCATGCAACGCGTAGCCTTGGCCTTACCTCGAACCGCCTGTTACTGCTGTCGCCAGGGCCCAGTGATGTGGCCCAGAACTGGCTGGGTTTCAAAAGCCTTTTGCATCCATGCCAGTTCAAACTGCCGCTTACTGATCGAAAGCCTGAACAGCGAAACTCCGGAATCATGATGGTGATGATGGTGGCGATGATCACCAACATCCATGGTCATGACCGTAGCTGGTATCGGACTATTGATTGGCTTCTTCTCTAGACTCCCTGAGCAGAGCTTCGATAGCGATTGAAGTACAGCATCACATCTTTTGGCTTCGGACACAGCTTCCAGCTTGAGTTCAAAGCAGTGTTATTCATGCTTCCGTTTCTGTTCTGAGCGCTCAACTTCGAGTCTAAGCTCCGGTCAATATGGGCGACCGCGGCGTCCAAGGACGACTGTGGCAACCCCTAACCCTACAATCCCCGTGACTGTGAACGATTTTGGCACCGAGACGGCGAGGGGGGGGCGGGGGCGGGGCACGAACTCGACCACAGGTACTCGGATGATGATTTTACGACATTCAGCGACTCAGTGAGCACTTACCATGCCACATATTCGGGAGGTCATGCCTTGTCCCTCGAAGCTTTCGCGTCACGGCACGTGAGGCTCACTGGCAGTTCACCCTTCGGGACGTTCAAGAGCGATTTTGGGAGGTTTCCCTGGCAAACAGTTCCGAATTCTGTGCCGGAATTTCGGGGTCAGTTCCTGAATTGCGGGCTTCACTCCTCGTACGCAGTTCTCACCAGACCGGCGGTCCTCATCTTCCGGATATGGTCGTGCACACCGACTTCCTTCAAGGGTCTCGAGTTAGGGGTGAGTGGAATTAGAGGTTCAGGGAGCTGTGCAGTACTCGCAACTGTTCCATAGGCTGTGCAGCATGAGCCGCAATGAGAGCCTTCAGCAACAGGCTACAAGTATCGCTCGAGCGGATACTGTACGCTACCTTGAAACACATCCTTCTCGCCAGTTGCCGCGTAGGCAACTGGCCCATGCCAAGTCCCAAACAAAAAGGGCCCTCCTGGCCCTAGCCAGCCAGCGGGCCCCCGCGGAGCCACTTTATGGCAGCCCGGGTGGGGGATTGGCGCCTTGCCGAAGGCGAGGGCGGCCTGGCCGACTTCCGTCCCTTTGTCGCAGATCAACCCGGGCTTGAAGCCTCGGCAACAAAACAGCAAGAGTCAAGAGCACAGCACCGCATGCACCGCGCACCGCGCTGCAGACTGGCAAGGCTATCCGGCTACCGCTTTCCGCGCAGCCTTCCTCGCTAATTCTATGCAATTCTAGCGAGATGGCTGCACTTGGACAGGCCCCAAACTCTCCGCCCGACAGGGTCCCATGGGTAATGCTTTGGCCGCGGCTGAAGCCCATGCCGAATGGTGCCGCCATTGTGTCCGGAAGTGCGCCGCAGACCCTGACACGCGCTGGTTCTGGGCTTTCGAGCTCTTCTTAGCATCTGCCCATAACACCTGTCGCAGGCAACGATCCAACAAAGATTTGGTAAATCTGAAGGAGAAGTTTTCGGAATCTTGAATTCCGCGCCGGAGAAGTTCTCATCCTCATGCCTCAGGCCTTCAGAAAGCTCAGAAACCCCGGAAAGCTCTCCGCTCTTTGAGGTCGCCGGGTGTCGTGGATGCCAGGGCAAAGCTGACGTCCATCTTCTGAATGACCAGGTCCGCGAGGTCCAGTTGCTGGGGTTTGGTAAAATTGTGCTTCGTTCGGGCCGTTTCTAGAAAGCCTCCTTGCAGTCTTGGGTATTAAGCTTGGTTTTTCAATTTCTTTTGTCGATTTGAGAAGGTGAGAGATAAGCTCTGGGCACGGTCGGGAGTCGGGATCCTCCCATATACCCCTGGCATGTTCTGACGGTGTGCTTCTCGGTGGGGGTGGTGGTCGCGGTTGGGCTTTGGGTTTGTTTTTCCTGCATGAGCCTCCCAACCCTAAACTCCTGCAAGGAGGGTCTAGGCAGGGAAAAAAGTTTGTGCATAAAAAGCAGCTCAGACATCAATCCGAAGCAATTTGCCAAGTCGTACCCCAAATTTGTCCCTTATCCTACTTGTCGGGTATCATGGGGAACTAAAGGTTGACCTTTTTGGTTATATAGGGCTAATATAGGGATTATATGGGGACTATACTACCCAGAAAAGGTTAAAGGTTCCCTACTCTACTGCTAGGTTATTGCAGCCGTTCCTTCCCTCCGTCCCTCCCGCAGCCTTGGCAATCCTGAGCGATGCTGAAGCTTTCAAAGCTCGTTGTGCTTCATGGGTTTGGGGCTGTCGTGTCTCTCGTTCTTGGGCTCTAGGGCTTGAGTTCAAGATGCATGTCTTTGGAACTTGGACGCAGCTGCCGTATGTGCTTAGGACGGCTCTTTCCAATGCTGGAACTTGCTAAGCTACATGGCAGATGCCCTTACATCGTCAGATCTGTTCGTGTCGCAGCTGCTTCCGATGAAGAGCTTCAGCACTGAAGTGCCCAAAGTGTGGAACGGTCAAGCTAGCTGCATTCGAAACTAAAGAGACTAGCAGAGAAACATTTCTCCTGCACGCGGGAACCCCAAAGCCCAAGACAAATCATTGCTCATGCAGACTTGCAAAGCCAGAAACGAACGTAACCGGCCCGGCCGATCTTAAGACCAAGCGCGTCGCTATGGATGAAGCAACGAGCCCAGAAAACACCCACATCCTTTCGCTCCTCGTGCTGAGACCCATCGCCCTTTGCAGAGTGCCTCAAACCCTAGACCATTGTTCTCCCCTTCCATTGCAAGACGAAGCTCTTGTGAGAGGTCTTTCCATATCGGTCGAAGCAACCTGCCAAATGTTCGGCATCTCTTCAACTTCGAGGTTTTTGCTTGTTTTCTGGACTCGGCTGGGCATGAACTCCTGCCCCGGCCTTTGCGGGGTCCTTCTCTCACGCTGGTTGGGGCCCAACTATCTCACACTACGGAAGACCATCGAAGCTCCGTGGCTAAACTCCTGATGACACCTGCAGCCACCCTCATGAAAGCCTGGCCACCCCATGCCACCCCCCCGCTCCCAGCTCATGAGCTGCTACAGATCACGACTCGGCAAAGTTGAGGCTCGCACCCTCCAGCTCGTTCTTAGCAAGTGGCGGATTGGTGCTGGGTTCGTGGGCCACGAGGTGATGAGTGCTTGGGTTGGGCAGAATCATGACATGCAACACACATTGTTCATCGCAGAAAAGGACACTGTACCTCTTGATCTCTATGCTTGGATCATGTACACCTGCACGCTACACAGCTCAGCAAGGGGAGACACCGTTTCAGCGACCACTAGAATATGTGAATCTCGGCTCGGATGGATTTCTGCCATGTCAGAAAAAAACTTCCCCGGGCGATGTCGCAACTGCTCCAATGAAGGACTACCTGTCTGCTGCTTGGGCCTCCCATTTGTGTAGGTAGGTTTCTGCTAGGCCGGCAAGCCTCGGAACTGAATCATCTTACGTGTCTCATTCCACAGCTGGTCAGTGTGGTCATCGTGCCTAGCGTCCTGCGATAATCGATTGCCTCCCTGGTGCCAAAAGACCCACGAGGGATGTACTAATCCCTGTGGAGCAGCATGATATCTTCTATCACATCCTCCAGGAAGGTCATGGTCATGAGGATATCAAGCAGCGAGCCATCAGTATCACTAGCATTACGAGGCTCGGAAATGATGCTAGGATAAGAGAGGCTACTCGGCCGAGCTGCGTATCCCATATTGTTTGGGATCTGCTTGCCATCGCCTCCCGCCCACTTGCCTAGGAGGGCTCAAGTTTTTCAGGGCTCGGGCTTCGATTTCTCTTGCGGCAAATCAGCTTCGAAGATCCTTGGAGGCCCTGGCGTGAAACCCAAGCAACCCCCAAGAAAGGCAATGCTTCGTGGCTCACACCCTGGGAGCTTGAGATGTCCCTCGAACCAACTGGACCTTTAGCCTTGCGATGACGATGCCCAGTGCTGAAGCCTGCATGCTGCAAGTTCTTCAAAGCAACAGGAACCGTGCATGACAGACAGCGTCAACATGCTTGATGCCTTGTAATCTAGAAATCAATTCTAGACGTTAGTTCGGATGCCGCCAGAGGTTGGTGCGTAGTGGAGTGGTTGGGAAAGCAGCATCCGAACTGATCTAGCAGGCATTTGCGGACTTGTCCAAGATATTTCCGGCCTCATCCCAAAGCCGTCCAAAATCGTTCCAAAACCGACTGGACATATCACAAACATCGTCCAGAACTATCCACGCCCTGTCCAGGTACAGACTAATCCCCAGAACCGTCCAAACTTACGCGGAACAGTCCAGTCTTCTTATATAGCCCTCGAACAACCAGACATAGAAATCGCTCATGTGTTTATTTGCTGCCATCCAGGTTCTCCGAACTCCAGTTCTGGCACCAGCAAGGTCACAAGGGTGAGTCTCCTGGTGTCCACATCTTCGTGGCGAAGGTTTCAATGATGGGCAACCAATAGACAGCTCAACAAAGAAGTGGCCTGAGAAAATTAAAACAAATGCAGTATGAAGCTCTTCTGCAAAACATGCACCTTCGAGAGTTTTGATGCTTGAGCGGCAGTCGTAAGTCGGGGGGCTGCCCTCTGAGATTCAGCAAAGCCTTCGAGGCATGCATGAAGCAGCACACCACAAACTTGAAAAGCTTCAAGCCGTTTTTTGCCTCAACCCTCAAGCTCCCCCTTCCTCCCTGGCCCGAACCTTCCCATGACATCCTCTTTTTGAACGAGGTCTCTCTCAATGACATCCTCTGAACCCTAAACAGCCCTAAACCCGAAGACGGGGAGCCTTGAAGCCGGCTGCAGCCTCCTCATCGGTCTCCACCCTGGAGACAAGCCCCGAAATCTGTCACTCGGACCGGGGGTCTCGCTTCCGATGTCTAAAGTCTAGAGGCTCTACAACACGGCACACCAAGGCGGACCTGAATCCATGGATTGCATCCAACACTCACCTCGCCCACGCTGAAGATGAAGATGACATCGACAAGAACAGTCGAGATGATAAATTGTAGACACAAGCATAAAAGGGCGCTACAGTAGCCGCTAGCTAGCGCCGCTAGCCGCCGCTAGCAGTAGCAGGTTGCGGCTAGAATGTTCAGTCGAGCGTCTCGTCCGTCTCCGGAACCTCTTCCCCAGTGATGTCGAGCTTGGTCTCCTGGAGGAATTGGGGGGGGGTGGGGAGACCCCATGGAGCCGAGTGGGCCTGCAGGGGCCATCGTGGGCCTAGGCCCTAGGCTATTCTCCCGAGTGGGCCTAGGCCTATGACTATGGGTTCTCGTCATAGAAGGGTTACACGGAGTTACACTTGTGAAGAGCAGTGTATAGGCTGAGAGGGATTGGGCCTTAGGCCTCGAGGCTCAAGGCAAGCCATGCAAGCCTGAGCTGCAAAGCCATTTACGGCACACCGTGTGAGGCAATGACACGTCCAAACACATCCGAACAATGCAGAGCGCACCCATCAACGCCATCAAACGGCACGCGGTGGACAAGCTGGGAACGGTCATGCCAGAGCTACCCGGCTTCGCCACTTTTCCCCACACAGGATTGAGGAAAGCTCGATAATCCTTGATCCCAGGCTGTATGTATCCCGTGATGCGCTTCTTGCCTGGAGTGGAGGAGATCATATATGTGACAAGGAGGACCATCTTGCTTTCAAAACGATAACAGTCCTGACTTTCCCTGACGCCTGCCTGCATTTACGTCTTGCGTCTTGCCTTCGCGTAATCGCCGCTTTTGCCACACCAGAAGGCCGATATCCGGCAGGAGGGAGGAGGGCTTACAATCCCTGTTTGCTTAGCAAGGAAGGTCCAAAGTCCGAAGTCCCGGAGCCCGACAACTTGACTCCTGCAGCTTCTTCCATAGGTCTCCGTAGCCGACCTTGGCGTTTCAGAGGCTGAAGGCCTGCAGGGGCTTTTACAGTCACGAGAACTTCTTGAAAAGGGGCCAAAAGTCCGTGCTGGCCCCCAAATTAACAGCTAGACAGCCTGGCTCGTTAAAGGAAACTGCGGATGCCAATTTCGGAGATTCAGAAAATTTCCCAGGAACTGACGAATTGGGCACAGGGAGGTAGAAAGTTCAAGCGCAACTTCTGCAAAGGCCTCGAATGATTCAATGAGACATTCTGATATCTACGATCTCAGATGATAACTTGATAGGCACCAAAAATGAAAAATAACCATGATCACATCTTGCTTGGAAGTCACCGCGCAGGAGTGCTTCGGCAAGAATGCGAACCAACAAGATGAGGACTGAACTGCATGTGTCACCGGGTGGTCGGAGCAGGTCTGCTTCATGGGCAGATGATGATAAGCATGTGCTCAAGTTTATCCAAACCAGCGGGTGGACAGGCAAATTGAGCTACTGTCTGAAGTATCTGCCGTCTCAGCGGCGTTGCAAGGAGACCCACTTTCATATCGGACCATAAGCCATAAGCATCTGCTTCCGCCAAGCGACGCACTTGTCGGAATACTTTGGCATCTCCGCCCTGGATGGCAGGGTTTGAGGTTTTGGCATCCTTTACATATGACGCGCCATATGGTTTTGGGGCAGTGCCTCTTCAAGTCACCTGTGCTTCATTTGCAGATTCGCAATCGTTTCCAAAGTTTCGCTGAAATGGCTCGAGGCCGGCAACCCCAAGCAACAGTTCATGTAGTAATGTAGTATATAAAAAAACAATATAGAAATATAGTAAACTAGTGATAAAGCAATATAGTAATATATCTTTGTGGGCTTAGTCAGAAAACAACTGTCGCTTCGGAGCTTGGTTGAGGTTCAGCGTGCAGGAGGACAAACTACTTGTAAAGTCGATACAGTGTGTGTGTGTGTGTGCGCTGCATAGGGATCGGCTGAGTCGCTGCAGCGGTGGTATACTGCCGTCCGATGATGGCATGACTGTTTTGGAGCAAGCAGCAGTTGATCTACGACCAACTCCGTCCGTCATTCTGCACATCTCAAATAAGCCTGCAAACATCAAAAGGTTGCAAAAAAAACTCTCTTATCTTTCAACCGGTCAGAAAAGCCCTTTGTTCAGGATCCCCGTGCCCAAACAAGCAACAGCTCAACAGCGCGACACAGGTGAACGCCATGAGTCCTTTTTGCCCCAGAAGCAAATTTGACACTGGAGCTGCAAACTTCTGCTAGGATACGCCCGAGCGCAACTGCTGCAGTTCATGGTCCTGTCTAACCTTCCTGAAATCAGCATATTTTCGACGGCTTCAGATGTCGGGGCCTTTGCCTTTCAAGCTCCTGTTTGCCTTGTCATCCGTCCGCGCAGTATCAACCATTGCAGTAAGCTTGTCTACACTCTGCACTTCCTTTTGTTCTTATCCTCCCGCTCGTTACCTGAGAGTGGCATCGACCCTTCTCATCGGTTCGGTCTCGGGAGACTCCCCCGATCTATGCTTCCTCTTTCCAAGTGGCTCGAACTTCTCCAGCTTGGGTTTCTTCGGTGCCTGCGAGAAGCCATAAGCCGGCGACGGCGAAGAAACAAGCGTGTTCGAATGAACAATCATCTTCTTGGACGGATTGTGACTTTAGTGACACATGCATGCGCTGTGTGATAACCTGAATGGAAGGGCCCTGCAAGCAAGTGACAGTGCGAGCGGACGTCGAAAAAGGCCGCATAAGCAACACATAAACTGACGTGGCCTTGGGTCGTCCCGGTGGGCGTGGCTTCCTCGCCTCTCCAAGCAGTAAGTTAAGGCACTTACAGTCACTTACACCAAGTTGCAAGGCCCAGGCTAGCATAGCAAGCCCAGAGCAACAACCAGGACGAACAGCAGAAGTGTAGAAGAAGCTGTTCCCATAAGTGCAAAAGGGATTCAGGTAGCGTGCGAGTGAAGAGTCACAAGGAGAGCTCGAATTCCAGTCCCAAAGACAACGTGACCCTGCTTCGGTCAAGGATGCTGGTGAAGGCAAGATGATTTCGTGAAATCATGAGTGTCACGCCGGCTATCTGCTGAGGTCGAGCTATCTTTGAATATGGCCCACCGTCGCTGTGCCTGCTTCGAGCTGCCAAGGAGCTTGTCTTGTTCAATCGCTCTGCTCCCACTCTCCATTCTCACTAGGCCAACTCATGAGACTTCCGTGGGTGCCCGGCCCCCAATGTCTTTTTCATTATTGCTTCCTTCCTTCTGTCTGCAATTTAGAGCGTGGGGGCAGTGTGGAGGCGCATGCTGATATCGGGCTGTGTTTCGAGCGTCGCAGCTTGCTCCAGGACGCATCAAGTACCCACATGCTGTTTGAACCCACAGCCCTGAATCGCAGCAACAAGAGAGAGGACTGTATCTGGCAGGCCTGTGGGGCCGAAGCGCCAAGCGGAGACCCAGACGAAGCGGGGCTGACACCCTTGGCCTGCGGCAGGTTCAGAAGAGGAAAGTCTGAAGTGCCTGTACTACGTAGCGAGGACGCAGTACGTCGAATGCCAAGAATGCCACACTCGTGCATGCCTCTTTCGAGCCTCGAACTTTCCATCGAAGTCGCTCACAGCAGTGGCTTCCAGCTTGCCGATGCGTAGTCCTTGGTGAACTCTTTTAAAGGACGGAGGATTGGGTTGAGGCATGGGGCTTGAGAACCGCATCTTCGGGTCAGATGAAAAACGACAAGATGAGGACGGAGGCATGGAACAACGACACACCCGGCAACAGTAGGGTGCAAGACGTGACGAGAAATTCAACTATAGGTTTGGGGCTCAGGCCCGACCCTGTGATTCAGACATGCTGGTAGCAACGCCAAGTGGCCGATGGGTTCGAAGTCATCTCCCTCAGCGGAGCACTCGCCTAAGCAAACGGATCTCTGCTTGACTCGACGTGTGAGACGTACAGCACAGCACTAGGGCTTGAGGTTTCTCGGATTTGTGACTGTAACCTCAGGGTGCAAGACTTTGCGAAGAAGCTATAGTTAGTGGGCACCATTTCTGTCGGACAGGCAATCTCCGAATCCTCCTGCCGGCTGGCTATCTATACATCCGTCTGAAGGCGCACGTCTGCTTCTGTGTACGTAGAGTACCATGCACGTCTGTATGTATGTGCATGTGAGCTGCATGTGAATATGCATAATGCATATGTGTCATGTGCTTCCACGACAAGTGTGACACAGAGTGTAGTAGCGCATCTGGGAAGACAGTAAACTCGGCAGCAGTCCAGGTGAATGTTGAAATTAGGATCATTTGCCCTCCAGCTCTGTCCAGCTGTACTGCACGGCTGACGTGCATGCATTGCACATGGTGTCCTCAGGCCTACTTTTTGTCCCTGTACTGTAGCACGAGATCAGGATGCGTTGAAAGCTGCTATCTTTGCCTGGGCACTGTGACGATCTGGCATGAAAGCATCCTAATCTCCCAGTGTGCCAACACGCAAGTCTTAGTTGTGATGCACGAAAGACGAAAGTCCTGCCCACCCGAGTGCACGGGTCCCACGCCGTGATGGCTATTTCTTGCAGCTAGGTGGGGCAGCATCCGGAACCTCCCTCTGTTCTATGAATCACTTCGGAGTTTTTGCATTACGGATTCAAGAAGATGGGAAACTCGGAAACAGCAACAGCATGAACATTGGAAGACAAGTGACACTGCAGATCAACACTCGGTTTGAACAACCCCCACCTGCCAGGAGGTTATTCGCGGAGGGCCCAACTGCACATCGGTTATGCCCCAAAATGCCCCAAATATCTTTTACGACCATGCCTTCCCTTTCAATTCGACCCTAGCGACCGTCAATGCACCACTTGCCGCTGTCTTCGCTGAAGGTCAGCCTGCAGCAAAGCACCACCAAACAATATCTTGCACGGCTTATGGCGGACGCCGATCCCGTACACCACATTCCTGATCTTAGGAGCCTCCGCATCATTAAGCCATCACTGCAGGGACACGGTTGCGGCATCTCTGCTGACGCACATGCGCTGTTGGGCACTGTGGCTGCGACTGTGGCTAAGCTTGACAGCATCACAGCCTCCATCAGGTTTTTTGTCATCCTGGTTTGTGCTATGAAGGACTGCGAACCGGTCTGGATTCATGATCGCCTCTCCTGAGTCTACAAGCAGACTTGGACACAGCATCGGGCCCTCCCCTTTTCAGGACTGGACGGAGTAAACGAAGATGTCTCTTTGCTACATACCCTGAGCCCAAGCCCTAAACTCTAAGCCTTGTCGTGAAGTGGGGGCCAAGAGTTTCGGTGTCGAGGAGGCCTGAATCGTGCCATGACATCATGACCTGGCCGTGTCTCGTCAAGAGTCAAGACCAAACAATCGTCAAGGCGCTCGTGGAACTAGCCCCAGCCAGGCTCACACATTCCCGAAAGAGTCTGCCTTTGCCTCGAAGGTCTCTCCGCAAGCTCAATGCATCAGCCCCAACTCCGAAAGTCCGAAGGTTCTATCACCTGGGCCCTCGGCCCGTGCCAGAACTCATCCCTCAAGCCTGAGCCTACGCACTCAGGCTCTCTTCATGCAAGTCCTAATGCTGCCAGAAAGCTTCGCTGGGGCAGTGTCTGGCTTCAAAGCCTGTCGCGGGTTGGAAATATAATCCACGCCTATGACCTATGTTGCATGGTGTATTCTGCAGGCCATACAGATAACATGGCTGGCACAATGCCGTACATGTACATACACACACACACACATATATATATATATATGCACATATGTATGTATGTATGTATATATATACATATATATATATATATATATACATGTCCACTGTTCGTATGAAGGTATATTATGAATATATGCCTGCGTGCATCGCGCATATCGATTTGCATTTGCATTTCTACCTGTACGTACGCCGTAAAGTCAACGTCCAAAATCCTGACCAAATCAGCCCGCATCTCAGAGTTGAGGCTCGATACGTGGCTGGAAGCTTCTCTTCGTCCCGTGGGCCAAGTGCGTGGGGTTGGTTGGTTAGAGCGTGCATGCAGGATTGAAATCAAGAGACCATGCTGTAGCAAAAACAAGACGCAGACTTCCCATTCTTACAAGGACGAGCTTCGCAAATCGAGCTAGACAAACGCAAGACTACCCTGCACTTATGCAACAGTCCTCGATATTGCACGGTATGTTGTGACCCCATGTCTCTGCCGTCAAAACTCCCGAAACAGCCTGCTGCTTGTAGTCGATGCGGCCCGTTGCTCCTACCTTCTCGGGGCAATAGGACCCTTCGTAGCCTCAGCAGGATCAAGAAAGCAAGGCACATGGTGTAGGAGTCAGTCTCAGGCGTCTCAGGAGGCGAAGAGGAGGGTCTTAATCTTGCGTCATCCCGAACATGGTTCGTGTGGCAGGTCTCATTTACAGCGAAGGCCCCGGAGCTGGACCCAACATACAGGTCGATGCGGATGGCTTCTAAAAAACGCCCTGGGCCCCTGAACCAAAGGGCTGTTCCTGACTTCGCTGAGACTGTTGCTCTGTTGCAGGTCTGCATTGGAGATCCAAACCACCCGGCCTAAGGAGCCAACCGGGAGCTGTGTTGACAATCTTATTCATCATTACGTCCTGTCCCCCCAATTGCAGAACAGAGTTCAGCCGCCCCAAGCCCTACGGTCACCTCACAGCCGCGCCACGATCCACGGAGTGGTAATCAGGGCCCCGTGACACCGTGGCCACCGGAGCACCTGAAAACCCCAAGCCCGCGATTTCCGAAAAAGCGCACGGTAAAGCAAGCCAGGAAAGGGCGTGGCCGTTCATTAGTGGGTTGCGCGGGACATCCGTTTCTCATCATGGAGGTCAGTCTAGGTTGTATTCAGTTGGCTGCCTAACCCCTGGTAAATGAAACTAGCAGGGTCTGTTGTTATCCAGCTGCGTCTAAAGCTCACTCAAGCTTTGCTTTCTCGACTCGTAGGAGTCTGAGCTTCTGACTTGCTCGCGTGGGGTTTCTCGGTCCGGCCAAAGGAAGCTTCGGTGTCAGCATGACAGGAGAGTTCCGCGAAATCAGCAGAAGCGAACAAGCTACGGTCGGTTGAAAAGGGGCAGAAAGGCTGCAGCACTTCATTGACCCCGGTGCATCTGCTTCCAATACCTGCCATCCCCTTCAGCAGGTACCCGTGAACTCTTTGTGCCAAGGGCTTGGGCGACAAGGGGTTGGGCGGTTTCAGGTTGCCTTTCACCAAGGCAGTCCCGTGAAAAGCCCACGCGACAGACTCAACCCCCCGGGCTACCTTCAGTAGCTTGGGGAACCCATGAATCTCAGTCCCTCCTGAGCAAGCGCCTGATTCCTTGCAGCAGGTGTATTTGAAGCGTGCCCACAGACCACCCATGGAGTACCTTAGACACAAGCAAGTTTCAAAGGCTGGGCTTCAGCACTGAGGCATGATGTAAATGTAACCTTCTGCAAGTACTACAGTGATAGCAGTGCCACCTTCTTTGCACAACAAGGTAAGCATTTTCCGGAAGATGACTGACAGCAGTTTGACAGTAGAAACTTGACTCTGGGAAGTATTTCTGCCTCGGTGAATGCCCATGTTTGAAGGACCTGGTTCAGTGTATGCCATCCGCAGGCACGGCCCAAATTCCATGTCTAGCCGGTTTAGCGACCTAGGTTACAGGGAACGGCAGGAGCTTCTGCTGCCTCTGCTGCCTCTGCTCCTGCTATGCCTGGTCTTCTGAACCGTAGTGCCGATTTTCGCAGTGCACGGAGTTAGTTGCGTTCATGTGGTCAATCACAAGCAGTCTTGTGGGAAGATCGGTGGAGCGGCCAGTGCAGCCAGGCCTTCAGAAAGACTCCAAGGAGTACATGCCTACGCTTGCAGCATCTCCCGGCCCGGGCCAAACATCCCTTAAGAGAACACGTCCCGCAGTCCCGGTCCCGGCGGCTCGAAGTGGAGCCCACTGAGCAGGTCGTGCCCCGGACAAACCACGGGTAGGCGATACAGGACGTTCCTCGAGGTTGCCTCGGGGCGCTGGCGCTAGCCGTTCTCTCTTGGATTCTCTGAATACGTTCTGGAGCACTTCGGCACAAGCTAAGTACAAACTGTTACATGCAACCACCCAGATCCCCACTTCCTCTTTCCGTGAACTGCGTCAGGCCTGCTCCAGAAACCTGTTCCCTGCTTTGGCGTAGGCAGAAACGTGGTGAACATGCACTGCGAAAAACCACGCAGTTACAATCCCTGAAAGCTTCGTTTATGTCGGGCTTCTTGACCTTAAAAATTCCCGAAAGCCTTCAACCAAGAGCTCTTGAGGCAAGCAGGCCATAGAGTAGGCTCCCAGCGACGTACGACTAAGTCGACATGACTTTCGTCTGTTTCAGTGGTCTCCCGGCCCTGTGCTTGCCATGTCATGTGCGCTCTGTCCACCTTTGCTCCTGCCGACACATAAATGTCTAAGAGCAATCATTGCGCTTCCTCGAGTCTTGTCTGAGCATTCTAAGCGTTGCCCTCAGCTTTGAGAACTACCCCCAACTACCCTTCAATGCCTCCATCCCTCACCGAAACCATAACCGTGGCTCAACACGGACCTTGAGCTAACCAGGATTCGGTCACGCATGGAGCTCCTAAACCGTAAGCCTCCTTAGGCCGGAGGCCTGATCAAGCAATCCTTGGCCCAATCCATCCTGGCTGCGCTGTCCTTGAACTCGCGAGCATCTTGCTGGTCTGTCCAGCTCGGGTAGCACTGCCCTGGGCCGGAGGGCTTCAGGACTCTTGTTCCCACCCGCGCAGCTGGGCAGCTGGGCTTTCGGACTTAGGAGAAAGGCTCCGGGCGTAGGGTTCCTGAGCATGGTTTCACGAGGTGAAGCATCCCGGCGTTTCAATCATATGTCAGGATCAACTGCAGAGACTCAGAGCCTGTGTTTGTACGGAGCCTGCAGCACTCGATCCGAAACCTCCAGCTCTCGGCGGTCTGGCGAACCGAACTCTTGGCGCTGCAATGCAAACACCCAAACTGCTGACTTCCCGGAACCTACAAAGTCGAGAACGCACACAGACTCGACGCCGATTACCAAAGTGGCAAAGGGAGGGAGCATTGCGCTCTGGCACATGCCGTTGTTGATATGAGACACACAACTTGATAATGTCAAGACGAAAGACCGCCACTCCCGAAAACCCCAGAGGAACTCCCCACGTTTCGAGGCAAAGGCGCCCAAGCCAGCAGCGACAGCACAAACGTACTTGATGCGGAGCTTATTGTCCGCCTAAGCTATTTCCGGGGTTGCCGCTTGCTCCTGAAAGGCTTCTGGTTCTGAGTTCTTAGAATTTAGATACTATTCGATGTTGGGGTTCCGTTGAGGTTCCTTGCAGGGCTTAAGATAAGAGCCTTTGGAGGGTTTTCGTCAATCACTCTCGGACATGCCAAGCGAGGATTTTTCGTGCGGAGTCGGCTGCAGTTGAACTGCAACACAAAGCTCCAAGAGGGGCCACACCAGAATTGCACGAAGACCAGCCCGCCCCTAACGTAGAACCTCTAATCTCAAACCTAGATTGTCAGAGATCCTTATTATGGTAGGATTTCTTGTAGAATCCATTGAAGGGCTAGAGCGGCTAGAGAAGCGAAATTCAAAACCACCCCATAGCTTCCCAAATCTTGAAGATTCTGAGGCACTTTGTAGAAGTCAATCGTCTGCAGGACTCTGCCGGGTGGGCACTGCATCTCCTAGGCCCCGAAGCAGTCGGCCCGCGGGACATGGGACTGCGGCTATCCCACAAGAAGCAGACTTCATGCCCTGATGCTTCCAATCTGCACTAAGAGCGTCGACATGAACGGGCTGGAGCTTTCTGAATGCACCGCGGGGATCGAAAACAATCGACAAAACAGACATGCTCCAATCAACAGAGGGTGTTGGCGTTTGGGGGGATCCGTCGGACTGCATTTAGCAGGTCACACCGGGGGGGTGCCTTCAGTTACAGGCACTGTCCCGCTGTCCCACACTCCAAGGGAACACCGTTTGAGTCTGCGCAGCCAACAGGGGATCAGCTCAGTTTGCTTTTTCCCTTAATCTCGCTGCGGGTGCTTGCGTGCATGTTTGGTTCGGCCACCCCGTACCCCAAGCCCTTTCTCCGAGCCAGCGCCCCCAGCTCAGTGTGTGTGAGGGATCACAGGCGGAAGACTTCTGTTCCCGAGAAGTGGGCTGTCTTGCCAAGTTTCCAAGTCCAACCCAAGCCACACAGCTTGGGGGGGCGGGCCCATGGAGGTTCGGGTGGCACTTTGCCCTGCTTGGACTAAGAGGCTCGGAACGGAAAAAGGGGGGGAAGAGATGGCGGGAGGGAACCTCGACGTTGCCGTTCGGCCGGAGTGCGGCCCAGGCCATCCACTCACTCAGCTCACGGTCAAACAAGCACAGAACACGGCATCTAAACTTGACGTCAACGTCCATATATAAAACTAACTCAGACAAAGTGCAAAGCCAGCTGATGATGTAACTGTGTTGCGTGCTTATGCCTGAACATTTAAGGAGCCTCGGAGATGCAAGGGGCAAAGGTATGCTTGTCCTGCATTGTGTATGCTCTTGCTATTTTTTTGCCACCCGCCCAGCTGAAACAAGTCGCACCGCAGGGAACTCGTCAGAACTCGAAGACTTGAAGAGAGGGGCCCCAGGGAGAATACGTGTGCCACTTCGAAAGGCCCAGGAGCAAATGACAACCGTAAGGAAAAGGGCACACGTATCGTCGCCGAGCCTCAGAAACCTAGCGCTCACCAAGAAAGCAAGCCACATTAGCCCCAACAACCCCATAGGTACCCCGGAGTGGCTTGCAGGATCCTGGAGAGGGCGTCGCTGTGTACACAATCGAAGAGAAGACCACAGTAGTTACATGCTCATGCAAAGGCAAGATTGCGAACATAATGTTGAAAAGTGCAAAGAAGCAAATCGGGTAACGAGCAAACACCAAACGATGTACTCACTGGGAAAGTTCGCATTCGATGCCTAATTACTAATTGTAGACGGCAGTTCAAAGGCCAATTAGGATGCGGATGTGTGGCTTGACTATGGGATGATCTGCCACTTTGGGTACCAGTGCTGTACATCGCTCACTCATTCACTGTTGTTCACTCGTCCACATTTGTCGAGGAGGCCAGGTGGGTGGTCGAGCCACCGTGCACGACAGCAGGGAAGCAGCGGGGAATCCCATCTCCGAGCAGCCACAAGAAGCATCACTGTCAGCTGCCATCCTGAGCAGGTCAGGCCACCTGTATGTGTAAGGTGAGCGTACAAACAGTGTCACGACATGTCGCCAGCAACAAGCCATCTGGAGCATACGGCAGGCATGGGAAGGTCATGCCCATTCGCCTGTGGGAGAATCGGTAGCCACTATTGTTTGCCAGTGTTCTCCACCAGCTCGCGTGTCAGAGTCATCCACTAGCTCGCGCGAGGGGGATCAGTATCACCACCAAGCCCGCAGGGGCGATGTCTGTTGCACCGGCAGAGTCGAAAGAGGCCCCGCTTGGACGCAGAAGATTCACAGCCATTTCAAAGCTGTGGCTCGTCAGATGCAGGAGCGGAGGCAAAGCAATGCCAGGAGGCTTCAAACGAAACGATCGCTTGCCCATAGGAGCGAGATATGGCCATGTAATCGGTTCTCGCTATGGTCTGCTGCAGACCCAGGTGTCTGGGAAGTGTCATGTCAACGTCTAACCTGTTGCGGGAAATCTCCAAGCCTTCCAGCTAAGTATTCCAGCATAGTTGTTTCTGGTCAGACGGGGGCCAGCGATATCTTCCCAGTAGCTGCAGTCAGAGATTATGCCAGAGGCGATTCCATGGCGAGCGCATCCATTGCAGTGTCGGCTAACTGACCGAGTAGGGTGAAATGATTATGAAGAAGAGGAGAGTCAATGAGGGAAGTGAAAGGAGGAGGAGGAGGAGTGTAGAGAGTGCCAGCTTGGTGTGTGCGTGTTTTTTTTTTTGCTTGCAAGGGGAATTATAGCAATCGCTAATTAGATATGACGAATTAGTGAATTCACGAGGGGCCTGTGGCGTAACGGACGTCCACGAACGACGCGAAGTAAGGATGTTGTATGTTATGTAGAGGAACGAAACGGCGGGGGCTCAGTTAAGGAAAACTAAGAAAGGGGGCGAATGAGGGATCTTACACCCCTCACGGAGCCCAGAAGTCCGCTCACGGGAAGACGATCTCCGGAATGGAGACTTCTTCCTCCTCACCATCGGAGACCTCGAGGATAGGTTCCTGGGTCGAGTGTGTGAGGTCCTGCGCACGTTCCCTGCAAAAGGCATCGGGGAGCTTGGTTTGCTTGATAGCGTACTCACCATAGTAAACTGAAAGTCGGTACCTGTTCAAGGCTTGCGGGGAGGTAGGGGGTCGGAAGCCCATCAGCGCGAGGGTAGTGTTGAAATACAAGTGGTTGCTGGTGGCAATCTGCGGGGCCCAAGCTGTGAGGATTCGACGTTCTTCACCGTGCCAGAGTTCGGTACCATGTAGGAGGGTACGGGAGCTAAAAAGGCAAGGCTTATGTAGAATATTGACAAAGCTACCTAGTCGGACGTCCTCACTTCCAGGTTTCCATCCCTCTACTGTGCCTGTAGGGTTCTCGATCCAGACTCGTCCCTTGGTAAAATGAGAGAGTCCAATGACCAGTGATGGAGCCCATGAATTACGATCGTCCGTATGGCAGGGCTTACCAGGGCCTAGGCGAATGGAGGCAGAAGTAAAAGGGGTCTCCTCGGGTTGAATCGAGCGAATAAAGGCACAGACAGCTTGTGTAAAGCCAGGATGCGAGTCCGTGAGGCGCGTGAGCGCGTTAGCAAGCCGGGTGGTTTGTCCCAAAAGCAAGAACCTGTTTTCACCCTCATCCAAATCCCAGAATTTCTTAGGCACTTCCTCGGAAAGGCGAGCCATGGCCAAGCAGCGGTCCTCCAAGTCCAGGGTGCCGACGTTCATGAGAAAGCTTTCGGAGAGGGCTTCGAGGGACTTGTTGGTGGGGGCAAAATCGATGTCTTCGGGGGTTTCAGGGTCATTGGCTTTGAGCTTCGGGTGCCTTTGTTTTTTACGGGGAAGTGGGGAAGCCGGCTCCCTGTCTCTGGGTGATTCAGCTCGGGTGGTATCCCGAGAGAGTCGTACCTCAGTGGTCGAGGCGGCAGGCTCGTTAGCATCCTGGGAGGTTTGGTCTGGGGTGCTTGCTGAAAGGGGATCGGGAGGGGGGGGAGTCGCCGAGTCCTCTTGGGTTTCAGCAAATGGTTCCATGAGCAGGTATGGAGTCAGGAGCTATAGAGACTGAGCAGGGGAAGGGGGGAAAGTGGGTAAGTGGGTCTGGAGCTAGGTAAGGAAGCGAGTTGGTTCGGGTCGGTTTTTTTTTTTTGTGGGGGAGGTTCGGGCGAGTAGGAAAGTTTTGGGACTCGCAGTGCTCAGACCTAGAAGTATGCAGGATGGATATGTTGCAGTGGGTTGGGGCCTTGAGGACTCAGGGCTTGAGGGGGAGGGCGCGCATCCTTCGTTTTGTCACAGCACATGCAGGAGTCTGCCGCCACTGTCATTACGAATTATCAATTACGAAATATGAATTAAGTGGAATGCAGAATGCACATGCATGTTGAGGATCGGAGCCCAAGCAAGTGCCAGCGCCGAAAGGCAGGTAAACCAAAACGATCCTAAGTCAAGTAACACCAAAGAAACAACCAAGTAAAGAAAGGTCAGGCATGCTTGGTCCGATAGCCTGGTCGCTACTTTACTGTGGTGGATACTGCATCGCACCTCCCAGGAGACTAGCCATAAGGTTCAGAGCGTCTTGGGCGCGAGGATCGAGGTAGGTCTGCGGGCCCATGCGCCATCCAGGGGGACTGCTCAGCAGATTGGACAGCTGAACCGGTTGGCGTGCCGGCATAGACTCGTGTAAACGTAGGATCGGGGCAGTCGAAGTCTGGTCTGTAGTCGTCTGCCCGGGGGCGAAAGCCTGAGGCGCAGTCGCCGGCATTGGCGGTGGTGCGGCACTAGATGCCGGGGTCGATGCAGGCTGCGACGACGCCGGTCCAGAGGGTGCCGTGGTCGGTGCAGTCGTAGTTGTCGAACCTGGCGTTGGAGGCGGTGGAGCTTTGGTAGGCATCGGTGGAGTGAGGCGAGCGGCGATCTTCTCCAACTGGGCCTGTATTGCCTTGTTGCACTCCCCGTGGCGCTTCATCTTCTCATCGATCGAGCCCGTGATGTCCTGGATCGCATTAAGGACATCGGCTTGACCCCATTGCGTGTTGCCAATGCCTTGCACCTGATGCAAGGATGGCATAGCCTCATTGCGAAAGTTGGTGACCAGGGAGCAGGCTTGCTTCACGTGGTTCATGATCGCATGAAGTTGACTCGCCAGTTCCATTCGTGAGTCCACAGCGCTGGCCAGGGAGGTCTGGAGCTCTTGCATAGTGGTGGACATCTGTGTAGTCCAGTCCGGGCCGCTGGCATCCACGAGGGTAGAGAGCTCCACCTGGACTTTGGATTGTAAGTCGATCATCTTGTCCATGCGGGAGCACAGCTCTCCCTCAAGCCATTGCTGCAGGGAGCCTTGGAGATCGTCGAGGGCGCCCTGCGTAATGGAGGACTGATTCAGCAGTTTCGTCGGCTGTAAACTGAGAAAAAGTTTCCGGAGCAGGGTCAACGGAGACTGGTCTTCGGTGGGGCCTTGTAGGATCCCTTTGATCACATGCACTGAATTGGCAAGTAGCGTGGCTGGCTGAACCTGAGTGTTCAGCTGGTCTTGGAACGCCTGGCTGCGTTGATGTACTTCTGTCGTGATCGTCTGTTCCAAGTTGTCAAGAAGTCGCTGGAGGTCTGGTGTTGTGGGAAGTCCCGGAATCGTGGTTTCCACCAGGCCGTGAACTTGCTGTTGTAGTTCTTCAAGGGTTTGGCGGATTTTATCCCACTGTCCATCCAGCTTGGACTCCAGTTGGATCTGCAGACGTCGTTCGAAGAGCTTGAACGTGGACTCGAAGGTGTGCTGCATGTAGGCTGTGAGGATAACAAGGAAAAGCACGTAGGGCGCGAAGTCGGCCGCATACTGAAGCCACGGCATTAACTGGCTCAAATGAATGGCCAGTGCAACCATGGCAGCAGAGAAGTATGGAAGAGCCTTGGGGGTCTCGGGTCGGCACAACGGCTTCGCTGGGAGAGTGCAGATCTCACTTGCTTCTATCCTCGCCGGTCAGCAGCACTTGCAGTAGACAGCATGCAAAGCGGCCTGTCAATGTGTGAGCATTACTGTAGGGATCTAGGAGTCAAAAGGAAAAAACCGCACGAGTACTCAAACAAACGGGGCTAATGTAGTTTAGTGCGAGAGGTTGCAACAAGGCAATAGTGTGGCCTAGCAACATACACTCGTGTCTCATGGTGCAAGGACATAGGGGGCAAAGAGTTACTCGGAGGTAAAGCAAGGTTGTGGGGATCTAGAAACAGTCTAAGTCAGGCCGATCTAGAAACAGTCTAAGTCAGGCCGAAACATTGGGGGTGGGGGAATGAAACATACTGAAGAGAGTGTAAGCAGGCAGGGACTATGAAGGGATTAGAGGGGACTTTGTTGGCAGCGTCTGACGGATCTTTTTCAGGAAGATTCGGGTCTTGCAGGAAGAGGCTGGTATGCACAAGAATTCTAGATTACAAATTACAAATTAATGAATTCACTGTGTGCACTTGCATCATGCACTTGCATCACAGGCCCGGTGCAATGGTGATACACGTGCCATCATCGAGAACCACAGCGTGGCCTTCCGGTAGGTCAAGCTCCGGAGGGCAGTGATCCCCTATATCTGTATCCAGGGCATTGTCTGTAGTCGTGGGGCGGTCAGCTAGGACGACTCGTTCGAGTCGCTCGAAGGCTGGGTAGAGCTGCACGACATGAGATTCCACACCTGAAAGGGTTTCCAGTGCCTGTCGCAGCATCGCGGAACTGTCCGAGTCGCGGAGGGACATGTGGTCCGCAATGTAGCGAAGCGCCGGCAGCACATCTGTATCCATGTGTGTGCGAAGATGCTGTTGCAGCGCAAATATGTCGGCAAGGAAGGAGGTATGCGTAACATCTGTCGGAGCTGGGGCCGTCAACCGAGTTTGGCGCAGTGCTTGTTCCAAGCGTTGGAGCCCTCCTGCGACACTAGCCGTGTGTCGCTGATACAGACTCTCTTCCTTGGTCATGACATCATCCAGTACATCAGCTATCTGTGTAACCACGGTGACGATCTCGTTGTACATGTCATCGACATGCTTAACAGCTCTGCAGAGGGAGCCCATTCGTTTTTCCAGTGCAGCAAGGCGGGTTTCGACATGTCCTTGGACTCGTAGTACCAGGGCTTGAAGGTCTCTGTTCTGTCCGCGTAGACCTTGCGTGGCCTGGAAAACTTGCTCCTTCAGGGTGTCGGGGAAAATGCCTGGTGCTGGAACCAGGACCGGAGTACGAAGGGTGGTCATCAGCTCGGTCAGTCTGGACTGCTGTCTCAAAAGGTCCGTCAGTTGCAAACTCATCTTGCGAAAAAGGCAGAGTAAGCAGAGACACAGACATGAGAGAACAGCTGCTGTCAGGATGAAGGAGCCTAACATCCGGTCGTCCATGAAGTGCTGGGCAGGAAAAAATTGGCCGTCCGGCCCCCCCCCCTCAGTGATCCCCTCGCAGGTAGAGTCAGCCATGGCAGCCGTGGCAGAAAAAACCTCGGGGTCTCGAGAGAGGTGCACGTCTGCGGGGTCAGCAGGAGTGACTGGCAGTCGCAGGATATGTTACTGTGCCTGTGACAGAACCGCAACATCCACGCTTCTCACTGTGGGACCAGACATCAAAGAAAAATGCACATGCAGCATGCAGAGTGGTAAATTATGCAACCTCATGCAGTATGACATGCACGTGCCTTGTCAATAAACCCAAAAGGTGAACAAGTCAACGGACAAACTTGCCGAATTCCAAATTCCGAAGAAGCGCATCCCCCGCTACAGTTACCACCACGCCTTGGCTGAAAGAGGGTCCTGTCTCACTGGAGTGAATTTGCTAAGCCTGTAATCCCAGGAGCGGTACAGAGCCTTATCGTGGGAGAAGGTCGCAGCCTGCTTGGCCGCGTTGTCAGCGACTTCATTCAAAGGATCTCCTGTGTGTGCCCGCACGTGGGACACTTGCAGGAATTCCTTGACAGGTTCCCACGCGGCTTTCAGCATGCAGACCTCAGCCAGGTTTGTGGTAGTGACTATAGAGTCGGAAAGGATTTGCAACACATGTAGAGAGTCGCTCTGAAATTCAATGTGGTGTCCCGGGAAGTCATGGTGAAGCTTGGCGCAAATCCTGAGTCCATAGGCTGCTGCAATGAGTTCGGCCCGAATGTTTGTGCATTTACCTGCTATCGGCAGGCAAACTATGATAAGATCCTCCGGAAAGCGTCCGTACGGGGGGAGGATGGCAATCCCACCCCCGCCTTTATATTTGCAGGAGCTCCCATCGCTTGAGACTCTGAAGACAGCCTGGGAGAGTTCATGGGTGGGGCCTGGAACAAAGCGGTAAGATAATTCGTACGGGGCTTCTACCGGTAGGTGACGCAACGGAAGAAGGTAGAACCTGTCGCCGATCTGAAGAAGAGACCGACCAAGCAACTCAACAAACTCAAGATGCTGAAAGAATCCTGACGTGTGCTCGAAGCGTCGCTCAATCCATTCCGAAACAAAACTCTTCCAATCTTCTCTGTCAGCAGCTTGTGGAACCCAGTTGCCTAAGCGATCTAAGGACTCCCACGCGAGCTGTATCCAGCGCACAGAATCTGGCCATCGACCTCGGCGCCGACGAGTGGAGTCCCTGGTGAGCAGCCAATCCGCATCTCGAAAGCTGATGACACGGGTAATGGGGCGCCAATCGAAGACACTATGCCGGGCTGCGTGCCCCCAATAACGGAGGAAACACGATGCCTGTCCTATCGCCCAGCGAACATGGCCAACGGCTTGCATCGCCATCCTGGTGGCTCTGCGTCGACAGACCCAATTGTCTAGTTTAGGTTGAAGGGGGTCGTATGCGGGACGCAGCATAGAAGATACCAAGGTAGTCTGCAGGACGTCTAGCAATCTGGACACCTCGGTGATCGGCCGCACCGCCGCTGACATCCACTTCCACTTATTCGTGACAAAAGCGTCAAAAAGGTGGAGACGCTTCTGCAGGGGTGAGGAGCCTCGGCACAAGAAACCGCTGTGGGCCCAGAACGCATTCGTGGCAGCTGCTAACCTCCTGGAAAGTACAGTCGCACAAGACAGTCTGAAACCTATCAGGATTCCGAGGTAGATGAAGGCCTCGGTGTGCTTAATTGCGAGTTCCGAGGGAAACCCGTCGGGAAGCAGTGGGGAGGTGTCTTGTCCTGGTGTGCAAATAAACTGACACTTATCCAGCGCGAGCTGAAGCCCGATGGCTTGAAGCGTCGAGCGTATGTCCAGTAACATGCCAAGGGCTGCCTCTCGGGAGGGGCAAAGCAACACAATATCGTCAGCGTACAAAATGGCGTGCATCATGACCCCTCTCGCGTCTTGAAGCCAGGTCGGAAATCTGTCTCTCCAACGATGTAGTGTGGGGGACACGAAATGGTCAAGAACGCGGGCAAAGATTTCAGCGGAGTAGGAAGATCCTTGTTTGACCCCCTGCAATAAGTCCTGGCACCAATGTTCAGATCCCATGGAGAGGCTTGCAACTGAATTACAAATTATGGTGAGGAGTAAGTGTGCTTCAACAGAGGGACCCAATGTCAGGAGGAAGCGGCTCACGGCTGCATGCGATAGTGTGTCAAACGCTTGGGCTATATCCAATTTGACCGCATATAGCGGTAATCGCCACTGTTGTGATTGCCTAACAGCATGTTGGAGGGCCAACGAGCCATCAAGGCTCTGGGCTCCTGGTGCACCTGAGAGCTGGCAGGATGTCATAGGAGGAAAACGAGGGCGGAGTCGACAGAGGAGGAGTTTAGTGAAGAGTTTGCCAGGAGTAGAAGAGAGAACGATGGGGCGTAGATCTTTAGGCTTGCAGGGAGTTTTAATTTTCGGCAAAAAGACGACCTGGGACCGGAGCCAGGAGCTCGGGATGGGCCTAGACCCGTGGAGAACAGAGTCAAAGAAACGACGAAAGTTGGCTTCAAGGGGAGACTGAAGAATGGAGTACATAAGCTCGTATGGAATGCCGTCGGCCCCACTGCTCTTGCCAGCCTTGGTGGTCCCAAGAACATCCTGCAACTCCTGGGCTGAAAAAGGCTCGGCATTGGGGAGCTCGCCGGCAGACTCCTTGTATAATGTAAGGGGGAGATCACGAGGTTGTAAGTCTGCAGGCGTGTACTTACGTTTGTAGAAGGACTTGAGGTCTTGGGAGGCTTTGAGCTCGCCACCAGCTCGCATCATGTAGCCTCCTTGGGCCGCCTTAGTGCTCTGTCTACGTTTAAAGAAAGACACTGCGTGGTAATCTCCCTTTGAACCTCTCTCCAGGAGAGTCGAGAACCACGACTTCTTAGCGATCGCTCTGGCTGCGGCTACATTGTGTGCCAGTTGCCTAGCTTCAGCCCCCGTCGCTCGTCGGCGGGCCGCAATGAGGGCCTTGATCTCCGGACCGTCCCTATACCTTAACGAGCTGGGGCGGAAACACACCTGAGCGGCTAGACTTTCTAGATGGCGCTCGTCAAGGTCCATGCTGTGTAATTCTAGCTGCTCCTGCAGGGCTACGCAGAACTCCGGTGCAGTTTGTAGGTTCACTCGCCATTTACCGCACTTTGTGGAGTGGTTGGCATACCTTGCAAAACGACATGACGACTTAGTGCGTTGCAACTTAAGGCCAGCTGTGCAGCATCTGTGGTCAGTTTTGAGCAAGGAATCCGACCCCTCAAGAACCTCAGAAAGGACAAGGGACTGTAGGCCCTGGGAAAACAAAACATAATCGATGCGGGATGTCGCCCCACGGGTATTCGACCACGTGTGTTTGTCGGGGCATGTTCGAAGCAGCCCAAACTGATGCATAAACCCATCCAGCATGACTCGACGGTCGTCGTTCTCTGAGGCAGCGAGCGAAGTTAGATCTAGGTTGAGATCAGCCATAACAGTAATTGTGTCCTGAAGGCGGATCCCGTCAAGTAGCCCCCGGAGTTGTTCCAGTTGCTCCTGCCACAGCTGCGAGCAATCGGTCCTTTGTCGATGGGGTAGATGCAAACTAATTATGAATTCCTTGCAACCAGCATTCTTAATTACTACAGCCAGACCTGTTAAAAGAGGTTTGACTTGAATTACGTGCCGCAACGAGTCGAGAGGAATGCCGACTATGGTGCCGTGAAAACTCTGGGGGGGGAAAGTGGAGAAAATGGCATAGGAAGAGGAGCCCAAATGGACTTCGTCTTGTTCCCATCCCATGTGAGCGAGTTCTTTCAAGCCGCCCACTTCCTGAAATGCAAAAAAGTCAATCCCCTCACCACCCAGCAAATCCCAACATCCTGAAACGTCCTCGAGGGTTTTACCGCGAAGATTCCAGGTACGCATGTACGTGACATGTGCATGGCAGGGCGCGCGCCCCTATGGGCGCTTGGTGATGCGAGTCTCCCAACGCTCCGGGAGGCTTTCCGAAGTCAGACCTGTGGCCTTAGTGAAAGCAGCCCCCTTGATGTACCAGCCTGAGTGATTACCCCTCGCATCTGAAAGGGGGAAGTCATCGTCCTGCAGGGGATCGGCCGAGTCGGGAGAGCCCAAAACATTGATGTTACCAACAAAGAGCTTGCCTCGCCAGTCGATCTCTGCCAGGCGTTTGGTAAACCCTTGTGCAAATGTTAATTGCTCAATGAACTCCTTAACCGAGACAATGGCCCGAATCTTTGCACGGTCTTCGGGAGTTCGGTGTCTTTGTACCCATAGCTCTCTACACTCTTGCCCGGGAATGTTGCTGAGAAACTTCTTAGATTTCAGCTTGTCCAGAACCTGTGTTTGAAAGGCTCGCTGCTGGGGAACGTTCTTACAGTTGTCGGGGAACTGCAGGGTGACTCGGACGTGAGACGTACGCGAGTATGGGCTCCAGATGTCTAGCCAGGACTTCTCAAGCTGCATGGCCTCAAAAAACGCTTTGGCTTCCTCAACAGCTTCGTCCCTTCTAGCATCTTCCCAGCCCCCAATCGCCAATTGTAATTCCTCGTCAATGTTTCGCTCACTCCTTGGACTGCTCCCTCTGGGGGAGGGGGGGGCTCTCTGGGGTGTCGGCGAGCGCGAGGCAGCCCTCAAGTCTCTCACTTCTCGTTCAAGAGCTGAAAGGCGGAGGTGGTGAGCTTCACCCCGCTCGGTATGTTCTTTGAGAACGGCATCATGAGTGTCAAGTCGGACTTTATGGTTTTGAAGCTCGGATGTGAAATGAACCATCTCACGATGCATGTCGAGATGCCGGACGTTCATATCTGAAACGTCCTGCTTGATAGGTTCAAGTTGCGTGAGAAGTCTGCCTTCCAGGGCTGCCACCCAAGGGGGGGTCTCTTGATCATAGGGCGTGGCTCGCTCTCTCTCACGTTCTCTCCGAGACCGGAGACCTGTCGTTAGGACAGGGGGGGCAGCACTCTTCAATTCATCGTCGTGGTCTTCTTTTTTGACTGAGAAATCTGGATCGATGTCGAAAAACTCTGGGCCCCCTCCACGCCGGTTAGGGCCACCGAAACCTGGGGCCTCGAGTCTGGCGAGTTTCGAAGGGGGAGGTTTTCGGGTCGAAGAATCGCTACCTGAGCTCTCTCTGTCGTTCTTCTTGACCAAAAGACTTTCCAAAGCACTGACATGATGTCCGACCTGTCCTCCAGCTGTAATCGCTGTCTTCGGTCCTGGAATGTGTTCCTCCAGCGATTCCCTCGAGGATTTATCGCGGCTCCTGGCGGGTACCGGGACAGGCCCGGTCGATACCGGCGATTCGCCAATTCCTCCGGCGTTTGAGTCAGGAGAAGGGGTGCGGTCTCCGACTGGCCCCTCATGGTCCCCTTCATCGTCTACCTCAATGCTATGGTCAGCAGCTGTGTCCGCAGGGAGCCCTCGTGCTGTTATTCCGAAAGGGACGGTAGTAGCTTGGCTGAGGGAGACTGGGGGAGCTCTTTCAGCTTCCTCCGTGCGAGCGGAGTGCCTTGAAATCATCTTCTCTCCTTTACTCTAGTCACGCACACGCGCCCTGGAGACCAAGAGAGAGGGAGAGGAGAGAGAGGATGAGAAGGAGGCATCGAAGCTGAAGGCCAGTGTTTCGAGCCGAGAACTTGAGCCAAAATGGCTGTAGCCATAAGAGCATGGAAGAGCATACATGGCAAAGCCCAGATTAACAACTTCCATTGACAAGGGTACGTAATCTCATGTTGCTGTCAGAGCCGAGCATCCCAGGTCTCGATGTCTTCCCACCACTCGGGCCACTTGTCGCCATCCTTTCATACATGCACATGCGCCCCGGTGGGCAGCGAAGAAGGTGCGACTGGCCTCGAAACTTCTCGTTGTCTGGATCTCGATGGGCTCCTCCTGCAGGGTTGACGGCAACGGAGTCGAGGTTGAAGCTTCCATGCACTGTGCGGAAGGCAGCCTTTGGAAACCTTCCGCCCCCCAAACACTACGGAATCGCAAATGAACACATAGAGCATGCGCGTCCTTGGAAAGAAGCGGCACGAATCTGCAGTCCTTACATTCGCACCAAGGCACGATTCGGAGTGGGGGGTAAGTGGTACCAAACAGGATTGACAAGCGGGGCTAGGACGTCCAAAACAAACATGGGCACATTGACATGCAGTTGCAACACTCTTCTTGCCCTTTCGACCGACACCTGCAAGCAAATGGGTAAAGCTTCTGTTCGTGTTTCTGCTGCCAAAGAGTCCATCTCAGCGCCAATGGAAACGCCGCCCTTGAGAAACATACCCGGGTTCCTTGTTCACGCAGAATGCAGCTTTTTTAGCGTTCTGCACAGTGGACTAATCTAGACGCTTCTGGGGCTCCGCTAGAAGAGAACTGATTCGTCTTACATGCCTTACTTCAACGAGGCTGTGAATTGCGACCGCCGCAAATCAATGACTAGTATTTCTGGCCTTGCACACATCTGCCGGGCAGTACCCTTCGTGCGGGGTGCTGTGTAGCCAGCGTTTACCATTAGTGGCTGTCTGCAAGGTTCCTGTTTCAGGGCCTGCACAATAGAATCCCAACTCACCGTACTTGCAGTCATCATCCTCGTCCTGCTGCAGCATTCTCAACTAGCCGAGCTTATGGGCTTGCACAGGGCACACATCTTCAACGCCTCCACATCTTCAGCTCATAACCTGCACGAAAGCAAGAATGACCTTTCAGCCGTGCCACACAGACCCCAGTGCGGTGTTTGCAGTGCAGCCCTTGGCCATGGCGCTCTGGGTCCACTCACTGGCATCCTCAGGTCACAAGGCTGCGAAGGCTAAGTTGTTACATAGCCCTTCTGGGAGCCCAAAAAGGACGAGGGGAACTTAGGGCGTGGATCTTTGGTGTTCTTGAGTTCGTCGGCAGGGGTTCAGCTCAGAGGCGTCCCAGAAACTTGTTTCCTGTCTTGGTTGGCTTGAGAGTTAACACCACACAGGAACAGAAACAGGTGAGTGGCTAGTCAGGGCTTGGAGCTCGCATGTCGGGTTTGGACAAACGCGCTTGCGTCATTGCCTCCGCTTGGATTTCCTATATCAAGCGTGCATTCCCGTGGCGGAAGACTAAGAGAAGGAAGAGCAAAAAGCCTAAACAGCCTACGTACACGAAGGGGGGCCAACCTCTGTCCCATGTGTAAACACCGGCGTCTCTGCGCTCTAATGCTCGCAGGGCACCTGCTTGTTGGCAAAGGCTGTCCTGAGAGGCGGCTTTCGGATCCTGTTGGGCTACGGAGAGCTCGGGTTCCTCGTCACAGACCCTTTGCAGCTTTCGGGATTCCTTCTCGATTTTTGGAGGTCTTCCGCTTCAGGACCGACTCTTGAAGACTGTTGCTGCTGTACCGACACTAAAGGAAAGCCAAGGTTTCATGAGCACCGCATGCCTGGATATAACATTGCCTTTCCTGCCGGACCTTCTTTGCACCTGTTCCGCTGTCCCCCACTTTCAGACGACAACACTGCAACAAAAGATACCGATACCAGAGGAATCTAGTTTGCGCTCTTTGGAACCTGGATAGCACTTGCCGGGTACCGTGTCGCCTTTCGTGGAGGCTCACAGCTCTGTGCCCGGAGCAAAACCAGCCAAGATTCGCAAGGAACGACAAATCGGGGGAGGGAGAGAGAGCGAGGGAGAGCGAGAGCACGACAAACAAAGATAGTTGCCCGCCTGCGACAGCCGCAGCCAACACTGTTTCGGGAACGAGCTATAAACAGTATGGCAGCTGTGGGCCCAACTCATCCAATGGCATTAGTCTCGCACCACAAGGAAAGGAGATGCAGAAGCTGCAAAGTGCCAGAAGCCCACACAACCATGCTGAACTCCAAGGACCAGCGGCTCAGGCACGATCCTCCACCTAAGTGACTCTAGGAATTCGTCCGGACAATCAAGCTTTGGGGCGGGGGCCGAGGAATCTGAAAGTGGATTCATGACAATGCTTACCCGGCTCAGGCGAGGTCTTTGCATGGCCATCGGTGCCAGAGTCCAGCTACGGCATGCCTAGTGCACCTGAAGGTCTTCCAAAACGCTAGAAAGGCTCTCCCGTCCAACACTGCAGGGCAAGTCAAAACGGGGTGTCTCTGAGAACTTGTGTGGCACCAGCAGTGGCTTGTCCGCCAGGTGCGGCAGGGAAAAATCCAACACTTCTTCAATGCATCATTGTTGTTGCGGTAGCCATTGTCACAGAAGGCTCCAGGATGTTGCAACTGTGTTTTTGTTTGTCAGATTTGTCGCATTACTTCTTTCTCAAACATTCATGTCCAAAGCCTGACACTACGGCGAGAGCACTTTGGATAGGCAACCGGTCGGTTCCATAGACGTCTACACATCTCTCCAACATATCCATCAGTTGCCAGTCTGGTGTTCCGCGAGCACCAACAGGATGCCAGCACCAGACGCTTCCGACGGGCCACACACTCATCGGCACAGGTACTGTCATACACGGACACATGCTAGCAGCTTTGCATAAGATATGGGCGCCGACGACGACTATTGCTACTACTTAATCCTGCCCCCACTCTTACTTCTCCTCCACATATTCCTACTCCTACAGCTACCGCGACTGCTACTGCTGCCACTGTTGCTCCCGCTGCTGCTGCTCCTCCTACTCCTGCTAGCCCTCGAAGTCAGCAAGTAAGGTAGGTACGGGTACCAGTCTGTCAGGGCGGCAACTCTGTAAGGTGCTTGTCTGCGCCCATTTCGTCTTGTTTCTGCAAGCGAGCTCATCTTTGTTGTGATGAGTCACCCTTTGACAGCCCAATCCCAATGTCCGAGCTGAAACTCGAAAGCTTCTGTCAAGTTAGATTCAGAGCCTAGATACTGGGTGCTGCCGGGCGCGCGCCATTCAAACCTCGCTGTGGCCTGGCATTTACTTTCTCTTGCTGCTCACAGGTCTGAAGCGCTCTCCCACTTTAATGTAGGGGCCTGATAACGAGAATCAGAATAGGGCTTAGGGGGTGCCCATTTTTCTATAGTTATAATCAGGAACCCCCCCAAAAATAGTGTTGATACTTATTTAGGCCCCCACAGTACCCCTGTAGTAGCCTTTTTCTTGTGGACCAGGTCTCGGCCATAACTAGCAGGGAGGAAACAAGATGAGCTTCGTAGAGTCCAGGCGCCGTTGGAGACCTCCCTGTGCAAACATTTCTACTCCTTTGACTTCGCACAGCTGACAACATCCTTCTCCCGCTCATCAAGCCTCTGTTAGCGTAAGGAGCTTTGCTGGCTTGCCCGGCCCTGCCTGAGATGTTGCCTCAAAGTACTGGACCTGCGCAATTCCCGGTGGGAGTTTGCAGGTGAGGAAGCTCACCGTCGTGTTTGGGGAGAGGTCCAGGGTTTAGCTTCATGTGAAGATGTCCTGAACCAGCACACAGGGAACGGGCCAGGTCACATCGTCTGACCCTTCGAAGCTCAAGAGCCGATTTCAGCCAGGCTCCAGGCGAAGCCCAAAGTTCTCCGAACAACACCTGCCTGTTACACTGCTTCTATGCTGTATATGCTGTAGTGACTGTAGTGTGTAGCCGTGTAGCCTTAGTAGCTGCCTTTCCTAGCAGCCTTTCTCTTGCAACATCAGAATCACCCTCGCCTCGAAGGGATAGTTTCCTCGCTCCAAGTCCTGGTGGGAATCTTCGAAGATGCCATTGCTTGGTTCATGGGGCCTTAAGGGTTCAGGGCACTGGGTCCCTAACTTGCATCGTCCGGGTTTGATGAAACCCCAGGCACTCGTGACCCAAGTGGTTTTGCACTGCGGCAAGTTTTTCCGAAAAATCCGTTGCATAACAATCACCGGGATCGCGATTCGAGATTGGGGACGCTGCGTTGCCGGTCACCGTTCTGGAATTCTCGTTATCTTCTCCGCATCTCCGGGTACAGTCGCAACATGACAGTCATGCCGCGGCATCCTCCGTCTCTTTTTGCATACGGAACCCCGCTTTGGACCTGATTGGGCGTCGCCTTCGCACGTATGCTGACATGCTGATGTAGCAACAGATGCAACAGATGCATCCCGAAGTACATGAGAAGATGGGGCCCTTTCTGAGGCTTATAGTGTTCCAACAAATGCGGCTGTTCTTGCAAACATGTCTGGTCGTCATCTCAATCTCCACAGCAATGCCTTTTCTGCTCTGGTTTCCCACCACACCCTGAACCTTGAAAGCCCGCAAGCTTGACTCCCAAACACTCCTGTGCTTAAACTTTGTAAACCCTGTTGATATCTGCGGGTGGGCCAAGAATAAGAAGCCGGGATCGCGACACTTCCAGGTCAAACCCTCATTTGCCCACAGATTCAATCTAGGCAATCGTCAAACCGTGTTCACAGACAGCCTCTCCCTGAAAAACTGATCATCTGTATCAGTGCATTCAGCCCCAAACCCTGTAAGCACTATCGAAGGTGTAGAAACCTCGCACCCTCCGTTAGAGCATGGCTCCATCCAGTCATCGGACTCCCCATAGCGCGTAGAACCGCAGTTTGGCAAATTGATGATCTGGGCAAGCGCTTGGATTGCAGCTATGGGCGTAAGGTAAGGTCCAGGAGAGGAAGATCTAATAGGGCCGAGTGCTACCGCTGTAAGCCTCAAAGTCTAGGTGTTCATCACAAAACCTGGCAGCTTCATCAGCTTGGCTTAGCGGCATGTGGCCATGGTAATGAGAATGTCATTGCTACGCATGACCAGCACTGGCTAGGAACAAAAAAAGAAGGCCCCACGTGTCGTTTTCTTGCCCTAGGCCCTAGACTTGACCTGCAGCTCGTCCAGTTGGGGAACTCCGACAGCTGCGATGCTCTGCAAATGTGGGGGGGCCCAATAAGTTCGAGGTTTAGGGCCTAGGGACGGCAGCAACGTGCTGAGCTTCCGGGAGGCGAGCTTGGGTGTAGGCAAGGATTCTGCTTGTTTAGGAACTGATTCTGTTGTGTGGCTGCGGGTTCTCCGAAGTCCCCCACCGGCTGAAACTGAAGACCTCGCACACGGCACATAAGACGGTCAGGCAACATTGCAGGCATGTCATCATCTTTCGTTCCAACCCCATCCTTTCCTCATCTCAAGATAAAGTCGCCGGCCTCCTTGCCATTGAAGATCATCTTGGCACTGTCGTCGGCCCAAAGTCGCAGCTTGTATTTCCCTCGGAGGCTTCCCGTGCAATATGCTTGAGGGAAGCTCGAAGCTCATGATGTTGTACGGTATATGGACATCTGTGAGCACTGACCTGCTTGCTGGCATTTCATACCGCTAGTCTGTCTTCCTGTGCACCACGCGTTCGACCAGAGTCCCAAATGTACCAAGCAGTTGAAGCCCTTCTTCGATTTGGAACGCCTGGAACTAAAGACCGCACAAGAAATGCTGATGCTCTGGATGATGCGATGCACCACTTCCAGCTTCCGGAAGATACTCGTCGATTCAAGCCCTCTCCATTTCAACAAAGAACAAATGCACAAGTACCGTCCCACTCAACTAACTGGATGCTCTGATTGTTGCCGGCTGACCCGCTGTGTCGATCATCAAGAAGCCTGTGTACCTCCAGTTCAGGGTTTCGACTCGGCACGTCTGTAGTGGGGATGGCGGCCCGAATGCTACACGACTCTTGGAACTAGGCAAAAGATTTTTGGAGCATGGTTCCTGTGCAAATGGACCGCCGACAGGGAGACAAGTCGCTTCAAAGAACACATGCCTCAGAATCACTTACATGCCGTCAAGTCCATCGACTCTTCGCATGGGGAAGGATTTCTACACGGTTGAACAGGTGCATTTTCGATACCTGCTCTTTACGCATGTGCCCGATGGCGGTCCTGGCGGCAAAGTTGTCGCCGATATCTGTTGTTTTCCAGAGGTCCAACCTTACATCATGACTCTTGGTAAGCTTCCAAGGGGTAAGAGCATGGAAAATGCAATGGACACTGCTAGACTCTGCTAGACACGATATAAATGGGAGTTTCCCAACATCAGGGGTACCTTATTTTGGGGCCCTGATAACGTTCCTACTGTTTCGGGTGCTATATTTCGGTCCCTTATTTTCGGAAACTCCCAAATGAGCTCCGCTGTTTCTGGCGTAGGACCTAGGAATCTCCTGGGTCTTCAGTCAAAGAGCGAGAAAACATCACAGTAAGCCCAGGTCCAAGGCCCGAAATCCGAAGCGTAAGTCCCTTTGCTTGGGTTCATGTGTTGCGATCAAAGCAACTTGGGAATCGTCTCGACCTGGCCAGCGCTTAAGATTAAGAGGTTTAGAGTTCAGGGTCGGGGGAGAAGCCATGAGAGGCAATGAGGTGAGCCGGGCACACGGTTTAAGCTCTTGGGGCTTCGTTGTTCAGAGACCCAGTGACCCAATGGGGCACTTGGAACTCTCGCAACATCGGCAGGCGGAAGCTCGGAGGGCAAAGCCGCAAATGGGTTTCGGCGCTCACACTCGGACAATCCAGGCGAGGCATATGGTTCGGAGTCCAGGCCGCGTGGCAAAGAAACTAATGAAGATAAGTATGCAGTATGTGCAAACGAAAGCCGGGGTTGCAGCTGCTGGTGTGTGTGTGTGTGTGTGTGTGCTCACTTAGCATTGTGCACTTGTGCTGCTCTCGCAGCATCCCACGGCTTCCACGCCGTTGCTTTACAGTCTGCAGCAAACCAGCATGCTCACTGCACCCCTCGAAATTCTAGCCCTGTCAGGTGTAAGTGTTGTGTGCTCTCAGCGTCCTTGACTCCTGTGCCTCGGAGCCCAGATGCCTTGTAGTGGTCAGCTTACAGGCGTAAGCCGTAAGCGTCTCTCAGTCTGGAGTTGGACTCCCAATAATGTAAGGGCCTTAATAACTAGAATAGGGTTTCGACTCGCACACTCGCTCAACGCAGGCACGGCTTCTTGAGGTCAGAAAAGGGTTTAGGGGGTGCCCATTATACTTACTATATGATAACAAGAAACCCCCCAAATAGTATTGGTACTTATTTAGGCCCCTATAGTATGTCCCTGACTACCTTGAAACAACACCTGGATGTGAAGGGGCCAGGGCGGCGAGGGACCAGGGTTTCCCACCCTGCCTGTGACAAAGTCGCACCACAGGGAAGAGAGGAGTCGAAAGCATGAGATCTATTCCAAACACAGCCTTATCCCAAGGCTCCAAGGCCTACGACACCCTGCTCACCTAATCCTTGGGATCTCCACCCTGAACGGATGCTTTACACAGTGAGCGGCAGATGCGCTGAACCGGTAGGATGCGAAACAAACTTACTATGTCCAAACGTCTCTTCGTGGCCTTGTTGGGGGCCACGTACTCCACATCGGGGAACTTGCAGTTATCCTGGTCGCACAACAGCCCGGAGTGGGAACTTCTGGGGTCGTACAACTTACCCCCGCACCGACGGTTACGATGTTCAATTCTGAAGACGGTCTCAACACGCCCCGGGCGTTTTCACCTCCTTGATATCCTATAGGCTATAGGAGTACATAAGTTTGGGCCTGCCCACGGAGCAGGCTTGGTATTTCTTCTGTCTACTCGGGTTTAATGGAGCATCACGCTTGAAGTTTTCGAGAAGATTCTCGGCCAGGGCCAGGAATCCTAAAGCTCAAGCCACAGCACATTTGTACAGAACCCTTCAAGAAAATTAAGCGATAGGGCGAGGGATTCTCCCAGGGCATGGTATCTCCACAGCAAGCTCGCTGAGAGGGTAGTTCATGCAGACGTAGTTCTGGTACTGGCAGTATTCAATGAAGCCACTACTACCGGAAGGGACGCTTCGCAACTGTCGTTTAGAGAAGTTCTCTGTCGTGACCCCTGCACTCTACATGATCCAACACTGCCGAGGAACAGGAGCTTCCGCCCTCACTTTCGGGAGCCCTCACCTGTTCCCTGCGCCGGTCACAAGCATAAGAGTTTCATTGCACCCTTAACCTTCATTGCTCTCGGCCGCCGAATTTTCGCCCGAGCTGCAACCTTCATGTGCATGAAGTATTCAGCCTCGCAGGGCGTGAAGGGCTACGTAATTTTGAGGGTCAATAGAAGGCGTGGAACATCTCTCGTGGAAGATGCTCTTCAATGAGATTTCATCAAAATATCGGAACCCGCACAGGGGTGGTTGAAGAGAGCTGACAGGCTGCCGGCAAAACGACAAGAACTCCTAACGCCGTGACTAGCCTCACAATACCTCAAGCCGATCAAGGCAAGCATGCGATCGTCTCTGTTTTCGGCGAATAATCCAAGGTTTGCAGCCTTTGGGCTCGGGGGCTTGATAAGGCTTGGTATCTGCGGTCTGAGGCATTTTTGGCCTTGTGCTGACCCACTCATCACGAATACAAACGAGCGCTTGAAGGAGCTGTGAAGTTCTGGGAGGGAAGGCAGCAAAGGAGCCCTGAAACTGGCACACCGGTATCCCTTACTCCAGAAACCAGTCAGAATGAGGGGCCATCTCCATCCAATGTATTGTCCGCCCCTATGTGGAGCGATGCGACATATGGCAATCGCTGGACCGGAGGGACCCCTATAATTCCGCTGTGTACTCTAAATTCAGTCCTATCTGCCTGGACATGAAACCTTCATGCCCCAGGCGCGCCTTGATGCCCGGTTGCAATGATTCGCCGTTGAGATGGGCGTTGCGGAGAATGGTCGTAAACATGTAGCCTTACATGGGCTGTTTCGGATACCTTTAGGACTTTAGGGATCGAGGAGCATGTAAAGATCCGCATTGCTGTGAGCGAAGAGTCCCTCGTAAGGATCATGTGCCAAGTACTTGGTACCGGAGATCGCTTGGAATGATCAACGAGTTTGCTTCGATTTCTTGTGGAATGAAACTTCTGCAATAAGGTTTCGGCTGAAGAAGGTTCTCATTTTGGCTATCCAGTTATCCTGGTTTCGCTTGTCAAAGCTAGGGCTTCGAACTCCTGACGACGCATCGTAACCATGACGGGACAGGCAAGTATGCCTGCAAAGACTGCAGTTACTTAACCACGTCCCTCTGTTGGGGCCATTGGCAACAACGGTGGCGACCATGACTACGGCGACAAGGCTTCAGACCTCAAACATCCAGGTTAGACTAACATGCCAGCTCTAGCGTGCTCCCCAACTTTCTGACAGGAGTCCTGCCTGCTCGCAAGGTCAGGCGAGGTAAAAAGCGTAGATCAAAACAAGCGAAGCTAAAATCCGACATCTCTGTGTGAAGCTGGTCAATGCCCTTGAGATGCATGTTTGAAGCTGCAAAAGATTGCAGGGAATTCTTGTGGGACGCTGGTATCAGGAGCTCAGAAATCTCAACGCAGATTCAGACCCAAGTTTTGGAGCACAGCGCCAAGATGCCCATGTACGACGCCGGCAGCATCTGATGGACGTTTTTGGGCTGACACTGGCCGTACAGAACCGTCATGTGATCCTGCGGGCCCTGAAACTACCCGACCAAAATCTCACTTAAGCACCACCAGCCCCTTCGTACAGATTACATCATTTTTTGCCCCCAAGCTGCAATTGCCAGCAAGTGCTCCGCCGAAGACTCGTATAACTCAGGCCCGCAACATTTTGGAGGGTGGCTCCCGAACACGCCACGCTGGGGAAGTCTAACCCTGGGGTCTCCGGATCTGCGAGCTGGTGAGGCATGAGGCAGTCATTCCGCCCGCCAATGCGAAGATGCCTGGAGCCAGAAAGTCTCTGTTCAAGGAGCTCTTGCGGAATCCCCTGAAAGCTTCAAAGAGCTTCGGGTTTCAGTGAGCTTGTAGGCCCAGGCCAGGGGTTTGTTACCACCGGATTGTTTGTGCTGAGGTCATTGGCTCGCTGCTCTGGCGAAGGACTGCCTGGCTTACGCTGTGCGATGCAGAGCCCCTAGCCCTAGCTACGCTGTGACTTCCTGCCTTGGACCTCAGTAGGAATCCCAAGAACAAGGGTCCCACGGTCCTATCCCCCCGGCATGATCCCGGACATGGCCTGCTGGATGGATCGGATTCGCTCCAAGACTCGCTGGTGTAGGTCGTCCTTGCACATGGCTCGGCGTGTCAGCTTTACACCACTCTTCTCGCGTTTTGTAAATTCAGAACAGGAGCCTGGAGCCTGTCTAAAGCAGAACAGGGAAACGCTCAAGAGGCTCGGGGAGCCTGGGGTCGAGGGTAACGGAGGCACTCCTGGAGCTGTCCACTTCGGACTTCGGGCCACGGGTGGTTCGACACACCACGCAGGAATATTGTCATCGTGGGACCCTGCTGGGAGACGGGGAGGGCCTAGACCACGGCAAGAACCCGCACCGAAAGCCTGAAAGTCATAAACCCTCATCCAGAGCTGTCCCAGTTTCGGACACTTTACACCATCCACCAACTGCACTTCGTTGTCCTGCAAGGCTTGATTGCTTGCCTGTGAATAGAGGCATGTCAAGAGACACCAAATCCCTGCAGTCCTTTGGGGCTTCGGGGCTACGTATGCTCCAAGAACCCTTCCCGCATCAGCCAGGGTTTGCTAAGAAAGGCTTCCTGTCGACGAGCCCTTGACGATACCACACATGCAAGTGTTGGGATTCAAGGACATTTGGCGAGGACTGAGGCGGTGCTATGGAAGGGAGGTTCCGGTTGACTTGCAAACGGCAGTGGCTACCTTCCACATGGTCTTCAGAGTGAACAGCGATTGGATGACTGACACGAGCTGACAGCCACTTGCTCTAACTTGACTCCTCGAGCAACTATGCTCAGAGAAGCTACTGGTGTCTTCAAGGATTTGGGAGTTGTAGCCTGTGCAAGATTACATGCTTGAAGGTTCCTAGAAGTAGCAGTAGCCGGTAGCACTCGGCAGAGGAGCAGTAGTAGTGGCAGCAGCAGCAGCAGTAGGCAGCAGGAGTAGAAGAAGAACCCGTTGCAAGCCGCAGTACTGCGCACTAGTACTAGGAGGACGGCGAGGAGGAGATGCGCTTTTGGCCACTCTTTTTGTGCTGTGTTTCTTACCGGTATTTAAGATGGTTTCGCAACCTCCCCGAACTCCAACTTCAGTGTGTGCTTCGTGTCCTGCGTTGGTGGAATTCAGTGTTCACTCTCACTGCTTTTGCCCGGGGTAGTTTCACTTTCGGCAAAGTTCTCTTGACGTTCAGACAAAGTGTTCGCATGCCTGCAGTGTCTCGCTTTGCGGGGTGTTCTTGCTTCTAGCTTCTGCACATGTTTTTGAGGAGGGGCAGCGCAGTACCGTCGTGAGGTCTGCGCTGTGCTGATGCAACCTAAGCCCACTTTCTCATATGACCCTTAAGTGCCTTCCGGCTCTGGGAACTGGTGGCATTCGCATGCCAGCCTGCATCCCTAAGCCCTTGCAAGGGCGTCCAGCTTCTCGTTGCAGAGCAACAGCGCCACGCGCGCGCAGGGCGCCTTGCCCTTGAACTTGAAGCCGCCGACACTCCTGGGCTAGAGTGAGGCCAATGGGCTAGATTCTAGATGCTCTGTGGGCTTGTTAAGGTTTAACAAGCACTTTACCGAGCAGCCACTTAAGACCTTATGAAGCATCAACAGGCAAGCCTGAGGCAAAATGCATGCCCGAAGACAAGGATTTGACCGTGAGGGTCTTCTCGAAGTACACCCGTACCTCGGTCAGCTACAAATCTTGCACACGGACTTGAAAAATCCTCCGAAGGCAATGTGTGTGTGCGCGCTATCAGCCATCCAATGGCCCTTCGAGCGAAAGAAGTGCAGAGCGGTTGTGTGGAGGCTCTCGACGATTGCTGATACCACTACTTGTAGTATGGTTTCAGGGTCGCAAGCCTCGCAGCTGCTTTCGTCTGAAGCGAGCAGCAGCAGTTGTCTTTGGGAATGCCTCTGCCCTTGCGCCATTCTCTCCAGTCCGTCGTTATTCTCCAAGCCCGTGCGAAACGTACCTAAAACACAAGATGTACTGTAGACAAGGCAAAAGGCAGCTTCGTCTTCCGTCCCATCGGAAAGTCCAGTCAGCGGCCTCCACTCCGTGCGGAGGCTTCCTGAGCCGTGGGAGAAGTGTTGAAATAATCTAGGCTAGGCCTTAAAGGTTTCAAGTTTCAAGAGCATGTCGGGGTGTATTCGGATGGGGAGCTCGCAGCGCGGCCTCGACTTAGAATTCACCAGGGTAGCCTGTAGAAATCCTATGTTTGAACATGCTTGAACATCTCGGCGCTGCGACGCAGACACCGCTGATCTTGGGAGTGAACATATACGTCGTCTTTTCAATGCAAAGTCTGTTGGGCTGATCATGGGGCAGCTCTGAGCCCAGCATGAATAGTGTCATCTGCTTCATCGGCTCAAGATGAATGACGAGAGAAGCTCGGACACAGACGAGCCAGCCCATGAGTATATACCTTGTCATTTCCAAGAACTTCTGGAATGCCTGAAGATCTATTCCTGATATCGTCGGCAAGCCAAAGGCAAGCAGGCATTGATGATTTGAAGAGGTTTTCGTAGATTCCTGCAGGATGCGGAACATGACTTAGGCCAACATCACGGACATTGGACTTGGAGCATAGGGATGCTGGTGCTACAGTCTGAGGACGTGCAGGTGTGAATGAGAGGAGCGAACGTGGCGAACTTAAACAAGCCGTTTCACCTTTAGCAGAGCTTGGTCCCGGAGACTCCGAATGACATTCATAAGGGTGAAATTCGGAAAGTATCGAGAGCCATGAGGGCGGACTTGCTTAGGAGAGCATGGCGGATGTTGGGGTTTCTCAACAGATGTCCTGCTCGTCTTCCGGATGCGGTGGCTACTGACCTGTGTATTTTTTGGGGATCCTGAAGTTTGGATCTGGTGCATGTAACATGGCTGGAACGTGCAAGTGCCCATGAGGCCATACTCCTCAAGGACCTGGCTCCAGCTTTCCATAAACTCTGCTGACGGCCTGCGGAGCGTTGCGGAGCCTTAGAAGCCGTGAGACATGAACCAGTTTTTGCTCCGAGTTTCGCCAAGTGGTCTGGTACGAAAACCCGAAGGAATAAACCTGAGCGGCGGCGATGGCATCTGCGTGTTGGGCAGGGGAAGAAGGGGGCTTCAAACTCAGGTCCTCCTCGTGCCCTTCCTCCGACTCCCCTAAACAATAAACCCCACAGAGTGTTGTCCGAGTGTTGTCCGCGGAAGAGGAGCAGTGCCATCACCGTTGTTCTTCACTCCGACACCACCTTGGAGGATGATGCCGACGACCTTCGTAGGCTCCTGCCATTCCGGTAGCAGGGTTCAGACTGTCGCGATTCGGACGGGTCGAGGGTGACTCTGGCCACTTGCACGGGAGTGGATTCATTATCTTGCAAGATGCCCTGCACCGATTCTTTCATGGAAAGATTCCGCAATCCCTCAGCGTCGGAGGCATGACAGTTGCTGAGTGAAAAGGAAGGAATCTTGTCAAACGCTGACGGGATGATGTCTAGTCTGGTTGTTCAAGAACTCATAAGAAGGCACTGCTCGCAAGACCCCATCACAGCATGCTCGTCTACTAGTCCAAACAAATGCAGCGACCATAGATGGACAGTCATACCCAGGCATTACACGCCTGACACAGCTCTTGCTTGTCAAGACTTCTCGCATGCTACCCTCGCAAACACCCATCTTGATCCTTTAATTGGTGGTCATTCTCAAGGACCACAATGGCAGCCCTGCCAGCTCTACGTCACCAACATCCTTGAGGAATCGCCGGGGTCTGAACTGGAAATCACCGCCCATTCCCTCGTCACGGATTATCACCATGTGGGCCCCTCCGCAGGTGTCTCCCTGGCCTGAGCCTTAAGCAAATCCTAGGACTGGAATCCTGCCTTGAAGTTGAATATCACCTTGGGATCCCTGGTGCCCCTCAGTCGATGAGCCATCAAACAGTCTGCACAGAACTTCGTGTGAGAATTTCGACAGGAAGTACCTGAATGAAGGTTTCAAACAATTCATCCTATGCACTGAATGTTGAAAGTACGACAAAGAACTGCATGCAGCGCAGAGCTGGCATTGATGACATACGCAAAGGGGTTGCAGGATTTCCAATCAGTGAGGCAGATTGTGCTAGCCCCTTTAATCTCTGATGGCTTTTTTGAATAGCGTAAATATTGACAGCCGCCCAAACCGGCAGAAGGCCCTGCAAGCACCCTGGCGCAAACAAGTCGCATGCCATCTTGGCCTCTAGGACTAAACTCTAATTCCCTGGGAGCTAAGGACCCCACATAATCCCCCATGGCCATTCCTTCAAATTCCTTCCCTCCAAAATCAACCCCAAAGACCTGACGAGGCACTCTTTGGCACACCAGCCCCTGCTGGAGTGTAGCTGCGAATCCCCCTTATTACCTGCTGCCGGATGGCTTTCAGAGCTTTAATTTCAGGTGGTGTCACCGTCATGTATGGTCTCTGACTACCATCTGCGGGAGCTGGGATCGGGTCAGGCCGTCCCCCTTGTGCAACATTCCGTTTCAGGGTTCTCAAGTTGAAAAGGGAGAACTTCTGAATCATTCTATGAACGCATGCGAGATGTCCCTGACTAGACCACGCTCATCCGTTCAAAGAAGCCCCAAACATGACACTGCGTGGCACTCAAAAGCGGCCGGAGAATCTTGCTCCCCTGGCCTTGGTGTGCGCTCTGGAGTCGAGTGAAGAGGCCGTGTCCGCCGCCGGGATTGTACAGCTTCACACGACCTTACACGGCTCCGTCTGGGCCCAGGAAAGCCAGTGCAGTCGGCTTTGTTTTCAGCTGAAATCGGGGTCAAGAAATCTGAGTCCCGATCACAAAAACAAGCCAACCTTCCGAGCAAAAGCAGACCTTGGATCTCTAGCAAAGCGCGATGGAGGCTCATCCCCACCAACCTCCCTGAAGTCTCCATTGAAGTTTCCTTTGATTTCCAGTACCTGGCTTTTTTGAGCTTATTCAAAGTATTACGTCAGAGCTGACTCTTCGCGGCGAAAGCTCGACACCGACGACTACGCTCTCACAACTAGAACAAGCCAGGCAAGTTTCAACAGGTGCAGCGAAGACTGAGACTAAGACCACAGCAAATTCACGGTTTAAGCTTCTTTGCCACAGTCTCAAGTCTTCCTGGATTCCCAGCATGGTGCCAGTATGCGTGCTGTGACCGAGGCACAGTCTCCTGTGTTGCCCACGTTCATCTTCTTCAGCAAATACCTAAGCAAAGATCGGTGAGAGACGACCGTCCGGCTAAGACTAGCGGCAGAGCCAGACTCGTACCTGTGCAAGTCATCCGAAAGCTTGCGCATACTGATTTGCGCATGTGGCAGTAATGAGAGCGTCTCGGCAAATCTAGCGATGACACCGAATTTCACCACTTACCTGTGCAACTCAACTGCAACAACATCAGCGAACATGTCGTTTCGCCCACAGGATACAGAATGAAGCCTCCGCATAGAGGCATGCTTTTGGAGATTTTCGAGAACGCCAAAAGTGCCAGTCATAATCTTCAAGCCTGACCCTGCTTGATGCAGGAAAGAGTGCAAAGCTACATGAACCCTCCACTCCAGTCGAAAAGCTGACACATGCAGATTTCAGCTACCATGTATTCTGCAGGGGAGTACGGAATTCAGCGACTCGAAGCCCTGAGTTGCTCGACACTCTGAAGTTGTTGCACTCAGGGGGGCACCTCCAAACCTTCAAACTCTAAGCTAACACCACACCGTCGAAACCTTCCTGCTACCGGGGCACTGCGACACAGCCCTCATGTCAGACCTGCAGGCTCAGGAAGTGGGCAGGGTCAGGCGGAAGGCCGCAATTCAAGTCTGGATGAAAACGAGACGACGAAACACTACCATTAAGTAGCTTCGTGTTCAAGGGGCTCCGGGTTTAGGAGCATCGCTGCTCACGAGTGCTTTTGATACGAACTAGCCAGGTCAGGCACTCATAATACCTCAGGCTCCAAAAGCATTTTTCGGGAGTACCTGCCTGACCTGACCGGACCGTGCCGGATTTTCTGCGGCTTGCTTCTCGAAGTGAACGGAGTTAACACTCATCTACATTACGTGGCAGATGTGGCTTCTGAGCAATGACAACTCTACCTCTACTTTGCGTCCATATTCATGGCTCTGGAACAAAAGAATATCGAAACCAAAATACTCCAATGGACAAGCGGTGACTGCTACAGACTACATATCGTTGCATACCCTGGTGTGAGAAGTGTATACAGATCACAAATGGAGGCGAAAGGCTCAGGCAGGACGTAGTCCCAGGTGATCAATTCCATCACCTTGGATGGAGCGAAGTAAAGGACAGCAGGAACAAGCCTGGGCACCCTTTCCACTTACCTTTGGTTAGTAGGGAATGGAAGACTGGTAGTAATCGTAGTTATATGCTAGTTATATGGTAGTAATATGATAGTAATATGGTAGTAATACGGTAGTAATAGTAGTTATACTTGTACCCCATTCCTCCATTCCCAACTAACCAAAGGTAAGTCCAATGCAATTGGAGGAGGAGCCCGACGAGCCCGTGGACATTCGACCGAGCGTGTGCTCGATACTGTGAGTTGGGATGCCTGAAAAGACAGTTCTGGTCCGGTGCTGCAGGTCCTGACGACAGTTCAGGCTCCTGCTATAGTTCAACTAAAGGAGCAGTCGTAGTAGAATCAGCAGCAGTAGTAGTAGTAGTCGTCATCGTAGTAGTAGTAGTAGTTGTTGTTGTTGTTGTGGTTGTTGGTTGTCGGTTGTCGGTTGTCGGTTGTCGGTGTCGGTGTCGGTGTCGTTGTGGTTGTCGTTGTCGTTGTCGTTATCGTTGTCGTTGCCGTCGTCGTCGTGGTCGTTGTCGTTGTCGTTGTTGTTGTTGTTGCTGCTGCTGCTGCTGCTGCTGCTGCTGTTGTTGTTGTTGTTGTTCGGGAGACATTGTCTAAACACGCCCAGACATAGCATAAGCAGCATAGGCACGTGCTGGGCGCTTCTGCAGGGATTTTTGGGCAGCTCGATAACAACAGGGAAGCTTCACAGGGGAAATGACGTTTCTCGGAACCTGCTGAGCCATGATCGAGCTTCCATGCAATGAAGATCCTCACGCTTGGTTTAAAAGGGAAACCTCTATGGAAGGGAAGGGCCATACGTTCGGGCATGCAGCAATGTGAAGTCTGATCGGAGTTTTTACACTGCTCAGCAGCACGAATGTTTGGTGATGATTTTGCCCACAGATGGAGTCTTTCGAAAAAACAGAGTGCACGCCAGCTTTTTGTATGTCGAGGCTCCGCCCAATGCGACTTCTGGTTCTTGCCATGGAGACCCTTGTTGATCATGAGGCTTTGATCTGTATATCCTCAGGTCGGAAACCAAAGAGCCCCTTAATCAAAAACATGGCTCATGCTGGGACCCTGGGAGCCTAGTTCCCACCATACGGGTCCCTGTCACCTGCAGCTTGTTAATCCTCATTTAAGTCTTCCCCTGTGCCCAAACACAGAGGGCTGTTTTCGAGGCAGAGGTGCTTGTCTCATATCGCTGAGGGTTCAAGGTCGTATCCCTGCAAGCCTCAAGGACGTGATATTCTGATATTCAGAAACATGTTTTAGCTTTTCATCCCTCTGCGACAGATTTCCGAAAAAGCTGAACCTTACAGCTCAAAGCTCAGAACCCCTGCACGCAACCTGAAAAGCCCTGAAGTTGCTCGTCACTTGGGCACCCAAACGAGCAGCTTTAAGCCAATCTTGAGCCCTGATTGATATACCTCCTTCCCTGTTAATCAGGATTACACTGAGACTCCTAACAGTATTGCCCTCAAAAGACTGGGTTCATCATGATTCGTCAGTCAAGGCTTCTTGAATTTGAATCTCGTGATTACCCCTCGATAGGAAATAGTGAGAGTTGTCTTCCAGCTACTTCGTGCGCGCGCGCTTATCAACAGGATCTTCGCAAAATCCTCAGTCTGCGCACTCCACGCCTGCAAATCCGTCGAAGAAATCCCCAAACCTGTCCCTAAAGCCTAAATCCTTCCCGGTCCCATAGTGTAGGGAATGTAATGTAATCCCGGACCCCGCTCCCCAAGAGAGCCCAGGGGTCGATCAGTCTTGCCGGTCCCCACCTTCAAGCCTTGGTCGTTTGAGGCTAAGGACCACGGAGCACTGGGGCCCAAGGGGCCCTGGGATCGCTGTGCTCGAAGTTCCGAACAAGGGGGGCCCTTTAGTGGCTGAAGGCCGGTATGAAACTACTACCAGTAGCGAGAGACAAGACATGAGCCAGCAAACGAACAGGTCTCAGGAGGACAAGAAGGCAAGTAGAGGGCATAAGTTGTCTGCACAGCTTCGGCTGCGATACTCTTGTGTGCCGGTCTTGTATTGGTCGCCGACAAAGCTCTCCACAGGTTCGAAGGCCACCGAGGCTCTTGCGACGTTGAACCGGAACCTTGTAGTCTGTAAGTCTATTCGCCTCATGACAAGTGTGATAGACCCACATGCACATGCGCTACCGCATGCCGATGCTCCTATCACAAGATCCCTTTCCAGTAAACCAGCAGGCGATGGGAATAGCTCAACTGACAATACTCTGTATCCACAATGCCCTAGGCTTAGAGTCTTCCACGCGCTTGCAGTTCAAAGGGCCGTCCACCATCGTGTAGCTCGCGCCCGGCGACGTGCACATGACCACCCACCTGCAGCTGCACAGATGCAGGCAGGGGCGGGCCGGTTCTTAAACATCAACATGAGTTCACTTCCCCCGTATGTTGACAACACAGCAATGCTATCATGCGGGCCCCATCTTAGACCCCGCAGGCCCTCGGGCGTATCGGGCGTCCGCTCCGTCTCTATTCTCACCTGTTTCCATGTGCAGTCTTTCATTTCTTCCTCTCCATCCGTCTCTCTCAGTCGCTTGCAAGCCTGCAGGTGATCTAGCAAGTAGAACCCTAACTGCCAGCAAACATATGGCTGCGTGAATTCCTTTTCTATTGCGGGAACTACATACGCTTCCTGTGGTCACTGGAGCCACTTAGATCTTGTGAGCCAATGAACTGCCGATGTTCTATGACCAGAGCCGGGCGTGGGGTGTTACGAAACAGGGCCTGGCCGGGGTTTGTAGAAGTTGAAGCCTGCAGGGCCGTTTGGGGCGGGGGGGGGGGCCAAAGCCCAGCGAGGCGAGCTTTCGGCCGGCGGCTTCTGTGCGTTCGGAGCTCGCTGTGACGTTGGAGTTTTTTTGCGGAAAGTGGCCCTTTCGGATCACTTGCGACTGGCTCTTTCTGTTTGCACTGCAGGGGGCCAGGGGGCTGGTGGACAGCTTCAACGAATCTTGTCCTAAATTTGCTCATCTGTGCTTGAGGCTTTTGTGGTCTGCATGCCCTGTCATACGAGGACAAGTCAAGCTGGAGCATAAAGGTGTATGCATCGATGCTGCTCATTCGTCTACAACTATCTCGAACTGAACCCTCAACTTTTCACCCATGGCAGTCCCAAAGAAGCAGACTTGAACGATCGTTCCCTGCAAAGCCCCATGACTTCCGGATACCGGCGTAAGGCAGATGTTGATTACATCCGGACACCGAAGGAATCTCAACCGTAGCCGTGAACCGAATCTGTCATCTCCAAATCCCAAGCGGCTTGGTGCTCCTGTATGCTCGGGTGTGATCAGTCAGCCAGCCTGTTGGCTTTCAAGTGCGGGCTACTCAAGAAGCTGGAATCATACAGGGCTCGTGAAAGACCGAGTGAGGACTTCCACTGGCTTCAAAATCGAGCAACAGTGTGCGGCAACGACCAAGGGGACGAAGAACAGCAGCGATAGGATCTTCACATCAAGCACTTTCATAGCAAACGAACGATGTCTGCAGGTCATGCTGCTGATGACAATAACTGACGAACAATTGCTGTGACGACCAGCAAAGATAAAGCTGATGAGTGTCCAACAGCAACAGTGTTCGTGATGTAGTGAGAAGCAGTCTGCCCAACATCCCTTCTGAGGGAGCAACCAGAGTCTTGTGCACCTTGACCATGCCAGCCCATGAAACCGTCAAGAGTCAAGATTGTGCCCGACATCGTCACGAGAGCTCAGGACTTCATCTAACTGTGCTTGAAATGAAGGTGAGAACTGCTGCTTGAAAAGACTCACTACAATCTACTTCCAACAGAAGCCGCGATACGGCATTAAGAGGTTCAAGGTGCCCTAGTTGCAAGGCCAACACATGGACGATCATACACTCACAAAGCTACTGTTACCACTCATGTTGGCAATGCTGCAACAAGACCACCACGATCTGTGAACATCCCCATATAAATGAAGCTATAGCGCCTAATTAGGCTGTTTTGCCAAGCTCCTGGTGAGTGCATGCTCTATCTGACTCAATCTGCCTTAGGCTGAGAAGAATATCATGGAAGCAAACTCAGCCGGGAAACCTTCTGCGTGCGCAACACCATTGAACCCGCCATGCTGCCCGGTGAGGAAATTGGTCTTTTCGCCTGGGGCTGGCAGTCAGGACGCGGTTTCTCCCGCAAGTGCGCTTCGGGCTGCTTGTCGGCTGCATGCTACTGCATTTACACAAAGACGGCAGGGCCAATCGCAAATTCGAAGACCCTGAGCGAGGTTATAAAGCCAATGCAGAGTGCCCTGCAGGCATAAACCAGGACATGACCCGAACACCGTCGGGACACACACCACACAAGACCGGGACATTGACTGTACGAAATTGAAATTGCTCTCTTCAAAGTCGGGTTTGAAGTGATTTACCCCAAGCAGCCTATGTACTTGTTGCAGCTAGTGTTGCCTGCTGACAGCGTTGTGTGAAGAGCCCCTGATGCCTCAAAACGTCCCTACAACCCGCCAGGTTCCCCTGCACAACCCCAAAAAGGGCCCTAGGCCAGTCCTGTGAGGATGCGGTTCATAGCCTCCCCCGAGGTGTAGCGAGTCACCGAGCAAACCTCGGCTTCGAGGTTAGGTTGCATGCAATGAGTTAAGCTTGAAGTAGGTCACTGGGTCTCCAAGATTTAAGGACCTTGGCCGCAAGGTCAAGATCTTCAGCTCTCACAGGGTTCACAGCTTCAAGGGTCAGTTCTCAAGATGCGAAACATGCATATCAAAGGCCTCTTTAATTGAGTAGTTTGACGTACTACTGACTCGCGAAATGCGAAGACTCTTGCTAACAAGGGTTCATCCTCTTGCGGTTTTACAGAAGCAACTCAGGAGCAGAAGAGCGCCGACAAGAATATGTTTTGGTTACACGGTCACACTCTGTTCTTCCTTGCATAACTGCTACTGACTACATCTGTGCGACACAGCAGGTGCTAAATTGAAAAGACTGCATACTGATTTTGGCCTGGGCGCAGTGTACTTGCCCTTCAGCGCGCCGGGAAACTCCACGTCGCTTTTGTCATTGCCTTAGCACGCTTGACTTGACATAGGTGTTTGGTAGGGCGCTTGTTTTCTCACCCACTCTTCTGGGAGGACCGTTTGTGAGGCACTGCAGCGCCGGCTGGGAAGATGCTCTTCCCCATTTTTTGGGTCTGGGGTCCCAGAGGGAAAACGAACGAAACCCCCTCTTGATGTAAAGCAATCCCGGGACCCCTCAACGCCTGTTGGGCGGAGTTGCCTTAAAGGCTAATGGAAGGAGAATCTGAAGACTCGAATCTGAAAGGCTCGGATTTCGCGGGGGCTAGAATGCTTATCTTTGCTGCGGGGGCACTCCAATTCCCCAATCTTGAAACGCTGAAACAGACGGCGTCGAAAACGCTCTGAAGCGCCGCCTTGAACCCTTCAGTCCTTCAGGCCAGGCGTTCTCTCTGCCAAAAAGCCCCGACTTTGCGAAAGCCTCGAGTTTCTCGAGGCCCAGACCCATGAGGTATCTCACGGGGACTCGTGCGCCGAAGCCCTTGGCCGTCATCACGTATACCTTGACCCAGTTTCGTAGGCTCGTGGAGATTTGAGTTAAAGTGAAAGGCAATTGGTCTAGATCCGTGAGTTCTCGGCGACCGTTTGAAGAAGAGCCGTCTCTTTGCTAAGGGATGTGCTTGTGGTGGCAGTTCTTCATACTCCAAAGAAGCTCCCGTGGTAGCTTCAACAGCTTAACCTCCCACTCGGGTCTTCACGTATTCCAAGGAAAGCGGTACGAAGCAACTCCAAGTAAGCCCAAATAAGATCATCAGCCAGTGGGTCTGTTCGGTTCGAATGGGCTTGTCACTGCGAGGGCGCTGAATCGTTCGAGGTCGCCATAAGCAAATCCCGTTCACCAATCTTCCAGCATGCGCTATGATACAGAGAAGTAAACGAGTCATAACATGGTTTCACGGCTGCTCATGCGCGCACTGAAGGCTCCCGTTAAACGGGAGGAGCTGTTTCAACCCATCGCTGAAATTGGCCCCAATGCAAGCAGCCACAAGCTGCTAGCGTTGGGTGGCCCACACCCCTACTGCACCTCTGTCCCTGTAGCCCATGTCAGGGAGAAGCTAGAGTGCAGTTTGTGCAAGGAGAAGAACAGTAAGGCTCTTCCCGACTGGAGATAGTTTTGGCCCACGCAGCCGATAGCGTCTTTTGGTGGCTTTCCCTTTTGCACACTTCAACCGTCGTGATTGTCCCTGCAGGCTTCTAGATGAGGAAGCGTGGAGGGGAGGGGAGAGGGCACTCCAGTTATTTGTTTTGCTGTTCTGGTTCCAGATTTCAAATAGTTTCAGGCTTTCAGACCAGGAGTAGGTGGGTGACTCACTGATCTCTCAAATCTTTGAAGACGACTCCGCCATTACCAGTACAGTACTAGAGCTCCACAACTCCAACTGCTGCCTCCAGGTCATAGCCAAAATCATGTACTAGTGCTAGCTGCTAATACTAGTACGAGTGCTACGACGACAACAACCACAACAACAACAACTACCACGACCACTACCACCACTACCACTACCAACAACTACTACCACTGAGACGAAGACTACTAGTACTACTGCTACGGTTACGACTACGACCACTACCGCTGCTACTACTACTACTACTACTACTACTACCACAAGTCAGCCTGCTAGTGCTACTACTAGGTACTACTACGACTACGACTACGATCAGACTGCTGCAATAACAGTAGTTTTCGCTGCATCCCAGGCTTATGCGAACGATCAACATCGTCTTTATCATGATCATCATGATCGGCATCACACCATGCGATCAGCATTCACGACCGCAAGGCTCACTTGACTTGCTGGAAAACTCTTTCATTGCTTCCTCACACAGGGTCAGGGTCGCAAACCAAGCTAAAGCCTGTCATGCCCAGAAAGCCGCTCCACACGCCGAAAACATGAAGTCCCAGCAGGATGCGAAACCCAGGAGAACACTGGCAGGCGGGTGACTCACAGAGAGCATGGTACATGCCGATCTTTCCGCAGCAAATACCGGCAGTTGCGGGTTCAATTCGAAACGATTTGCAGCACCGTGAAACGCAAGGCTTCTTTCCAGATCTGACACCCCGACTTCAGTTTTGACAAAACCTGGGATCACCTCAGCCTCTACTTTAAGCACTGCTACAGTACCTCAGAGATCCTCAGAGACGAGACACCCGGCCGGTTTCTCCACCGAGCTTGATCTGGGCGTTGCCAACACCTCGGACCGGAGGCGGACCCGGAGGGGCTCTGCGGGTCTCTGCGACCCTTCGGCTCTGAGGCCACTCCCGAAGCCTCTACGAGCCAATGCTCTAAGCCAGAGTTCTCAAAGCAGCGCTGCAGATCTTGCTTAAGGTTTAAGCAACCCTGTACCGAAGCCCAGAGCAACAGTTGGGCAAACTGCTTGGCACGAGCCGAGAGACTGCTTTTCCATTTCGATCCTGCCAAGCTTGCAGCAGGGAGATGCGGCAATAACATTAGAACCACGGTAGTTACACACGCAAGACTCTTCAAAGCATACCATTTCTCATCTGTGCACGGAAGCGATGTTACCCCGCATTTTTCAGAAGGTCTGCATTGCGTTGATCCTGAGACTCTCTTGGACGTTTTGCAGCTTCAAAGCTTGTTGAACACATCGGCATCATCTGACGAGCTTGAGAATGCCCATGTGAAGCAACCCAAGCGCAAGTGCTCTGATTCTGCGCAAATTCCTCGATACGAAGTCCGGAGTATGCTTCTTGTAAAGCCCGAGTTAAGCTGGTTTGTCTTAGCCGCATGGCCTGCATCCTCGCTCTTGTACCATGCCCTGGCCTTGCTGGCAAGGGCCTTTGCGGCAAAGCTTGCAGCTGGCATGTTCATGTGGCTTGCTTTTCAGGACAAGCTCAAGTGATCGGGATTGGGTAGAGCCGTAGATTTAGTTGGAGCTTACGAGATTGCTTCCACATTTCGAATCATCCCCAAGCCGACACATGGTCGTTCGGCACTTGCCTCCTCCTTCACCATACGGAGCAGGGAGACTCCGGTCAATTGCTGCGAAAAAATAGTCGGGGGCGGGGGGATAACTCCAGACACAGCCGGGGTTGCATCGTGCTTGGCTGCTTTGGGACCTCTGCCTCAGAACCCGAAAAAGGAAAGGAAAGGCCGCTCCGTAGATCTCCGTGAAGAGCCGAGGCCGAAACGGGCCCCGTAAGAGCTGTTGGAGTCTGAGAAGGAAGTTTCGTAATATCGTGCACGACCGAATCCAGAAGACATAACTTGCACTAACTTTAACACTTGATGACTCAGCATGGCGTACAACAAAATGCGTTGCTGATTCGGGTCTTGCCTGCCATGGAAGGAACAAAACTGAAAGCATCAAAGTTTCGGTGTGCGCACTCGGACCCAGGCGAGGTTCTTGGCAAAATCTAAGCTGTAGACTGCAGGCTTTAGGTAACTGAAAAAGCATCCCCAGAAGAATGGTTTGCCGGGCACCCGGCCGCTGGAAGTGTGGGAGTCTCCACAGGTTCTGGCTTCTCTACGTCCAAGCACTTCACCTTGGCTCTGGAGCTTAGCGCCTTTAGAGCATCGGAGTACGAGCGCAGGGGTAGCAGCATAGCTCCATTTGCCGCCTCTATCTCTAGGACCTATGGGAATGCTGGCAAGACGGAGCTGAAGCGGTGCAGTACGTTGTATGGCGCCTCCGCCTCAGTCTCATTGTAATGCTGATGAGGGGAAAAGCTCGACAGTAAAAGAGAGAAGGGCGAATGCAACACTCAGGTCCCACCTGACGACCTTCAGTTACCTCGATGAACCCCTCTGTGTCCTGAAATTCCTGAATCCAGAACGCATGCTGTAGCTTTTGCGACCCAGTAGCCAAGCCTGAGTGCGAAGGGCTCACCTTGTCATCTCTAAGACTGGTGCTAGGCTGGTTTCAGACTCGCATCCCCGTGAAATCTTCCGAGTTTTCACCAGAGCCCCGAGTTCAGTTGACACCGCCGGCCGTGCCAAAGCCTAAAGCATGCGCACATAGAGGCCCAAACGACAGGTCTCTCCTCCTTTTCCCTACTTCCATGGGCCCTCCTTTCGCCTCGGTGTGCAACTGCAGAGCCATCCTGTTGAAGAAGTACATCTCCTCCCCAACAATGCGGTAGGCATTTGGGCCCTGAAGACCCAAAGGCGCATACTCCATGGACCATGGGTCTGGTCTTCGAAGGCTCTAAGTACCCGTGTAGTATCTTCGGCCCTAGAGGCCTGGAGGTCTTTACTGTATGGATACTCAGACTCTTTGTGTGGCCTCGGCATGTAGTCTTGCAGCTCGGGATCTGGGGCTTGGGATGGAGCTGGGACAGGCGGAAAGCTGAGCTTGTTTTAAACCCGAATCGCTAGCACTCTTATCGCTTCTGCCCTGTGGAAGCCGAAGTTGAATCAGACCCTCGGGGCCTGTAACAGCAAAATGAACTTCAACACCTTACAGTCGCTCCTGCTGTCGCTTCTTCTCGGCATCCATGAAACCATGTGTGCCCACCTGTGGCGAGGGTTTGCGTTTCGGGCTTTACAGTCTCTGTGTTTGGGGGTGGAGTATGTCCTCCGAGTGGAAACTTTAAGGCACCTCGACGACTAGTGGTCTGATTCGCGCGCTGGTGCTACTTGCGGGAACATTGCCCAAGGTCTCTGGCTCTTAGAATGGTACAATGATTTTGTGTGAGGTTCCAGCACTCGTGGGTAAGCTGGCAGCCTACGCTCCGAAAGCAGGATACCTGAGGCTGAATTCTGGTGCCCGTCTTTGGACGTCCGCTGAGGAGGTTGAACACTCTTTGTCAACACGGCCGAACTCGAACTCCAAGCCTCGCTAAATTGTGTCCTCCGGAGGCCATATGGTCATTTCTAAGATCTAAGCCGACCCCACCGCCGTTGCTAGGCTACCAAGAGGAAACCAATACTTTTGAAAGGCGGGGGCCGGATCTACCCGGAGCAACATTGAAGGAGTTTGTCCAAGAACCTCCAAGAGCACGTTGAAGGCCTGAACGCAGGAATGGCACTTGAAGTCTCCCCAGTCCGGGAAGTTGTGCGAGTTGAACCAATTTCCTTGCCAAACAGTCCGGTCCCGATCGTCACATGCAACTGGCTGACTATACGCTACGAGGAACCACTGTAGCTAGTCGCAGACAAAGAAGCTGGGTCGCAACCACTGTCTACAGCACTAGCGTGAGTGATATAGAGCTACAAGCATTTCTTGGGGGAGTTCAGTCGCAGGTGCATTGTGAATGAAGCTTAGGCTTAGACTTAGACTCATGCGGCACTTGCTACCAGCCAGACCTAGCAATCCCTGAGTGACGGCACGAACAAAGACAGAAACGAGGTGCCTATGTGTATGCGATCCCCAGACAAAGCCGCAAGTAGGTGCGTGCTTGCGTTCATGTGGGTTATATATGTAGGAGGTATGTTTCGGGTATGATTCCGGAGTCCCCGCGACCTCCAAGATTCTACCGCTAACTCGTTCCTGTGTGAAGATATCACTGATTACATGAATATCTCAGGTTGAGGGCCTAATCTGTTCAAGCTCAGGAGTTCTCGGAGACTTGAACGAGATGGCTTCGGATAGAATGGGTCCATGTCATGGGAAGGCCCTAATGCTCAGACAAAGTGGCGCGTCGGAGGATATGGAGAGTTGCGGATGTTGGTAACCGTGTGAACTCTTGTATGGATTTTACTTTCGCACAGACTGTCATAAGCGCATTCGCTCAGGGACTTTCCCAAGTTGGATTCAGAGAGCCCCCCTGCGCTGAATATTGACATGTAAAGACTGAATTCCAAGACTTATTCCTGGCTCACTTCCACGACTAATATGACAGAACAGAACTCCCCAAATTCAACATCAGCCAATTGTGGTTGCACCAGCAACCTCAGGACCTGTCAGATTGGTAGCCGCGTGGCCGTTCACGCACGTCACGGTCTGCGCACGCTTTGGGAGCAGATTTGCAGACAGCTGGTCAGGGATGTGATCTCTACACTCTACACAAAACTAACTACTACCAGCACCAGCACCACGAGGACCGCTGCCAAGACCGCTACCGCTCTCGCTGTTGCGAGAACAGCAAGTTTCGCCTTCTTGCCAGTTTTCAAGCCAACCAAGCCAAGCCGATTTGGATGAGAATTCTTGCAGCCACACACACACACACACACACGCTAGCAAAAAAAAAGCTCCAGCTGAACAGAACCAACATCAAGCAAGTTTTGGAACAGGCTGTCTTGCAAGTGTATTTCAAGCGGCCTTTACTCTGTAGATTCCAAGGCTAAACAGCACTGGGATAAAGGAACTATGTAGTGAACCAGGCAAGACCATAGCGTGGAACACACATCCTATGGTAGTCGTCGTCGTAGGAGTCGGGATACGACGGTGGAAATTCTAATGACAAGACTACCGGCAGCCCCTCTTGAATGCTTGCTCGCTGTCCTCATGCGCAGCATCGGACGCAGCCGTAATGCCTCTGTAGCGCTCGCTCCAGCATGAGGCCTAGCAAGCAGAAGCACACCTCAAACCTTCCGCAAATCCGCACTCATGTGTTTGTCACAGCATTGAGACAATCTCAGACTTCCCTCAGTAAGGAATTCCTTGAGCCCTCGCATCAGGTGTGCTACCAAACGTGAACTTCCTGGAGTTGGAACGTTCGTAGTGGTGCCTCGCCTTTCATGTTCCACAGAATTTGAAACTGTGGTCATTACTGAAAGCCTGAAATCCTGAACCTTCAGCCGTATCCAGCTAACCGTCCAGATCTGATCCTTGCACCAATACCCGGAATGTCGTGCGTGAAGTTGGAGTATGAAACAAAGCGAGCCTTTATTTGGTGGAGCAACACTCCCAACACTCGAAACGTCGCAGTCAAGCCGTAGTCCCGAAACCACAAAACGTCCCCCGCCGTCCCCCCCCCTACGCCCCACCTTCAGCTGCGTTCCATGAGCGAAGGTCTCAGGCAACGGCCTTGTGAAATGTCGGCCGCTTCCCGAGGCCACGGGTCGCGAGCTTTGTGGCGGATCAAGTAGAGTTCTGGGCTGACCCGCATCGCTTCGAAGTCCGAGTGTTTGCTTGCTTTTACTCAAAACTGTGATCCCTTTGAACAAACCCCTAAATAGTTCGCACTTCAGTCACAGATCCGTGTAACTTACTTTCCATCCCCATCCTGATGAGCCCAGCCCAACACCCACCTGGCCTTTTGTGCTTCCACGGATGGCTTCCGATCTCTCGGAGAGTGGGGCGAGCACAGTGGCTTACGCCCACGCCTCCTGCGAGTCTTCATGCTTTGGAAATCTTGATCCGTATGAGGCTACCGGCGTATGAGCTTCCAATTTGAAGCCTGAAGGCCTGGAGATTTCAAGCGACTGCGGAAATGATGTCTGAGCTCACCAAGTAGGCCGTTGGAAGTCCTTCTCTACACTAGTAATTTATTAAAACCTTCCTCAACTCTGCAAGAAGAAGATACCAAATCTTGCTGACGGAGGCTCCTAGCAGCAGCATGTAATCGCATTGGACGTGCAAGTTCCAGTACCTCAAGGCTCAGGGCATAAGGTGGAAGGTCGTGTGCGGTGGGCTCACGAGTCAGGACTTATGCAGCTCCACATGCCTGGAGTTCTCTGTTGACGAGGGCACACGAGGTCTAGTGGGTCCCGAGAACAGCCACACCCTGCCACGAGGCATCAGCCAGCATCGGGATCCACCCACGGCCCTGGCAAAACAGCCTCTGAGTCTGAATGGCAACCTTCGTGTTGCAATGGCATCACCTGTAGAGACTTCAGTGGGTACCCCTCCCAACCCGAGCTGAACAGCTGAAGCTGCATTTCTAGGTCTTCGGATGTCTCATGGCACAACCAGATGCCCACAGCCAAGACTACACAATGCCAGTTCAGCTGAGATGCAGGAACTGCTGCTGACCTGCTGTGGTCAGAGCCTTGCGTCGCAGCGTTTTCGTCCAGCACTCCTGACATAAACGGAAGCCAACTATTTCTTGGCTTTCCTCTGGGGCGCATCCCTGCTCGTCCCCTTCTCAGATCTGCTTCAGCTTCTTGGCTGATTTGCGAGCATGAGAGCTGTGTCAGGCGCGAAGCTCCTCGCAGTGGTTTCCGAAGCTGCCTCTGATTTCTCATTCCGACTCATTCCCTTCCCGTTTACCTGGTGTGGAGTGCTGTTGTCGCGGATTCATATTCCCTCCCTGGCCGGAGCGAAACCTCAGCTCCGAAAAGAATAGACAGCAGCGGTAGAGTCGGCTTTCTTAGTATCGTTCAGAAACAATCATGGGGCCTCGAAAATGAACTGCGCTACTGTACCGTCTTCGGAGCATAGGATAGATTTTTCCTCGTACTTCGTGGACAGGAGACTTTGATTCAGAATTCTTTGAACACTACATCCTAAAGAAAGCCACTAAGATTATGTTTCCTCTGACCCCGAGCGGCCTCTGGGCCGCTCACCAGGCAAGCGGTCGACTTGGGCAGAGCCTTGAAGCTCAAAAAACTGGAATCCAAAGGTCTTCTGGTCCCGAAGAGGTCCCTAATGTAAGCAATGTTTTAGGGTTTGGGGGGACTGGTTTTTTTCCCTCCTAGCAAGGACGAGGCCCGCATTGCAGGGAATCTTGGTTGAACATGGTTGTTTCACAGCTAATGAATTTTTTCTCTCCTACCTAGCAAGGACGAAGCCCGCATTGCAGGGTGTCTCAGAAGAACAGTTGCGCTGCATCAGCTGCTCATGTACAAGATGTGCAAGCAGCTAATTGATTGCATATCCAGAGAAGTCCTGGTCAAGCTCAATTTAGCTCGCTCCATTACATCTCTCAGGACTGCATGATCCACCATTAAAGCTGGAGTCAATTCTCTCAAGGCTTGGCATCTAATTCAGGCACAGACAATGTTTGTCCGATACCGGGGCTCTCTCTCACAGTAGCCAGTAAGCTAATGAATGAAAGGCAGGGTTTTCCATCCATTCTCGTCCGCATCAGAACCTTGGAACCTTCGAGACCTTCGAGAAGCATCGCCAGAGTTGCTTTCACAAAGGACCGTGTTCACAGCAATAACAATATCATGCAATCAGTTACCTCAGCTCAGGTCTTTCGGAAAGCTCCTAGGTGCCTCTGTTATCTGTGATGTTCACAAGTCGGAATCTGCTTCCGAAGAGCAGAGCTTGAAGCTTGGGCACTCACAGCTTGCTACTTTACCTTAAAGCTTGCATCCCAAGCAGCCATCAGCATGCCCTCGACGCCGGGTTCCCGAAGCAGGTTGTCGCAACTCGTGTAGAGCCTGACAGCGTTTTAGTGCAGCTAAAACATGAGCAGGGCTTCGGATCTCAGTTCTCGGAACCTCCCGTCTTATCGGGGCTGGGGTAACCAGAATCTCCTTTCCGCCCTTGGCTCTTGTAGTTCCTGCCCTTGGGACAGCGGATTCCAAGTGGAGCAGCCCGTGCTCCAATTGCGCTCATGGTAAGGTTGCGACTCGGGTGCAACTCAGGTACTAAACATATCCTCTAGGTTCAGTGTTCTTGAAGTCTTTGTACTGCGGGATGATCGAAGCTGCTAGCGCTTCGAAGGGAGCTCCCGGGCATGCAGTGCTGGCACTGCAGCCGCCTCCTACGGCCCAAATTGACTGACATTCCTGGTGTGTGTGTGTATATATATATAGTTTTTTTTGGCTCCCATATATATATGTACACAGATTTTGATTAGAAATTTATATACGTAATTATGATATACTAGACCTGAGCTTCATGTGGGAAAGCTCTTCGGCTTTCAACATATATCCTCGACCCTTTATCGACTGTGGGCAAGGAATTCTGAACGCGTTCGAAGGTCCTCATGCAGCGCATACAGATTGTGGATAGATGCATGAAGCAAGGCAGGTGGACTGCGCCTGCAAGTGCTCTGAGAGTGCTGCGAGCCGTGCCTAAGCTCCCAGGTCTGTACCAAAGGACATGACAGGCTCTTGTAGAACCCCAGTTCAACCCCTATTGCAGACCCTGATAAGTCTCATACTATATGTAAACTTATAAACCCAGGGTTTGGGGTGGTGAGATCAAGACCCCACATGACTGGAGGGCGTTCAGGGAAATTTTGGCAATGACCATGACCCATGTAGCAGCACCAGGGACCATAGGTGCCACACAAGGTCTTGGATCTTTCGGCACCAGAGGCCCTAGTCTTAGGGCTTCTTCGAGCTCCAGACTGCCAGCCCAAACTGTGAGCTTCTCAACAGAACTTCGAGTTGCCAGAAGAACGCACACGCGTCGTTGTTCTTGCATTTGACCTGGCCGCTGCAGGGTGCTTGTGCCCAGGTTTCATCAGAGGTTCACAGGTTTGTTGGGTCTTGAAGATGGTAAGCGCATGGTACATCTTCTTCCCTATCAAAGGATAGGTGGCTCATGTATTTGAGATGTCTTCCTTCACGTGTTGGCAACGGCACAAGGCACTCTACCGGCAGGAGGAAGTTCAGCTGGCTGATTTAGGAAACAATCTGAGACAGAGATGGAGGACAAAGGACACACGCTAGATGTCCCGACTGTCCTGGCTTTGACAAAATCAACCAGTGGGGTCTGCCCTCGCACGCATCAAAACCCGTATTGCCGTATGAGCCAGCCGGATCCTGGGCTCCCCAGTTGAGGTCGCACTTTAGAACCCTCAAAGTCCGAAGCCTACGGCCCTACGCGCAAGGACTCCTCGCAGTCGCCAGCTTCCATCGACGTCGTGTCGGTTTCGAAGAGCGGGCTCCCCAAGAGGGAGGAAGGCGAACCTGCTCAGGTCGCTCTTCTCCAGCGTATCCGTGCGGACATGGAGGAAGGGAGCTTCAGGATGAGGCGCCAGGGCTAGGGACACCAAGAGGCACGCGGAGGCATGCACGGGACAAGGAAGTACTAGCAGGGCTGGTCTGGAGTTCAGAACTCATCGAGTCCTTGGAGGCATTGCTGGGCGCCCCACACACGAACTCACCTTCCACAATGATCAACGGCGAGGGCACGAAATTGTCCTCGGTGGCAGCTGGTACTAGTGAATGCTGCTGCAGCATTGCGATCAGTCTTGGCGGCCACAGGCTACTTCCCGGAAGGGAAAAGAGCAGGAACCCGGCAACCGTGAGACAGTTAGATGATACCTTGCCCAGTTTGGGTAATAATGCCACCGTCAACCCATTAGACGATTATTCCTATACTCCCCCTTACACTCCACCCCATATATCACTACTACTTCCCCATTGTCAATACAAGTATAGGAATAACTATTACTTCATCTATATTCTCTAAGGTGATATAATTACCCAAACTGGGCAAGGGGTTCCTTGTAGAATTTGGTTCAGGGTTTAGGGTTAAGGGTTGTATCAAAGCTTTATCTTCTCGGATTGCCCAAGAATGTTAAAACAATACTGTAATTATAAAATATAACTGCTTATGTATTATAATTACACTATAATATGATTGTATAAGAAGACTTAGCTTGTTTATTTTGGCTTGCCATCAACAGGTATCTCAATCATCACCCTGTCCTTGTGCTTTCCAAATATCATAAAGTAGTTCTCCAAAAACAGATCATTCATTAACAACTGCCACACATGATCAAAAACCTCATCAACTTCAGGCTTCTTATCCACAATCTTGGTTTTCTTGTATTCCTTTCTCTTCTCTCTGCATTTAATACAATTGCGCCAAGGTTGCCCCAATCTATTGAATCCGAACTCTTCTGCAGGTTTTTTGCTGTGGCATCTTGTGCATTTGATTGTCTCCATCTTAATACTATTAATAACACTATCCCTTTAAACTGCTTTTATCTAAGCATTCTGAACAAGTCATAGTGCATTTAACATAATAATACGCGTGCTTACCAGCGCAATAGCAACGCTTGAAACAATCAATGTCTTTGACTTGCTTACAACGACAACACTTCCGAGTAACAATAATAACTGGTTCGCTATATGGATCAAAATCAACTGATATTTTATTTACTTTAATTGGCATTATTATTATTATATACGGGGATATTGTTATAAATAGATATATGTATAACAAGATTTTTTCCCTTAAGATTTAACGAAACTAAATACTAATTAATCTCATTACCACGCTCTTATGACGTGCTTATGAACCTGTTCAGTGGGGAAGCATTGGGACTAACATTGGCATTGTTTCTGTTTCACCTGGGGACTTACATGTGTCATGGGCGGCACCTGTCAAAATTATTTAGATATTTTTGTTTAAATATGTTTATGATGTTTTTATTTTCATAGTTTCTTCATTAGCAGATGATGACGATTGTTGTATTTGGTCTATATCATTTTTTAATTGCTTCCTTTTTTCTTTCAACTTATTCAATTTTATTATAAAATCAACATCTTTGTCTAATTGTCTAATTTCTTTTTTCAACTCTTTAATATCTTCTTCTGTTTTTAGTAATTTAACTTCTAAATTCATTTTCAAGTCCTTAATATCATCTGCGTTTTTCTCAATTTGTTCCTCACATTCTTCTGGTGTTTTCTGTCTTCCACCAAATCCAGTATCACATATCGCCACGCTTCCTTGTTGTTCTGGTTAAAAAAAATTAGCTTCAGGTGATACCCCCCTACCTAATTTATAACTAGTTCTATCTTCAACAATTGAAACGGTTTTCTTATCTTTATCAGTAGTTGTTTTAGTTTCTCTATGATATAAATTCCTTCTACATCGGCATGGTAAACAGTTTAAACTCGTAGGGGTTAATTTAAAAAATCCGTCATCATCTTCTTTTATTGCTGTTGTTCCTTCCATTATAGTAACTATGTTTTAATTGATTTTTCTTAGTTTTTAAAAATTGTAGCATGCCCTTACAAATTTCTAGAATAGAGTAGCAACAGCGTTCATATTTTGGTTCAGTTATTATCATCTCTTCAACTTCTTCTAAATTATTAATGACACTTATACATTTATCATATCCCATTATATTAAAAGATATTTTTCTCTTATTATTTAATGAATATAGAAATCCCCAAAGTAGAACCGATAGACATACCCGAATATAAATATGAAAACAGCAAGTTTGACATGATGCCGAAGCTACCCGCGCGGATGTTATGCGTGGCTTCTTCAACAGGTGGTAAAACGGTATTGATACAGAACTTGATATTAAAAATCTACAGAGGATCGTTTGAGAGAATATACATCTTTTCGCCCAGTGTTCATGTTGATGACACTTGGTCGGCAGTAAAGAAATACATAAGGGATGTAGTGAAGGTGGATGCCGAAAAGGAACAGCCTTATTATGAGGAATACGATCCGGTGGCGCTAAAGAAGATCATAGACACTCAACATAAAGTAATTGATTTTCAGAAGAAGAATAAACAAAAAGATCTGTTTAGCATTCTGTTAGTGGTGGACGATTTTAGTGACGACCCACGTTTTGTAAGATACTCCAATATCCTTCACGGTCTATTCACAAGAGGTCGTCATAACGCTATAAGCGTCATCTTGTCCACTCAGAAATACAATGTTTTGGCACCTATCATTCGTAGTGCATTATTCATCTTCAGACTCAAAAATATGAATGAAGTCAATGCATTTATTGAAGCGAATTCCGCATTGGTGGATAAAAGCACATTATTTGAAATGTATCAAAAGCCGTGGATTTTGCCCCTTACTCCTTCTTCTACATAAACACCAATGCTAAAGATGTTAGTAGTATGTTCTTCATTAACTTTGAACAACGCTTTGAAATAGGTGATTAATAATGTTATTTGTTGATAATATTATTAATTAAATCAACGTGTAACTACACAAGTTTATAGCAGGTAGTTTATAATATGTTTTATCGCTTTTTGTTTCTTCTAACTTTTCAACTCTTTCAATTACATCTTTCAAAGTATTAAATAGTTACATATCTGTTCTTGTTTTTTCATGAATATCTAATTCTTTTATTTGTTTCATATTTTCTGTAGCACAAGATTTAGATGATGTAGAACCCATATAATGAAGTTTAGATAAATCTTCTTAATCACTGTCACGGCTTCGCCCTGAGGGCGAACTTTGTTCGCCGTCACCTTTAAACTTCTTTTTCAATTTTGTTATTTCACCTTTCATTGTTGCCATTTCTTTTCTCATCGTTTTAACTAGATCAATTAATTCTTCGTGTTCTGTAATTAAATGCTGTAATGCTCCGTGTGTTATTACTGCTGTTTTACAATAACCTAATCTTTTACGTCCTTTATTGTCAGTTGTTATTATTCCCTCCCATTCTTGTGGAATTACACTCTCAATGTCTTGTGCAATAAATCCAATATGATTAACTTTGTTCTTGTCTTTGTTTAAATGTGTAAAATTGAATGTTTTCGGTTTTACATACTTAATTATTTCATAACATTTTGCACTATTAACTTCTTTGATATTTTCTTTTAATGAAAAATCTGACGAATAACCAAAGTTTCCATCAATATAAACCCCACCTGGCGATATTTCCAATACTTCATTACCTGCTGTTGTATCTCCAAAATAAAAGAATATCTCACCTGCGCTATCTGTATTTACAAACTGTATTTGTTCATATGTTGCTATTATTGTTTCCTGTGTTATTTCTAAATTAGCATTCATTTTAACTTTTGCCTCACTTAATAATAATTCGGGTGTGCTTCCTATCGTTCCTATGATAAAATTAATTGCTCTGTCGGTGTCTCCATTTATTATATCTAGATCATAATCACTACCGTTTAATGTTTCTTTAATTCCTGAAGAATGCTGAAAATTTAAATCACCCCATACACTCATACCTGCTTCTGCTATGGATAATCCCAGAACATTTAATGTTTGATTTACTGTCGTCGGTCTATTTATTGTTATGGTAGATGGACTATCATGTAATTGTAAAGCAATGCTACCTGTTTTAGGGTCGTCAGTTCGTGTAGTTTGAAGACTAAAATTAATCTCTTTTTCACCAATAATATTTAAACTATTATAAGCGTCTGCTCTTTGAAATGCTCTACTTTTTGTATTTATTAATTGTTGTCCCGTTAATGTGAAATCATTAGTGATATTAACATCTACAAATTGCGACTCTCCCGCTACATTTAAAACTTTACCAATCGCTCCTGCTACTCCTATACCAACCTGTGCGACACCTCCTGTTGTTCCTATTCTTAACCTATTGTCATTGTTCGGCGTTTCCTGTAATACCATTTCCGTGCCATTATTAACATTACTAGCATTGAAGCAATTGAGTTTTCTATTCAAAAATCGCCATTGACCCTGTCCGTCTTTAATGGTTAAAGTGGGCCAAGCATTACCGTTGTTTCTGTTCATTATTAAACCATTAGCATTAATAGGCATTGTTATAGTGTCATTGTCTGATATTAATGTATCCTTGAAATGAACTGCTTTAAACAATGTTGTATTATCTGTGTTACTATTACATTCAGTAAATGTATTAGTATCAGCATCTGTTTTAACACCGTTCATTATTCTAATGGCTTCCTCCGTCGTTCTTATATCCAATGATGTATTTGATTCAGTGGCGTTCGTGTATCTTTCTAACGTTGTGTTAGAGTCCGTAAATTCAATATCACCATTTACTCTTAAATCTTCTCTGACCAATGCTGAATTAACAACATCTAGAATATAACCACCCGTTAATGTATTTGATGCTGTATCTAACAGTAATGAATGTGATTTATTATGTTGATTAGCATTGCTATTTAAATTGAGTATTCTACCCGTATCACCAACAGAATTGTAACAATCAATACTATCGTTGTTAAAAGTAAAATAATTATCGCTATTTCTAACTGTAAAGGATAAATTAGCATCTGCTGTATTTTCTACAACAAGCCCACCTGTTGGCACTGCTATTTTACCACTCATTTTATAACCTGCGTTGTTATTAGTTAAATCAAGTTGTTTTATTGCGTTATCTGATGTATTATTACAAAGTATTTTATCACCTTGTAAAGTTATATAACTCGTAGCATTCTTAAATTCTGCTAAGACTTTATCGCCTCCTCCTGTCTGATTGCTAAATAATAATCCTGCTACTGGCGAGATATTAATAGATGAGTTATTTAATGTTAAACCGCTATGAATCACTGTAGGGGCGGAACAATCAATAATCGGATTGGCACTAAATCGGTTTGTGAAGTCTGACTTCGGAACTCTTAAATCCAATAAGTTGTCAATATCAGTATCACTGTAGCCACCACCAGCACCTACTAATGCATCCACTTCCGTTTTATTATAGTAATTGGTTGCTAATTGGGTGTTGGTTTGGAAGTTCGTATCAATATCACTCTTATTATAGTAATTCGTTTGTAATTGGGTGTTAGTCTGGAAGTTAGTCGATAAATTTGTGTCTTTTTGTGTTGATGCATAATAATTCGTAAATGTTGAATCAATCTCGGTTCTATTGTAATAACTACTGGATATCTGTAAAACCGTTTGATAAGAAGTAGCTAAGATATGTGAGAGAGAACTAATGTCGTGAAAATTTGTCAGTTGCTTGGTGTTTAGAACGTCAATAGCGTCGGTGTTTGTTTGGATTTCTGCCGAGTTGGCTGTGTTGATGTCTCCTACTTCTGTCTTTGTTGCGTAGGTGTCCGATATTTGACTTACACCCGTTGAAGATGCTAAATAAAACTTGTCGGCATAAACTGCTGTTAGATCGTTTATTGAAGCCATTATTAAACTAATTTAGATTTTAATTAACTTAATGATGATATCTTGATTAATCTAAAACTGTGGATGCACTCTCCGATAATTCAAAAATCTGTTCTGACACGGCTGTTATGAAAACTCTTTCAATACCCAATGCGAAATTGGTGTTGGCTCCTTTGATTTTAAATGTGATCAGTGATCCCATCTTAGTATTTGATCCAGTGAAATTCATATCAGGCTGTTTGTCAAAATTCGCGCCACCAATGAACTTATCATTGGCATAACGGTAAATATCAATGCTAAACCCATCATAGTAAGGGCTCATTACATTAACCGCGCGACGAAGGAAATACATAAATTCACTGATACTTGATATTTCTTGTTCTGGGAATATCTTATTGGCTATTTGTATTTGTGCTGAAATTTGTTTATCGCTATCAATTACACCTTCCAAATTGTCAATGGTTACCGCCATAGGGTGGAAAAAGTAATTCCATCTCTTTTTGTCATAATCACCTGCTTTAGTGTCATCATTAATTTTACTGTTGCTGAAAGTGAAGAACATCTGAGACAAACGAGTTGAAGATTTGACGATATTCATATTGATCTCGGTGTTTCCTGCCGTGAAGGTTTGTGAAAATGAATGATAAGCCGGATAAACCATACGAAGGCGACCCCCTTTTAATAAATGTGAAATTATATTATTGTTAATCGTATTATCAACTTGGATTAAATCCATTCTTAGGATACAGTTCTGAATTGCGAATGATGTTGTTGTGTTTCTTGTGGTAAAATATAAGCCGTTTTCATCATCTTCTGCTTGTGTTCCTGCTACTGTCGTTGAAGGTCGGATAACTGGCTCCCCTGTGTCTGAAACTATTTCAAAAATAAACTCAAGTGGGCAATAGCGAATAGGTGGATAATAGCCAGAATTTACGAAGCCACATACGGGCTTGTGCCCCATTCTTACGAACTTACCTTGTTCAATTCCTGTAGTATTGATTCGTGTTAGCTTTGGCAAAACGACGCCTCTTTGATTTGCTCCTGCTGTTGCTACTGCATCGTGTCCTTCTATGGTATCAGCGAACAGTCGGTTTATTCTACTGTCGTATCGTGTTAAACAACCTTCTTGAACATCATCTAAATCTCTCACTTCTTCACTTTTGAATGATTTCATTTGTTCGCATACTAAATTGTAATTGTCAATGTCATTGATTTCTTGTCCTGCCGCGTTGCATCTGTATCTGGTGAAGAAGGCATGGCTTTCACCTAGTGGACGCAAATTTTTGAACTGCTGTTGTTGAAGTATTTACAAGACCAAAGATTAAACAGATACTGGACAAATCAACATAATTGTTGTCTTCGCCTGTTATTGCGAATTTTAAATACTTGTTTCCGTTAGTTGCACTGAAGATATTACCAGAAACACTAGGGAAATGAACTTGCTTACGATCAGTTATGTAAGCCGCCGATTCTGGAAGTCCAAACTGGAGAGAATTGATCATATTGTCGCTAGATTCCGCTAAAACTAGATCCATTATACTATTTATTTAGAATTTTTATTATTATATCTTTTATGGCTTTTAAAATTGTCTGTATTCTGTTTTTCTAACTGTGGTTGGGCAACTGTGTTGTCCCCTTCTTCTATTATATTTCGGAGACTCTCGTAAGCAGAATTATTTATTTTTTTGTTCAAGTTATTCCTTAAACTTTTGACTTTCCGATGGCTTACCAACTCTATGTGGTTCTTTTATATGTTTAGGTTTATTGGACATAATAATAATATTAATGAGAAATAATATTACGGTAGAGATAGGGGCGGAATTGTTTCATATTGTCTAGTGAAGATATGTCATGATTTGCCATTGGATTTATTGTATCTGTATTATAATTGATCGCTGACCCATCAAATGCTGACACTATGTCACCCGCTTTTCTGAACCTCTTGTGTTGTTCAGAAGTGTGAAAAAACCATGGTTGTTATATGTTCTGGTTCGTAGATTTCTATTGGGAAAATCCTTTGCCAATTGTGTCGCCACCACCCCCGCTTGACTGTGTCCCACCAATTCTGTTATTTGTGGGTTGTCCTTCAATATTCGTTCTGCTTCTATATAGCGTTCCATATCACGGACACCACCCAAAACGCCAAAGGGTAATTTAGTAAAATTCTCCAACCAGTTTGTGAAACTAGTTGTCCCTCCTATATACATTTTGTTGTCTCTAACGTAAATCTTGTTGTCACGATCGTAAGCCATCTTAATTCCTTGCGTGTTAGATATTTTCCCGTTGGACTTTAACATTGAGTCTAGCTGCGACTGTAACCTCGTCATTATGGTAATAAATGATATAATTTTGTCAGCTAATTTATATGAGCTTTAGAACCTTAACATATAAGAAAGTTTATGTTAATTCTCAATACAAGGTCTCTGATAGTAAATCATCGTCTGATTTTAAAATAGAGTTGCAGGACACCTTTGAAATACCCGACAACACCATTATGCAAGTGCATGAGGTGGCTATTCCTAATGCTTGGTATTCAATCAATACGAACAATCAGAACCTATACTTTAGACATCAGATATTGCCACCTGCTACGCCCCAAGGCATACCATACAGAAGAATTGAAATACCTGTGGGAAACTACACCGCTCCAGACCTAGCTTCTGCAATACAAACACAATTAAACACATTCTTTGACAGAGGGGGAAGAACCAACTCATATTCTGCGACATATGACACTTTAACAAACAAAATTATTGTATCGTCTAATTATAGTGAAGTTGTTTTTATACCATTGACTGATACGGATGTTCCTACTTTCGTTGGTTCATTCTCTAATCCTGTAGATCTTAATAACCTAAACTCTGTTAATACTGTATTGGGCTTTACAACACCGGTCGGCGACGCCTTCACTTCGTCCGCCCCTTGGGCGACCGGCTTCATTAACTTGATCAATTATCCTGACGTTTATATCTCCTGTCCCGAATTGTCTAATAATAATTTTCATAGTCCTTCGGCTTTCTTTTGCCTCCCGCCTGGCTAGGACGAACCTACGATGCAGGGTAAGATCATGGCTTCACAATCCGGCAACTGTACAAATATCAGGTGTACTCACGCTTTGGAGTTCAAAGACAGACGTAGACAAGCCATTGGCACATGTGTTACACACGGTCAGGGGGCTTTTCGTTGCATGCATGCTTCAGAGCTATTCACAGGCATCACAGTCTAGTTCAGGTACCACAGGCTACCACAGGCTATTGTGCTCACTCACTCCCGTCCCATTGCTTGCTTCATGCAATCATGTCCCATACACTCACGGCACGCAGTAAAGATCATCCGCTATAGCCGCATGCAGTCCATGCAATCTTTGCCAGCTCATGCAGTTTGTGGTTGGAGGTACAACTCATCAGCCATGCATTTATGCAGCCATGCAGTCAAGCCATGCAGTCATGCATCACGACAGCAAGGGTCCACGCCAAATGTACCACCTGTGTGGTCTCGCCATCAGTGCTTGCTGTCATTACTGCCAGGTTCCAGGTAAGCCAGGTATGTAGGGGCATTTTAGAGGCCCCAAGCTCAGAATTGTCATATGAATTCCAATATGAATTCCACCATCCATTGAAACCACATGCAGTCATGCATCAGAGCAGCAGAACCAATTCCACATGAATTCCTCCATCTATTGAAGCCACATGCAATCATGCACCAGAGCAGCAAACCAATTCTTCCAGGCAGTTTGCGGCGCCATTTGTATCACCAGCAACGTTATGGCCCCATTGTTGTCCAGGCAGTGCGCGGCACTTCAACTTGTACCCCCATCAAAGGCCAAAGGATCGATCAAATTCGCATGAATTCCCTCCATAGAATTCTGTCATTCGTTTGTTTGAAGCTGGCAGATCGTCAGGGTCACGATCTCGATCTAGGCATTCGTGAATTCACGAATTCAAACCAGATTCCAACTCAGATGACTGTACCATGTTTCCAAAGGCTCTGTGTCCCACACAGCAAGTGCACAGGCAGCGATGACGAAGCCCAGGCTTGTGTGTTCCCAAGTCAGAGGCGACGAGGTTCCATGGCGTAGTTCTTCACCGAAAACTCTCCCCGAAGCAAAATAACAAGGAATCCTAGCATGGGGGGGTCCAGTTACCCTATGTATATGAGGCCCATAGCCCCTGGGGGCGCACCCATACAACCGAAAGTAGTAAATATGACGCACGGAAAGACAAAGGGGAAGAAGAGCGACCGAGGAGTGACCGAGGTCAGGGCAAGGAGTGAGAGAGACAGGTGATTGGTTTAAGGTTCAATGGAGTCCCAGTGGAGTACGGGAGAGTGAAAGTGTTTTTATAGGTTTTTGCAGGGTTTCCGGCTGGGACTACTCCACTGGCTCATCATTGTTGGAATTTATACACTCATGTTCTCTACTCTTCTTTCTCACTTCTGTCATCGTCATCATCGCTGATCAGGGTCGGAGCTTCAGTGTTTCCTTGGTTCGTTATCCCATTGGTCGCAATCCCATACTCCACAATGCTTCGCTGAAGTCGAAATTTCAACCTCCAAGAATCCAAATCCTCCGGCCCTGGTGCATGAAAATGCCAAACCTTGCGGAGGAGGTTGAGGTTGCAGGAACACAGGCTTCGGGCGTGTATGGTATTGAAAGCAATGAGTATGACACGTACGCTACCCTTCCACGGCATGGCCATGTGTAAAACACTGCGGCTGGGAAACAAGATCGGCTTATGCTGTATCCCGGTAACACATCCCCAAAGAGTGCTTCCGTAGTGCCCCACTGGCACGTCGCCGTCTTTAGACTGGGTCCACAAATCCCCACCTTCCTGCTTAGTGAGGCATGTGAGGAAAGAGAGCCCCTCAAAGTTGTTCAGGTCTCGGTGCGGGCCTTTATGTCCATTAGCTACAACTGCAATGGTGGAGAACATGAAGTTGGGGGCCCAGGACCTTACAAAAAGCGACAGTACTTTGGCAGTGTGGGTGAACTCAAAGGTATGATGCGTAATTTGATTCGGGGTACGAGGGCTCTGACCAAAGACTGCATAAGTCATTTCTTGTCGTTGGGGTTCATCTCGGGGTCTCTGCGGTTGTTGGGATGGCTTCGGGCGCAGGCGTTTGGCTTTTGGGATCATGGTCCAGAGTGTAAGTACATCCGAGTGTTGAATCGGGGTTTCATCAGGTCTACACAGGAGCTGTGTTGCAGCGCTCGACACAATTACAGTATGATGCGGCAGCTGGCTGTTCAGAACAATTACTGGAGGTCTTGGGTCTTTTGTACATCGGGGCCTCAGAGGCTTCCTGTGATTCAGGTGTGGGCTCAGGGTTGGAGATCGCCGTGGGACAGGGGAGACAGCGCACACGGAAAATACGACCAACCTTCATGCTCACGGAACAGGTCGCACTACTGGGTTTGTACTACCTGTTGAGCCCATGCTGTTCGAAGTCTGGTGATCGGCCGCAGCTAGCATCGTTCAGACTGTGCTTATGGAGTTCGCAGAGCAGACACTTCTCGACTGTGAGTGACCTTCTTTTTGCAGCGAAGCCACGGATCACGTCATGCAAGGGCACATCAGTGAGCACATCCAGCATGTTTGCAGCGCAAAGGAATTCATGTGAATACAAACAAATTCGAGGGTGGCATGCAGAATACAGGTCATGCAGATCGAACGTGGGTGCATCCAGAAAACATCGTAGTGCCATGCAGATCATCGTAGTGGCAGCGTAGACATGCAGAAACAAGTGAAACGCGGGAGTCCAGCATAACAAATTCAGCGTGCACATGCTGCATTAAATTCACATGCTGGTTCACTGTGCTCAAGAAAGGTGCCACAGAAGCTGTCTATACCCCTTCTGTTCTACTCCCGTTTCCTAGAAGGATTTAGAAGCATTTAAGTTGGAGGCCTAAGTTAGTGAAGGATCGCGGAGCAGAAAATGCGGGGCACGTGGGGTGATCACCCACGAAAGACGTAATGACCATGCCTCTGCAGTGCATCCTGTTGTGCCTGCGTGAGGATCAATGGGGCACCTTGTCCCGGAGGGGGTGCCATGATAAAAGGCTGTGCTGTACTCACGAAGATCGGCTGGGACGACGAGGCAGGCACTGCCTCCTGAAGCCTGATGGTCTCTGGCTCTCGCTCCGTATTTGTGCCGGTGCTTGCTCCTCCTGTTTGGTTCGGCGGTTTGCGCGCCGGGAGCTTCGGCAGTCTCTCCATCAAGCGTTCATCGAGTTCCTGTACCCGACTCGTCACGTCTTGGACATTTCGGCATATGTCCGTCAGCCAACTCCACACCTGGTCCAAGCTCTCGCGGATCTCGCCCACGATGTGCTCGGTTGAGCCCAGGTGGCGCATGATCGGATCAATCGGCAGGTCATCCACCCTGCGTCTCAGTCCATCACACTCGGCGGCCAGCTCAGTCATGGTTTGAACGGTCTTGTCCGTATTCTCCTTGGAGCCCCTGATTAGGGGAATCGCCGTGTTGAGGTAGCTCTTGACGCTGCCATTCTCGGACACCCACATGGAGTGGTTTTTCTCCGCTTTTTGCTCCGCACGAGTGAAGCCGACATGACTTTCGTTCGACATTTTCTGGAGGCTTCCAGAAAGGGCATCGACCAGCCGGTCCAGTGCTATCATCTTGTCCGACAGTTCACCAACTCGATCGCAGATCTGCCTGGTTGCCGCCTGTTGGTCTTGCAGCACCTCTCGAACCTGTGCAAGGCTTCCGTCCTGCAAGGTCTCCAGAACTTTCTGCTGCTTCGCCACGTCATCCAGGAGGTCCTTATGTAGGGTCACTGCCTTACGGGTGTCGCTGGATTCCTGGCTAAGCATATCCTTGATCTGTTTCAGCTGGGCACCATCCAGAGTCACCTGTTGAGCCCCTGACTTGACAGCCTGATGAAGCACAGCCAGATTGTCCACAAGGTGCTCCTTGTTGGATTGGGAGTGCAGGTGGAGCCGCTTCTCAAGCTCATTGCACATTCGGTCAAAACTTTCTTGCTGCATAAGCTCTACAGTGATCTGCCAGGCCGGTGGTTGTTTGTACCACTCGCGCAGTCGCTGCACCACTCGTCTCACATGTTTGCTCAGCGCATAAAGCACCGGGACACATGTGATTGCAGCAAAAGTCCACAAGAGCATGGCATCCATCGGGACCTGCATGACTCACGAGGCAGGTTTCAAGCTGTTGGCAGCTGTCGTCACTCGAGAGTACTGGCTGCTCTATGTTGAATTAAAAACCCGTCCTGCCCCCCCCCCCTCTGTCAAGACATCAAGTCCCAAGAACAAACATGGAGACATGGAGATCATGCAATGCAACGCTCATGCAAGCCATGTGTGTATGGGTGGTGGGGAGCTGGTTGGATTTAGAATGTGTGCTCGGCTGTAGTTGGCAGTGCGATAGGTGACTTTGTAATGTTGCAGGTAGAGTGCTTGTTTGGCAGCCAGGTCAGCAATAGTATTGAGTGCATGTCCGGCATGTCCTTTCACATGTACCGCAACAACCGTACTGCAGAGATGCGACCATAAGGAGTACAATTCATTGACTTCACCAGCATAGATAGTGGGTCTGATGGCATCGTTGAGGATCTGCAGAACAAAACTAGAGTCTGTCATGTATTTAATGGGAATACAGGGACCAAGGTGTCGCCTAAGTTCCCGGATGAGTTTGAGGGCTCGAATCGAGGCAAGGACTTCAGCACGTATGTTGGTACAGTCCCCCTCTATTCTAGCGCTACAGACAACAGATTGATCGAGTTCAGCATATGGAGCAAGAATGGCGACAGCCAGGCCCCCTTTGCGCTGTCTGCTGCTGCCATCACTGCAGACTTGGATAAAATGCAGATCATTGTCATCAACAGGGGCAGGTAGGCAGATGTAGGGTGAAGGGTAGGGAGTTTCGACTGGCTCATGCTTCATGGGAAGGAGACGGAAAACATTACCTACTCGAAGGAGGCATCTGCCATGAAGATCGACCCGATGGAGATCAGAGTAGTACAGTAGCGGGTTTAGGTTACGTTGGTCTAGCCAGGTCTGCGTAAAAGCGCGCCAGGCATCTCGATCGGTTGCTGCGTCATCCCAAAAGGGTGGCGCTCCAATAGGCCTACTCTTGTCCCATAAGACTTGCAAAAAGCGACATGAATTCGGCCATCTACCTGGCTTTCGCTTGGTGTTGACACATGCACGGCAAGCCCAGCGGGCGTCGCGAATTCTCAATGCAGCAGAAATCGGCGAATAGCGATAGAGGTGAATGCGTGCAGTATGTCCCCAGTAGGTAAAGAAAGCTTTAGCCTGGATTCCCTCCCAAGAGGCATGCTGAAGGGATTGAGCAGCCATTCTAGAGCCACGCCTACGACAAACCCAGTTCTCAACCCCCGTCATGAAAGCATCTTTGGCAAGATGGAAGAGCGAGGAGAGAAAGTTGGTGTGTAGGGTCTTTAGCATCTGGCTGATTGCTAGAATTGGTCGGACTGAGGGGGACATCCAGCGCCAGCGACTAGTAATGAAAGTGTTAAAAAGGTCAAGGCGTTGTTTGACAGGTGCAGTGGTCCGACAGAGGATTTTGTAGAAACCCCAGAAAGAGTTGGTGGCTTTAGAGAGTCTAGCAGCAAGGACAGTTTGGCATGTAATACCGAAGCCTATAAGAACACCTAGGAACTTGAAGCCAGAGACCTGGGGGATGGGGACAGACCCTGCATAAATAGACCGTTTGGGCAAATCAGGAGATGCGATAAATTTGCACTTCTGAATGGAGAGGCTGAGACCAATGGCTTTAAAGGTAGCGATGACCTGCTGCAACATGCGAGTAGCCTGTGCGTGGGAAGTAGCTAGAAGAATAAGGTCGTCAGCGTAGAGAAGTGTAAATATCTTACGGTAAACCCCACCTGGATCGATACAGTGAAGCCAGGTCTCCTCTTCGTCGAACCAAAGTTTGGTAAGGGCCCCCAAATAATAATCAAGGGTACGTGCAAAAATTTCTGCACTATAGGGGGAACCTTGAAGGATCCCTCTTTCTAGGTTCTGAACCCATGAAGTATCGGAAACGGAAACGCTGACAGAGCTGGAAATTATCAAAGACAATAGGACCAGGGATTCTAGTTTAGGGCCACAGTGGCGTAGGAACCTCGCTACGGCTTGGTGGCTCAGGTTGTCAAAAGCGGAACTGATATCCAGTTTGATTGCAATAAGTGGAAGCCCAAACTCTTGGCTAAGCCGGGTAAAATGTTGAAGACAACAGGAGCCATCAAGTGTTTGCGATCCTGCAATCCCACAAAGTTGGTTCGCAACGGGTGGGGGAAAACTACACCTGAGTCTTGTGAGGAGGATTTTAGAGAACAGTTTGCCTGGGGTACTGGAAAGAACTATAGGCCGGAGTTCGCTGGGGACGGAAGGTGACGGAACTTTAGGGAGCAGTGTGAGTTTTGAGTTTAACCATTCCCCCGGAATGGGGGTGGTCTGAAAAAGCACAGAGTTGAAAAGGTCGACAATGTGGATTCGGCACTCAGTCTGCATGACTAGCTGGAGAAGCTCATAAGAGATGCCGTCTTGCCAACAAGATTTCCCAGACTTGCACGTGGCCAGCACATTGCAAACCTCTTCTTCTGTGATAAGCTGTGGAGCCTGAAGAGGCGTGGTGGTGCCTGCAAAAAGCGTATCAAGTGGTGAAACAATGGCAACCTCCGGGTTTGTCCATTTGACCCTGAAGTGGTTTTTGAGATCCTTGATGGCTTTTTCCTTGCCCCCAGCTCGAATGAGGTAGTTATTATGGGAAGCCAAAACATTTTGTCTTCTTTTAAAATAACTAATGGCCTTAAAGTCGCCATTGGCAGCCTTATCGAGGATCTCAGTAAGCCACAGGTTCTTAGCAACTGCCCGCAGGCGGACGATCTCTTTACCTAGTGCTCGTGCCTCACTGCCATTGGCTCTGCGACGCTGACGGATCTTATCCAGAATCTCCGGAGAGTCCCTATACCTATAACTACGAGGCCTGTAGCAGGTCTTAGTAGCGAGCTGAGCAAGGTCAGCGGTGGTGAGGTCCCGGCAGGTGAGGTCAAGCTTGTGGCAAAGCAGTTGTGCTTCGTGGAAGACTTTGCTGGAATCAGCAAACCACTTCCCACACTGGTTAGGCTGTCTTCTGGGTCTGGGTGGCTTGGTACAGCGTGAAACTGGGAACGTTGCAGTAACAATACGATGGTCACATCCAAGGAGCTCATCAGAGTCATGTAGAACCCGGTCACACTGGAAAGTATTAGATGGTGAAGACATCAAGACGAAGTCGATTTTGGAGTGTGCTCCACGAGTGTTACTCCATGTATATGTGTCAGGGCGTGTGTGGACAAGGCCGTGGTTGCGGAGGAGAAGCTGGCAGTATACTTCTCTTTCATCAATATGAGACTGCGCATCAGAAGGAGCTGCGCCTAAATCGTAGTTAGTATCCAAGGTAAGAATGACAACATCAAAATACCGACGTTTCCTAAGGATGCAATCAAGATGGTCAAGGAAGTTCTGCCAGCACGACAAACAGTCATCCCTCAATCTATGCGGAAGATGTGCACTAATTACAAATTTTTTGTATCCTTGCATTTGCAAGATCACACAAATTCCAATGTCAAGCGGGATTATTTTTTCAACGTTCCCTGCTAGACGTGATGGCATCCCTAAAAGGACTGCTCTCCATGCTTTGGGCGGATTCGCACTGTAAAAGGTCCATGCTTCATCAAATTCGACATGCACAGTGTCCCAGGGCTTACTCTGATCCCCCAAACCTCCGACCTCTTGAAGTCCAAGAAAATCTAGGCCTTCAAGGCCTAAAGCCGGCCATGCAGTAGCAATGTCAGCCAGCGACTTGCCCTGAACGTTCCAACTGGCAGCACACAATGCATAGGCTTGGGGGGAGACTGCAGGTCAGGGGTTGCTCGGGCAATGTCTTTCCCACAGATCAGCAAGTTGAGCTGCTGGGAAACCGGTAAGGCTCTCAAACTGTGAAGCGCGGACATACCACGGTATGTGGTTGCCTCTGGCATCGCTGATAATGAAGTCGTTTACAACTGGTTCACCATCTCTGTCCATGGAGCCAAGAAGTTGGTACTGGTGAACGAAAAGTCTACCGTTCCACATGATCTCAATGTCCCGTTCGGGGATGGGCGGCTTGTTGTTGTGTCCCGGCAGATGCTTCAAAAACTCTTTGGTCAGGACAAGGGCTCGCACACGCTCACGCTCTTCTTTGGTTTTGCTCTTTGTAGCCCAAATTTTGTTACCTTCTGAGCCAGGCACTCCACTAGTGAAGCGTTTGGTTTTGAGCTTGTCAAGGATCTGGAGCTGCTGCACTCTTCTGAATTTGATATGTGCTTGGGGGTCCTTGAAAACAAGCTGGACTTTGATGAAGTTCGTCCGACTGTAGGGGGCCCAGAGGTCATCATAACTGTCGGGAAATCCTATGGCTGAAAACATGTTGGCGACTTCTTGCTGCGCGTCTGCCTTTTTGGCATCGGTCCAGCCTCCAATGATGATGTCAAGATCACCTTCGTCCTCTCTGCTATCTGCAGAGCTGCGCGGGGATCTAGGTGATGGAGGACCATTTCTGGATAGGTTGATACGGGGAGGTGTTAGGGAGCGTTTTGCAGTTTCAAGTTCATGGAGTCTCTTTTCAAAATCCTGTAATCTGTCAAGTTCCTGGATACGGGACTCGAGGGCTTTGATTTGTTGTTGTGCTTGAAGAATGTGTTGTGTATGTTCGTGCGCAACAGCCTCAAGATGCGAAACGCGAACCCCTTGAGCCTGAATTTCAGCTCCATACTGTGCAAGTTCGCTGCGAGACAGGTCAACCTTACTGTGTAAACCCATAATGCCATTCTGAATTTCCTGAATCCAAGGAGGGGCATCGTTTCCCAGGGGAAAAGGTCCTACACCACCAACGGGGTTATGACTAGTAAGCGTCGGAGCAATCGGGGGCGCAGTGTATGGGGGTGGAGCTGTGGTTTTGGCGGCTTGAAGCTCATCTTCATCCCCGGCTTTAGCTCCTGCCAGATCGTCTTTTGGGTCCTTCTGCGTGAGTGCAATATCATCATCTTCGTCGTCATCAGCAGTAAGGTCAAAGGTACTGGGAGCAGGAGGCATAGGATTGCTGAAGGTTGTGGCCCCTACCTTGGGGAGAGGAGTAGTGCTGTCAGTAGCTCCCTCTTTGGACGCAGCTACCGAATAGGGGTTGACAACAACAGGAGTTGCGGAAACTGGGGCCACGCCGAAGTCCGGCATTTCAGCATCTACTTCAGGTTTCTCGGTTTTGAGCTTCTTGTTTTCCGGGGGGGCAGTATCAGGTGACAGTTTTCCAAGGCGTTCTCGGGAATGTTGAGGCTCTCTGGAGGTCCTAGGCTTTCTTCCCTCGCGTCCTTCCCGTCTACCTGTGCCCTCTCTGTTGTCCCGGGTCTCGTTTCTTGCATCCCTAGCATCACTTCTCGTTCGACCTCTCAAAGGTTTCTCAAGGGCCTCGGTGTGCCGACCAACGGCAGGGAGCGGTGTTGTCTCCGGCATCTTGAAAGTTTTCTCCCTCACAACTCTCGACTCTCCCTCTCTTACTCCCGAAAGTAAGCAAGGGGAGAAGAAGAGAAGACAGAGAAGTAGAACCAACCGATGTCAGCGAGCCCCTCACGGAAGCCGTCCAAGAATAGACCCCTCTCAAAGACAACACAGTTTTCTCTCGAGCCAAATGCTTGAGCCATTCAAACGCAATAATTAAGAAGGTGCCGGTCAATGCTCCATTTGCGGGAATTATTAGCGACAGTTACGGAATAACAGACTTTGATTTTTTGAACGTGTCTAAGAGAAATGTTAAAAGGCTAACGTTTAGAATAATGGATGGGGCGGGGAATGTTATAGACTTAAACAATGTAAATGTTAGTTTTAGCCTCCTCTTTCATAATAAGGATATGGATTGAAAACAAATAGAAAATATATAGAATATTATATATGAGTGAAGAAGCATCTGAATTAGTGAAAGCCGATGAAACACCTGAACCAGAAGAGCCTAAAGAAACCCAAGAAGAAATAACCACAGAACCACCGGATCCTAAACCTTCAAGAGTAAAGATCACGGAAGTGGCGAAGCAAATGACAGAGTGCGGAGATTGTAAGAAACCGATGAGTATGAAAACGCTAAGGTATTCCCACCCTGGCAAGTGCGAAGGTAAGCCGAGCGACATAATGTCTAAACCCGTTAGAAAAAACAATGTGAAACCAAAAGTGAAAGTAAAACCATTAAGTGTAGCAAACAATGAAGAAACTAGAAATGTTCCAGTTCAACAGCAACCCGTGGCACAACTGGCACAAACAAAATATCAAATCCCGCCCCCAGTTTCTAAGGCTATGCCACCGCCTCCACCCCCAAATATGCAACCTCATGACAATTTGACACAAGCACAACTCATTCAGTTGCAATTCCGAACAATGAAACAAGAAATGGTGAGAAGGAGACAAGAGAAAGCCAACAATATGTGTCAGGCAATGTTCAATTCTCGTTCTAAAAAATCTAGGTAATTAATATATAGCAATGGTTTTATATAATAAATACAAGTTCAGACAACAAGCAAAGCAGAAAAAGAAAAAGTCCTTGGACAACCCTGTAGTAAATGAAGCATCCGAGCTAAATTTTCATAAACCTAACATTGGCTATCTTTTGCACCTAAAAAAGCAATTGGAAGCCAGAGAGGCGCACGTCAGCAAGAGGCTATGAAAACGCGACTGTTAGAGGGACAACATAAAGCAAATTATGAGATGGAGATGAGCAGACTGAGAGAGGAGATGCATAATCCACGGATCCCCGAGACATCCTTAGAACACTTGAAGAACAGATATGAGAAGTTGGAGAAATTAAGTTCTGCAGTTTTCTAAATAAACATAAAGTATAATGTCACTAAAAACTTCTAAAATTCAGTTTAATCGCAGTAGCCGATACGAAGACATTTTAGAACTGGTTAATGACAACGAGGAAGCGTTAACACCATTTCCAAACAGAGATGCGGTTTTTTACAAAGCAAGTAATCAAGGATCTTATTTTGATGGACGGGATCATTTGGACAGGTTGCAAGTGGAACAGAACAGGATAGCCGAAAGAGTAGTTAGAGATCATATGATGAGACAGTATGCACAAGAAAACGGAATGACCCACAGAGCCTTGTTCAGAGATACATCGCCGAGAACAGCGGGAGGATCAGAAGAACAAGAATTTCTAGATTTAGATGAAGATCAAAATTATACACGGGCAGAATTCACCTCAACAAAGGCACCCAGCAACAAAGCCACTAGCAACAGCACTAAGCATTAAATCCACTGCACATATGCGATGGCTCATCATGAACCCTTTCCTCCACTGCAACTTCTGTCTCACGCCAATCTTCGCACAATCGTCACGAGCTTTCCTTCACTGAACTCGCCGACGAAAGATTTGCCACTGGCAAGAGTTTGTCGGCCACGGCCGGACTTGCGGCCACAAGCCCACCCACCAGAATAGGAATGCCCTTCCTGGCTTTGGTGCGTGCCAGTCCCATGAGGCTGAGAACTCTGATGCAAACTGCAGACCTCGCCGTCGAACATCGACCCATCCAGGTACACGATTTGCGCGATCCCAAATGGGCTATGCAACGTCTCGTCACTCAACATACCTTGTATTTGACTTGCTAGCTCGGCAGCAGTGGGCCGGTCAGACATGTCCACATCTGAACAAGCAAAGGCAAGTCCTGCAAGCAGTTGTGCGATTGCTGGGGCCCATAGCCCGCGCTTATCAACCATGCCAGCAACTTGGGCAGTGGTGTGCACGTGTTGAAAAGAATACTGTAACCTCCCAGCCTTCTGCACAGCCGCAGGGCGCCTTGTCAATGTCTCTAGAATCACCATCGCCATTGCGTGAATATCGTTTTCCTTACGAACTTTGGAAGACACGATGCAGGACGGGTCGCAGTATCCAGGGGGGCCAAATCCTTTGGGTTCCACCTCGACTTGGCCATGCTGTAGAAAGACCGACTTGCCATAATCAGCTAGTTTGGCTTGCCCCTTCTCATCTATGAACACATTTGTAGATTTGATGTCGGCATGTACAATTTGCGGCTCATTGCAGTGCAAATGCTGCAACCCTTTTGAAATGCCGTGAAGCACGTCGCAGCGGGACATCCATGTGAAGCCATGATCACTGCCCATGCGCGAAAACAGGGTGCCACCAGCACAGAAGCGTGAAACGATACAATTGTCAGCCCAGTCCACCAATTCCACAATGTTGGGGTGAGCCGCTTTTTGTCGGACTGCACGGAGAACCGTGAGCTCATTCTCGAAGTCCTCCTTCTTCTTGAAAATCTTGCATGCCAATCCGTCTAGCCGGTACACTGATGCCTCACCTCCCTCTGCAACGAACTCTGCTGTGCTTTTTACGTGCTGCACGTCGAACGCGTTGACGGCCAGCACCCACTGGATCCAATGGATTGCTCGGCAGAATACTGAAAAAGGACCTTCTGCACACCTCCTGGGCACGATGTCTCCAGATGCTTGATTCTCACATCCAGGAGCCCTACATCCAGGAACCCAGCTGCCGTGGCAGGCGTAGCCTTCCAGGAAGATTGAGCGGTGGTAATCGCTGACCACTGCTCTTGAAGCCAGCTGAAAACAGTGGCCAGTGAAGAAAAGGGATTCTCTGAACACATGATTTGGCGGAATCTACAGAACAAAATCACCCTGCAAGATTCTGCTATAGACATGAAGCCTGTCCGATGGAATTAGTAGCTTGCTGTTAACATGTAGCCCCTGGCATGCTGGTGGACCGTAGTCCTCGAGCCGTAACTAGCCATGAGAACACGCACTAGCGGGCAAGAAGCAATGTCGGAATTGTGCAACCGGCATCTGCCCTACTGCTATGCCGAACAATATGACAGTCCTCGTCCTCGCTCTCGTCGTCGTAGTGGTCGCAATTGTCAAAGAGCGTGCCGTTGCGAAACAGAAGGGCTGCTTTCAATGCCACCCTGAAATGTTTCTTTTCCTGCTCTACACCAGCTGCCTCGCGATTGTGCCAAGGTGTTGGGTGTTGGGGTTCTTGGTATTCCTATCCTGGACAGTGGTGATACTGTAATTCGGTAGAAGCCTACGGGGAAGCGCGGTGGTTCCGGAGAGCGGGTTCTACTATGAGGATGCTTGTGCTAATGCTCTTGCTTGGTTGGGGGTCGGGTTTCGTGAGAGGGTGAGGGCCTGGGTTGAGGGTTTGGTGGGATTCCTAGGGCGGGATATTCGGATTTGGGTTGAGTTGGTTGGTGGTGGTATTATTACCCGAAAACGGGCAAGGGTTCTACTAACTGAGACATGTCCTGAGCCCGACAATCCGAAAGACTCAAAGATGGTCATCCCAGAGGGCTTCACTCTTCGGCCCCTACCGGAAATCCAACAAATAAACTACGAAAATCCTTTCCCCGCGCTATGGCTGCCCCTGAACCTCCGAGAATGAGCATTGCGCTTCAACAGCCCAAAGAACCCTTCGATCCTGCAGAATCCCTGGATACGCTGTAGCGGCAGACCTAAACCAAAGCCTTCCCAAGCGCTGGCAAAGCGGAAAGATGAGAGGTTGGCCAAGCTTCCGGGGAGTCGGGCGGCAGCTGGGCGTAGACTAAAGGATCAACAGGCGGCTTCTCCCCCCAAGCCTGCCGAAAGCCGAAGGATTCGTGCTGCTCTTTTGAGAGCTCTTCTCATTGGCTCGATGGAGACTTTGTCGCTGTCTAGGCATCCCTTGGGGCAAAGGAGCCAGTGTAGAGTTTGAGTTGAGCCTAAGACGCCAGAAACGGAACTTAGGATCCACTCAACAGGCCTCGCGATGAGTGAGGCCGTAAAACTCACAATGCTCACAGAGAGCTTGGTTCTGCCAGGCCGAGAATCTCGCTACGTAAACGGGTAGAGAGGCTTCCTTACAGATCCAAGCTACTTTGGACCTGTAGCCGCCAAGGAGGAATCAGCCTTCAGCGCTAGAGGCTAGAGTCTGAAGAGCTTGCAGGCCCCTACTTCTAAGAGGCAGCAATCAATCTTACTCACGTGGGATCTTCACAACACGTGGTGTTGCGACCTGAGGAGTCGGGCACCTTCAACAGGAAGGCGAAAGAAAGCCCATCCTACATAACTTCAACACCCCGGAACACCAATACCGAACCGTTCCCACGTGTTTCAATACGTTCAGACCCTCTCCAAACCTTCAAGGACAGGTAAATGCATGCTTGCACAAAAAGCCTGCCTTGGGTGCGCAATCCTGGGCAAAGCGAGAGCGAGCACTAAAAGGATCGGGAACAAGTGAATTCCCAAGGTTTCCGTGGTCCTGACTTTCTGCGGGTATATGAACCCAAGCATGAAACTCAACATCCACACATCGCAGAGAAAATTCGGCCTCAGGGCTACTTGTAGGGGGAGTAGGCAGGGAAGGGTCTTCTAGGGCGATGCCGAGACAAAGGCGGATGGCAAATGGAATGAACATGTGTTCGGGTTTGTCGGACCGCTAAACAGATTCTCAAATGAGGGCTTGAGAAAGCTTCAACAGCACTTCCCTCAAAAAAAGCGTTCTCTTGTCATCACTTCTCCCTGCAGCTCGGTCGCACAGGGGTGAAGCCAGTAGTCGGCCCCATCGTGAGTGGATGGGTCATCCAGAATCATTGGCTGGATATCCACATCCTCCTGACCAACTCCCAACAAGACTCTTGGACCAAAGCCTGAAGGACCCGTGGGAAAGCATCGCCAGGAGGCACATAGGCAAAAGAGTGACGGTGTTCGACTGCCAACTCCATCGCGCTAAGGATCTATGGGCTATGGGTGCCTTCCAACTTTAGTGATGACCGCTCAGCAGCTCTGATCAGCCCTGCCTCGGTGATGTTTGGGGGCTGTCCACATGGCAAAGCCGAGTAGCCTTGGGACGTCGGAGTGGGGTGGATGAGCCCAAGCTACGCTCATGCGCCCAAAGAGTGGTCCGATACGTTCAAGCAACGTCCGTTGGTTTAGCACTGCGTACCTCTTCGCCATCAGCTCCTGAAGCGACATTTTTTGTGGGCCAGCGTTCATATCTGTCATAGCTACCCGGCAGGGTGCGACAAGGAACTCATTTTACGGCCCCAGGTGAACCTGAAGCGCAACAGTCAGATCCTCTTCACCAACTCATGGCAAACTGGACTCCGCTTGCGCTAGAGTCACTAGAGTTCCTGCGAAAGTATCTATCTTTCTTGTCTTACAATGCATAGGCGAGCCTCGGAGCTTGAAAAAATGCCCTCGTAGTGAGGGCACGAAACTTCGTATCGCAGTTCCAAGCTGCAGCTAAGAGCTGCCAAGCTTTGAACTCTACGAAAGCTTCAGGGGAAAGGTCCTCTACCCCAATGCCCATGCCAAAGTCCCGAGCTCGAGAACCCCAAACAGCTTGAGCCCAAGTACCAACGCTGGTCGTCGTGCAGCCGAGCTTTGGTCCAACGAACCTTCGGCTCAAGAGTCTGAAAGCCTTCGGTTCGAAGTCCAAAGTTCGAAAGAGGTGTCACTGAGTCAGTATCATGAAGGCCGTTACAGTAAGGCTAGTCTTGGTGTGCTCTGGGCCTGGTTTCGGTTACCAACACTACTCCTGCTTGTGTTCCTGGCTCTTCACCGCTGAGCTTCAAGTTCTCAGGCCAAGTTGATGTGCTCCGCCGCAAGTGGAGCAGGACTGGCACAATTCTACAAATGACTTCCTGGTCCTCATATCCTGCGCAAAGGGGAGCCGAAAGGAAAGCTGGCTTGGCGGAGCCAAGGCACAGAGAGAGCATTAGTACAAGCGCATATACCATCCGCTACACTCGCTTTGCAGTGGGTCATGAATACATCGCCCCCTAACAACTAACATGCGCAAATTTCTGAATTCGCTGGAAGGATAAAGCATGAAAACGCTCGCATCCACCAGCCTCAGAACCTTGCTTGCTATACTGCATGAAAATTGAAGTCAACCCGTGCACTCCCTGCACATAACCTCCACAAGCAGAAAATTCTAATGTTGCGGCGTGGGTAGCTCAAAGATCCCCTTTTTCAAGTCGCTGTAGTCATCCGGGTGCTTCTCTTGGATCAACCTGAGAGATTCCAAGAGTTCGCGGTCCCACGCCGGTCATACTTGTGCACTGCTGAGGAAACCACCACCAGCACCATCATCTGCAACAGCCGAAGACAGTAATGACATTACGACGACAACTCGCGACGAAAAGCATGACCATGACCATGATCACGACCTGAAACGACTACAATCGACCCTTGCAACCGCTGCCCCTCGCCTGCCCAAACTGACAGAGATCGCTTTAAGGCTATCAGGAGCTTCTCCGAGCCCTAGGGGCCAGTCGCCATCGAGGCAGCCAGCCACTTCTTCGTCGATTGCCAGCTGGCCGCGCAGGCGCTTAGAAAACGTGCCAGTGGTAGGAAAGACTTGGTGAGTGACGAAACAGTAGAAACCATGTGGGGTTCCAACATCGAGCCTCGGGTTCTCGGCTACCAGACCCGAGCATGACCACACTGGAATTCTCTTAGGGCCCTGGCATTTGCAGAGTCTGCTTGGGAAGGCTTTCGGGTCCGGGGCTGGCAGTGAGGTAGGGACAACAGAAGCACAAAGAGAAGAACAAGGACACAGCAGTCGACCTGTACTCCTTAAGAGCACGTCTGGCCTCGTTCTCACGGGCTATCCTTAATTGTCGCTGCGCTCAATCATGTCAACTGCTTCGTGATTCGCGAGGAGCGGCGATAAGCAAAAATAACCACAAAAATGCACATTGTTCAAATCACAGGCCCAGGAGCCAAACCCCGGCGCGCATGGATGGATGATCTGCAAGACAAGTCGGGCTGCTCTCACCGGGAAGATGAAACGTGAAGGATGGTGAAGGCGGTTAAGGGACGAAGGGTTAGGTCCCACAAAGGCAGCTCTAGAAAGTGCTTTGGCCCCGGCTTGGAATGTAAAAGGGTCGGACTGGCAGGCTATGACGGTGAAGCAGTGCACTTGAGCATCGATTCCGACAAATCTGGCTACTCGTGAACAATGACCCCAGAATGAACTGTTCGCTAGACTGACCACCTCATCTCGCAATGTCCCAATGTCATGGAAATCCTTTGGACAAGTACTCCCCTGGCGCCGCTGCACAGGGGACAAAGCGCAGCGATTGACGCTGCCGCTAAACATTGGATTGCTCCAGGGTTCCTCCATGGCCTATCCTCCGAAAGTGGCAAACACGGAGACCCCTACAACAGCTCAGCCCAAGGAACCGCGGAAGTCTCGGACCACGAAGCGGACATAGCGTGCACGAACAGGGTTGGTGAAGAAGACCTCAGCTAAGGACAAATCGGAAGGGATTTCAGCCCATACAAATGTGAAGTTCTACTGTTTAATGTGAGGCTTTACGGCTCCAGACGTTGCTTTTCAGAGCCGAAGAACCCTGAAGCGCAAGCGCTCAAACCTGGGTATACGATATAGGTATAGATGGCAGCTCTATGAGAGCTTGACGATCAACCCTTGATCCCGTGCATCCCTGAGACCAGCAAAGCATCCATCAAACTACAGCCCCCACCCCCCGCCGCCAAGCTTCCCATAAGTCTGAAGATTTGTCCAACCCCCCGACGGCCCTAGATGAAGCGAAACCAGTCAATAGTCAGCCGCGAGTTTTGACCAGAAACTTCCAGAATCATGCTGGGAGAACGAGGAAGCAGCGAAACAACTCCGGCTTTGAAACAGTTTCAGAATAGAAGGTGATTCATCCTTTGCTCACTGAATGAGTTTCCATAAGTCCGGTACAGACTCTAGACACCAAGCTGTGCTCCGACTCCAAACCCAACAGCCCGATCCCAAAGCTGCAAATTATGCATTCCGATTCCGGCGTACTTAGGAATACAGTTTCATTCTCGTCCCCCTCATAGCTACAGTACACTGTTATGCTATGATATTAAACGCTACCACCCTCGCCGAAATCCTGTGGTACTTGCCCAGGCATCCGACGTTCACTTGCGTGTTCCTGTCGCGGTTACCTCCTCGAGCACCTTCTCTTGAGGCCGTTTTCTGGAGTCTTTAAAAAAGTGATGCAAGTAGCAGGCTTAGACTTCCGGATGCTCGGATGACAAAAGGCCTGCCTGGCCGGTGGTTCAGTCCCACTAGACTTGCCTTTGGTTAGTAGGGGATGGAGGAATGGGAGTGGGGTGCAATTATACCTACTATGACTACCATCCTTCCATTCCCTACTTACCAAAGGTAAGTGGATGAAGCAGCAAGACTTCAGCGTGAAATGAGATGCTCAAACAGCTTAAGCCAGGCCTGCAGGCAATGTTTAAACTCAAGTCTGATCCCTGGCAAGCGTTCCGGGGGAGTTGGAACGACAGCATACTGATAGTTCTTAAGGCTTACGCAGGCCTCTGGGAAAATTGGAATTTGGTTTTGTGCGGCGGGTGAGCCGAGTAAGACTACTTTTTCCCACCGAAGGCCGCAACTCAGAGCCAAAGCCAAGAAATGCCAGTGGAAATGTTACACACCTTACAACGCAAACACAAGCGTGAGAGCCTCTACACCAAAACGCGACATAAGGAGATGACGATAATGGGACATGACCCAGAACTCTTCTTCTGCTAACGGACTTCACATCTTACTTCTCCGACAGAGAGTCCAAATCGAACCCTGCCACTTTTGTTGCCAGCATCAGAGACCTCGACTTCGAAAACTGGTAGGGCTAGCTGACTTAGCGCACAACCACCTACAACGGAACCTGATAATGGGGAATGCCAGATTCTGGCCAACATGAGATTCCTAATCCTCATGAAGTCCCACCGTCCCACCCAGCCCGCCTCTCCGAAGCTGAAGTCTAAGTCGCGTACAGTAGCCTTTCTAAAGCCCCGTACGTAGCCCCAGGCCGGCCTGGGGGCTCCTTCAAGGTCGCCGTGGTCTCTCCTCAGACTCCAACTGTCAGCTGAAATACACATCGATTGCAGGTCGCACGTCGTAGGTTGCAGCATTCCTGTTTTGGCTGTTGGAAGCCTGCGAGTCGGAAATTGCGCGGTCACCAATTAGAGTGATCTAGATGCATCAGTCCATGTCATTACCACCTCCAGGCTACAAGTAACCGGATTGCTCTGCGGAAGTTTCCCAGTCTGGTTATGAGCGTCCATTCTCTATTCCGAGCCTCACCACGCTGAACATGTATCATGTGTCTGGGGTAAATCTCGGGCCAGTCAGCCACCCGCTTCTGCAAGAAGCCAGGGTATCCATGCACCGCTATCGTTTCAGCACGTGTTTTTGGGAGCGCTCCTTTGTGGAAGCTACATTGCTACAATGCTACAACTTGAGGAAGAAGACAGCTTGCGATTCTGATGCTTGTTACTTGCTGTGCGTCTGAAGACTTTGCCTTGAAGCAGGGCCCTGGAAGGACTGACTTTGATAGAGGCTGCCGCAGCCCCGAAAAACTGCCAGGTCGCTGTTTCCGCGTCAGTGAAGCCTCTCTTCGAGTCTTTGTGTTATGGATAAACCTGCGACGCCTGGCTGCGCCCCCCTGCTGCTGCCAAAGAGCCGGTCTGGACGATCCAGCTTTTCACCTCAGAGACTCAGAGATGCCACGGCCTGAAACGCGAGGATCTCATAGAACTTGTAATCGATTTCGGCTTTAACCGGCCGGGCCGGTTAAATTTAACCGATTTGGGCTTTAATCGGCCGGGTCGGTTAAATTTAACCGATTTGGGCTTTAATCGGCCGGGCCGGTTAAATTTAACCGATTTCGGCTTTAGTGGGCCGGGCCGGTTAAATTTAATCGATTTCGGCTTTAATCGGCCGGGTCGGTTAAATTTAATCGATTTCGGCGTTCATCGGCCGGACCGGTTAAATTTTAATCGATTTCGGCATTTAATCGAGGTTTCCGGCTTTGATAATGCAGTGGCATCTCTTCTGGGTCACAGACCTAAACTGTAAGCTCTAACATGCTACTACGGCAAAACTTTGCACCGTCTTCGACACTGTGGCCTGCTGCGTAATGAATCCCTGCACAAGGTCGTATCAGCAACTGCGACTCTCAAGCATCCAGCACACTCATTGCGATGCTGTCGGGGTATGAAACACTCGAAGCCTTCAGCCCCAGGACCCAAGCACACGAGATTCCACAGGCAAGCCAGGCACCCACTGTGGATGATTCGCGCGGCCTTTTGTTGCAACACCTTGCATTGCTTGCATTTGCTTCGTGGGCAGTCTTCAGTAGCAAGACATTCCTTGAACACATCATCTTCAGAGTAAGGCACAATGACACCAACATGCTCACAAGTCACGATGCAAGGCCACATTGGCAATGTCTGGAACTAATGGCCTTTCGCAATCTTGCTAAGGACTGCTAGCTGCTAGGTCTTGTCGAGCCCTGGTTTTGTGCATCTTCCAGCCACGAACCTGCAACAAGGCAAGATTTCCTTGCCCGCAGTTCGAGTCTGAGTGCGCTTGTGGTTCTGACGGGCAAGACTTGTGCGAAAGCTCATTCACACATTGACGCGTTATACTCGGCAAGGGGTAAGGGGCGGTCAGCATTTTCTGTGATCTGTCAGCTTGAGACCGAGAATGCTTTGCTTTTTATTCTGTGAAGCTGCGCTTGACATTTACATAGGGGGATCCACATGGAGTCTACAGGGCAGGATGGATTCATGGTTTTACGGGTCCCCCACCATGAGCTTCTTTGAATGTCCCTCGATGCACCCGACCCCCTCCCGCTCCCCCTCCCTGTCCGCCTATTCCGAGGGGTCCACATTTTCCTCAAAATTTGGTGGTACAGCATCCGTATCGACGAAGTCGCAGACGTCCCATGAAACAATGCGCCTGCCACGAGCATGACCTTCCCGAGGTCAATCGTCATGTACTCATTCTTTCCTCAGTTCTGCGCAGTGCAGCGGGCCAGAAGATTGACCCCGCCCCACAAAGCAGAAACCAATGCCACCTGAACAGTCTAGCTGGAAGTAAAAGGATTGGTAACGGATGACTTGCCTTTAAAGGGGCTGCTGACTATATGTTTGAAGAGGTGGGCACTAATTCTCGTGAGGCACGGGTTCAAGTTTTCCCTCGCTGCTGGCTTAGATCCATGGACAATTACCTGCGACTCCCTTCCACTGCCACTGACCCTTCAACATCGGCCGTCTGCACTCTAACGCAACACGCAACCTTAATCAGAGGCTGCTGGATGCAAGCCCGAACGAAGCTGCAAAAGAAGTGGCGGCCTCAAGACAATGACGCCGGATTTGTTACAGTAATTTTGCTCCCTCATGTTCCCTCATAGTCCCCGCTTTTACATATATGATGCTATGCTGCTGTACGTTACGACGTTAAGTGCAACATCATATAACAAGATAACCCTGAAGCCTTTCGGCCCTACGCAGAAAACAAGCCGGCTTTAAAGAAAGATCAGAGCAGATGTCGCTTGTGCTTTGAGGCCCAGCATAACGGACTCGAAAGCTTTGATCGACCATAGCCTCAATGGGCTTTCCATGGGACTCCACGAAGCGTGTTCAGGGTTGGAAAAGGGCTCTTAGGATTTTAGCCTTGCTAAAGCGGCGACTCGACATACGAGGACGTGGAACATGAAATGGAAACTGGGGTTCGTGAGGGTCTCCTGTCCATGCTAACTGGAATCATGAAATGGGTGGGGCAAAATGTCGAAGAGGCTTTGTGCTTTTGTGTTGGGGTTTGCTCAGGCTTAGCCATTGAAGCTCCGACCGCAAGATTCTCGATCAGCGCCTTGCAAAGGCAGAAGACCTCTCCTGACCAAACCCCGAAACCAAACGTTGTGAATCTCAGGTTGCAGCCGTGCCCAGGTGTCCAGCCGCCTCTGGGATTCAAGCACAGCCGGGTGTAAGGATGTATCTATTATATATCTATCTATATATATATATATATTTATTTATGTATATATATATATATATATATATATGTTTTTCTTTATATATATATATATACTTATATTTATATTTATATTTATATTATTTTATTTTTATTTATATATATATATATATAGGACCAAAGGCCAAGAGGTGTACCAGGGCTTCTGTGGCAAAGCTCTCAGCCATGAGCAAAGGAAAAGACTCGAAAGTGTATCCGCTTTCCTGATGTGCTGAGACTGAGTCTGACTGAGTCTGACTGCACATGCTGTGTCATGCTCTGCCTACAGTATGATTGTAGGGCTTAGGGTTTTAGGACTTAGGGTATCCTACAGTGCTGTTGGGGGCCTCGGGCCTCGGGCTGTGTTGGATTGCCCAGAGATGACTCTCCTCTGTTTCCCACCTTCTCCCTCGATCTTTCTCCCTCATGCGCAGAAGCTTTTGGCTCCCACTTGTCGGACTCTCGCGAACCCGCGCTGCAGGCAACAAGTCTCACTCGGCGACATAGAACTAGGAAGCTCACCACACTACGTAACCAGGTCACCTATCAGCATCCAAGAAACCATTGTGTGGAGAGCCTCACAGATCTATGTTTCGGGAGGGGTGAAGTCACAGTTCGCTTCGACCCCAGTGCAAGGCAGTGCTACAAGGGAGGAGTGCAGTACAAAACAGCAACGAAACTACAACAGCAGCTACAGTGCAATAGTGCCCAGTACAGCGTGGAGGTAACCTACAGCTGCCGTTGAACAGCCACCCAAACAATTACATACATTCCGCATGCGCTACCAGTACATTGCCCAGGCACGATTGCACACACTACTCACTACTAGCAGGGAATCCGCAGATCACCCCCAGACACGTGGTCTCACATACTGTCGTCTCAGCATACTGTCGTCTCAGCAGACGTCATTGGCAGGTGCAGCGAAATGCAGTGGACTCACGACTGTCAGAAGTCAGTCCCCAGCAACATCCGCCCCGATCCGGACCCTGGTTGCCAGATGCTTTTCATGCTCTCACAACGTCCGGAACCAGGTGTTTCATGCCAGGCTGATGGCCTCCGTCCCAGAAAGGTGCGAGTGGCAGCATGCTGATGTCACTCGCAGCTCGCTCCAGATCAACGGCAGCCTGCTGATGTCACGCGCAGCTCGCTCCCGCTCAACTGTGTCCAGCAGTGGATCACTCCGAAAAAATCTCAAGCGCGAGTCCAGAGATCGTGCCGGGACCCCCAAAAATGACATGGCTGACCCAATGCATCAGCCCAAAGTCAACTGGGTCAATCCACTGCATCCAGAGTCCAAGCACGAGCAACCTCGAGCACCTCTTAGCAGTCTCTGGTAGCCCAAACTCGTTGCTGCAGGTGTGTTGCTCATCAGGTCAGGAAGGGGCAAGGCCGTGTGGCCTACCTTTGGCGAGTATCTCCAGTCGTGCGAAAGACGTGGCATCTAGAACGCCATCACGAGCAACCTCAAGCAGTCCCTCTTATCACGTACCAACTGTGCAGGTGATGTTCGGCTTTCCAGAAAGAGGTAAGGCAGCGCGGCCCACCGTTCACCAACGTTGCAGTGGATGTTCGGCTTTCCAGAAAGAGGTAAGGCAGCGCGGCCCACCGTTCACATTTGCCACCAGTTGCGCAAGGGGCCATGGCGGCGTGACAGGCTGGTTAGTGGTTGCTTAGGGGGGGTGACAAGGAAATATCACAACATGGGGGTCTAGTTATCCGGAGACCGTTGCACAACAGACCAGATCGACGGTGGGGACGACCGAGAGACGGAGGACAGATAGCGACGACCCGAGAGAGAGACACAGTTAGGGCAGGCAGCGGAGGCATCAAAGGAACTCAGGGCAGGCAGTGCACAGTGCAGTGAAGCAGGAAGGCAAGGAAGGCAGTGCAAAGGAAGACAGTGCAAAAGGCTGTTTTTTTTTTTTTTGTGCAGCCGAGTTGCCGATCCTTAGTGGGCCCAGCGTTTTACACACGGGGCCACTACGGGTTATGCGCACTGGGACTCTGCTACCTCGACAACCTCATGCAAGTCCACTACATGTTTGTGCTTGTTGAAAAAGGTGTGCAGGCTCTGTTGTTTAAGGCGCGGTAGGGACCCGTGCAAGGCAACATGAAGCTCCAGCGGGGACGGGAGAGGAAACCTAAGGTTCCGAAGATGTTCCTGAACTCCCAAAGTCAGAACTGAAGCCTGAAGTACCGAAAATGCAACGAGTATGAGGCGCTCATGGGACCTGTCGGGACTCGCAACGTGGCCGGCGTGGAGTACTTTACGGGGGTTGAAAACAAGGGGTTTACGAAGGCTCTCAACTCTACCCCACAGTTGGGTTCCTTGGTGCTCCTTGGGAACTGTGCCTTGAGGGTCCTGTATCCATAGGCCGTCGTTGTTCCAGTCGGGAGTATTGAGAGCTACGACAAGTGAGGGCGTGGGGGCATTCCGGGTGTCACGGTGAACACGATCAATACAGCCCCGTCGTATGACATACGTAGTGTAGGTATGAAGCGGAGCAATCCACTTGAGATGTTGGTTGACGGCTAGGTTGAACAGCGGCATGTCAAGGGAATGTGTTAGAACTGAGTCACTGCATCTAGGGCTAGCTCCTCCTACCACGTAGGTACCACTTCCTCGCTCAGCACGTTTGCGAAAGGTGGCGGGTATCATGTGAAACATACGTATGATGTCAAGTTGGCATGGTGGTCGGTCTAACTGAAGGACTCGGAAGGCTTCGGCTTCGACATGTCGGATTCGATGATCGCTGTGGTCGGGATGAAGTGATGGGGGCAGGGGTGCAACGCATGCATGACATGGTGTGGCTGACTGGCGCTCTTCTTGGGAGGGCTCTGGGCCTGATTTGTTGCGTGGTCTCGGGGTCCTCAAATCAATAGTTCGTCCTAAAGACGGCTGGAGACTGAGAAACGACATGCGACAGCACTGCACACAAAAGACCCCCTACCTTTGAACCGACAAGTCTGACGATCAAGCTCAATAAGTACGTGCAGCTCAGCCATGGCTCTCTACCCACATGAAGTGACGCCGGCGCGGTCTCTCTTTTTGCTGCGGTCGGTGTCAAGGAGTCGCGCAGTGCAGGTGGCGGCAAGGAAAAGGAAAACAGTCAGTGCAAGTAAAGTACAGCGCAAGGAAGGCAGTGCAAAGGCAGTGGCAGGCAGCAGCAGTGCAGTTGCAGCGTGGTTTGGCCCCCAGATTTGAAGATTAAGCTCGGCGCTACATGCAACACCACAACTAGACAAAGTACCAGGGGCGTGCCAGCTGCTACGGCAATCCGCTGAAAATGACACTGCGATTTCAGGCCATGGCTCCACCGTGGCGACACTATGCACAGCATCCGCCTACATGTGTTGTGAGTGCTGCTGCAAGGCCGTTGCCAGAGTGTCCATGCTGGTGACGATCACTGGTGCCGGTCTCGCGCTGGATGAAGGTCTGTCCCACTCCGTGTAGACTGTCGGCGTGTGGGCGGGGACCGGTGGTGGCCCTCTCTGTACCCAGCCATGTGGGCCCAAATGCGGGGCCGGTTGCATAGGCGGTGGCTGGTTCGGTCCACTGGCTCCGCTCGCTGCCTGATTCTGTCGAGGTGGAAGGGCATGTAGGACCTTTTCCACCCCGCCTTGGACTTCGTTGAGTAGGCGAAGTCGTTGTCCCATCACCGAGCTGTGGTTCTCGAGGGCGGTGGAGACGTCGGTGAGCTGGTCCACCAACCCTGTGCACATACTTTCGATCTTCTGAGCCCGGTCCGCCAGGGCTTCTTCCTGTCCTGCGACCCACCTGAGGAGCTTCTCCGTCTCGTCGACCACGTTCTTGAGCTCTGTCTCCCACGGGCTGGGGTTGCCTTTGGCTATGACATTCAGAGCTTTCTCGCTGAAGTCCGAGGCCTGTGCACACGTCTTTTCCAGTCCTCGTACTAGGGCGACGATGTTCCGGATGTCTCCTTGGAGGGCTGCCTTGTGTTTCTCGCCGTCGCTCTTGGTTTCCTCGAGCTTGTCCTTGAGGCGGACGATCAGGGCATGGTCGTCTCTCATATACCCAAGAGCTTGGTCGACCTTGGCGAGCATGTTGGCCAGCTGGTCCTTGATGCCATCAAACTGCTCCTTGAAGGGTGTGATGTCCACCGTCACCTTGCGCGTCTTCAAGGTGGTGGCGGATATGCTCAGTTCCATGAGCGTGTCCTGAAGCGTCGACATTCTCGTTTCCAGGGCCCCTTTGACGTCCTTCAAGAACTGGGCCGACGCAGCTGGGGTCAGCTGCTGGAGAGACCCCATGAGTGAGCCAAGTTCCTTGAGGAGCGCAGAGATCTCTGTGCCCGAGACGGTGCCCATGTCTTTCACCCCTTGGTCCAGTTGCTGCAGCAGGGAGTCGTGGCTGGTTGTTGTAGTCGTCAGCGCGGTCACATCTTGCTGCAGTTGCACCAACAGGGATCCATGGTGTGTGACTGCTCCTGAAAGGGTATTCATGGTTTCCTGGATGGAGGTCAGGAGGCCCGGGACCGTGTCATCCAGGGCCTGCAAGCACTGTTGCATGGCCGTCAGTCCTGCTGGCGAGTCCCCAACCGAGTGGGGTCCTGTCCCTATCATCTGCTGCAGGTCGTTGCAGAGCGCATGGCTCAAGCTGCGGCGCAGGAAGAAGTAGAAGAGCAAGACTGAGAGAGTAGCAACTCCAAGCGTCAAGAACAGCTGTTGCGACGTCACAAGTGAGTGCAGACTCAGCACTGGCACTGCTTGGGCGCGCTCCAGGAATTCCTGGACCTGTTCCGTCACTGGCTCCATCACAACACGGAGGGGGCACGAGTAGGGATGCTGGGGATACTTGGACCTGAGTCGCTACAGAACTGCCAGATAACGGTCTGCAGAAGCCATGTGTGCGGCAGTTTCCTGCCCGACCTGCCCCCCCCCTGCTTTCCCGCCTAGACATGTCACCATGATGTTGGCATGAAAGGTGCCGGGGTGGCTTGGGGAGAGGTGCCAGGAGAAAGCATTGGGATGATGTTGGCATGAAGGTTTTCGGAGAGAGGTTTGCGAATACGCGGGAAAACGAAGATGATGTTGGCCTGAAGGTTTCCGGGGTGTGTTGGCATGATGTTGGCAAGAAGGGTTCGGGACATGAAAAAGCGTTGCTGTGATGTTGGCATGAAGGTTTTCGGAGAGAGGTGTGAATACATGGGAAAACAAAGATGATGTTGGCCTGAAGGTTTTCGGAGAGAGGTCTACGAATACGCGGGAAAACGAAGATGATGTTGGCCTGGAGGTTTCCGGGGTATGTTGTCATGATGTTGGCATGGGAGGTTCCGGGGTGATTTGAGGAGAGGTGACAGTGGAAAACATTGCTGTGATGTTGGCATGAAGGTTTTCGGAGAGAGGCGTGAGTACATGGGAAAACGGAGATGATGTTGGCCTGGAGGTTTCCGGTATGTGATGATGTTGGCATGAGGGTTCCGGGTATGTAGGAAAAACAGGATGAAGCTGTAGGCGTGAAGGTTTGGGCTTCCGGGTGTTTTTGGGAAAGCTGTCGACAATGGGACGATGGCCTGAGGGTTTCGGCGTGGCATTACTCGTTTCCTGTTGCCCTAGGGAGAACGCAGATGGAGCGATGGCATGAAGGTGGCGAGTGGAATTCGAAAACGTTGCGATGGCCTGAGGGTTTCGGCTTGGCACTGCTCTTTTTTTTTTTTCGGGGGTAGAGACAAGGAGGTCTCACATAACAGTTCAGTAGGCAAGGACAGACAGTGCAGAAACAGTACAAGGAGGACACAAAGGACAAGGGAGGTGAGACAGTGCAAGGAAGCAAGGGCGCAAGGGAACAAGGTTCACGATAGCCATGACAGAAAGCCACCAGAGTCGGATTGATCTGTCATGAAAGCCTGGCTGAAACTCAAACGGCAAAAAACCTTCCGAGAATGTCCTAGAGTGCAGGCAAGCTTGGCGAAATGATCCGCTACTTCGTTGAGCACAATCCCCTGGTGTGCTCGTACATGGTGGACCTCCACAGTCAGGCAAAGCTCCTTCCAGAGGTGGATCAGCATACCCGTGACTGAAGCATGGTGCGTTCCTAAAAAGGATCCCTCAAGCACCTGGACCACATACTGCGAATCTGTGAAGAGCTGTACTGGCACATGTGGAAAGTGCTGCCGGATTCGGCGCACCATCTGTAGGGCTTGGACAGCGGCGTGCAGTTCGGCTTGTATGTTAGTACAGGGCTGTGGGACCTTAAAATAGCAAACCGTAGCCTCTTCGACTAGCGAGTATGGTGCAAGTACAACTACGGAGCTGCCCCCGACCTGGGGATGTCCTTTGCGGCCTTGTTGGGCACTCCCATCCGTATAGACGCGCAGGATATGTTCCTGTTGTCCCTGGTCCTGGATCTGGTTGTCCAGGGGGTTGCTGATGCGCATGAATGAGGTGCTGTATGGGGCCTCTACCGGGACATGCCTAGTGGGGAGCAGGGTAAAGCGGTCTTCGCTCTGCACCAGTTGGCATCCGAGTAGGTCGACCTTCTCTGGGGGGCCTGCATAGAAGACCGTCGGGTCCGCATCGTGGGTGCAGGCCCAGTCCTGGGAGAAGGCCTTCCAAAGGTCTCGATCTGCTGCTCCTTCAAGCCACGAGGTTGGGGGCGATCTGCCTTGCCTAAGCAGGAATTTCTCCCAAGCTATCTGCAAGAACCTAGAGGTGTTGGCCCATTTACCTGGCAAGCGTTTATGCCAGTCTCGATTAGCGAAATACCAGGTAGGGCCTCGCACCTGCAACATCAATGCTATGGGTATATAGTCACTCACGGCATAGCGGGCAGCATGGCCCCAAAAGCCGAAAAATTGGCGAGAATGCTCGCCCGGCCACGCGCGATGATTGACTTGCTGTGCAGCTAGTCGAGCAGCCCTGCGTCGCGCCACCCACGACTCCACCGCCCCCTGGAACGGATCCCGGGCAAAACGAAGCATAGCTGTGAGGAAGGAAGTGTGGATAGTGCGCAGGAACCTGTGAACAGTGCTGATGGGCCGAATGGCCGGGCTAATCCACCTCCAACGAGCTGTGATGAAACAGTCGAATACTCTGAGCCTTCTCGTCAACCCGACTTCTGCACGCCTCAGTATGCTGTAGTACGCCCAAAAGGCGCTCGAGACCTTGGCCATACGTGCCTGCAAGATCATGAGGCATGTCAGCTGAAAGCCCATGAGGATACCCAGAAAAAGGAACGTCGACTCATACTTTACCTCACCTGCCGAGAGGTTGAGGGGTTCCTCCGGGAATCCCGGCGTTTGCAAGTATTTGCACTTCTTGGCGTTGAACCTCAGGCCAATGGCTTGAAGTGTGGCTTCGCTGTCACTAAGAAGTCTTTGTGCTTGTGCCCTCGAAGTTGCCAACAAAACCAGGTCGTCAGCAAAGGGGGTGAGAAAAAGCTTACGCCCGCTAGGGTCCTTCAGCCAGGATTCCTCGATGTCTTGCCACTTGGCGTTTGTCGGGGTAAGGAAGTAGTCAATGCAACGCGCGAACAATTCCGCACTATAACTACTGCCCTGCAGTATGCCTTGGCGTAATTGCTGCTCCCACGTTGTGCCCTGAAGACCAAGTTCCACCCGACTCTCTAACACTATCTGAAGCAGCAACTCAGCTTCCCGGGAGCCCTGTGCAGTTGCCAGCAGTGCAGCCACTGCTTCGTGCGACAGCGAGTCAAACGCTGCTGCCACATCCAGCTTGATGATGATCAGCGGTTTCCCGTACTCTTCGGCGAGCCTTATTGCATGTTGTACCGCACAAGCGGCGTCAAGGGTTTGCCTCTTGGGCAAGCCTCCCACTTGGAAAGCCTGCATCCGCGGCAACTTGGGCCTCAGGCGGAGCATCAGTGCCTTGGTGAACACCTTGGCAGCAGTACTCGACAAGACGATGGGCCTCAGATCTCCTGGCGCCGATGGGTGTGTGGTTTTCGGGAGGAAGCATACGTGGCTAGTGAGCCAGCTGGGTGGGGGGGGGCGCAGGCCTTGGAGCACGCTGTTGAACATGTCCATGATGTGATGACTCAGGTCAGATTGAAGTAACATCTGAAGGGCTTCGTATGAGATGCCGTCGGCCCCTGTGCTTTTGTTGTGCTTGCACTGGAAGGCCACTTCCTGTATCTCCTGCAGGGTGAACGGTTCAGGGTTCATGATGGGTCCAGCTCTGCAATGAAAGATGGCCATGGGTAGTCCCGGTTGGGGCGGTTCAAGGGGGGTGTACTTTCTTTGATAGAAGAAGCGTAGGTCGCTGATGGCCTTGGCTTTCCCTCCTGCTCTCATACAGTACGATCCTTGCACAAACATGGTAGACTGTCTCTTGCGAAAATATGCAGCCGCCCGGAAGTCTCCCGCGGCACTTTGCTCAAGTAGACGGACCAGCCACTCTCGCTTGTCTGTCTTTCTCGCGTCGGCAATGCTCTTGGCCATTTGCTGGGCTTCCTTACCACGAAGCCGCTTGCGAGCCTTGATCATGTCTTTGATGGCCGGCGAGTCTACGTATCTACAGCTTGTTACTCGCTTGGAGGTCGCCTCACAAAGGCCCTCAAGGTCTTGCATAGACAGGTCATTCATACTCAGGTCAAGTTTCTCCGCAAGTTGTTCGGCTTTGGTTTGAAGGGCCGGGCCATCCGTCCACCACTTTCCACACTTGGAGGGTTTAAAGGAGGCGCGTCCTCTGGTGGGGAGGCACGACCGTAAAGCAATGCCGACTGCACAATGATCTGAGCCCAGGACCTCGTCCGAACCCGACACCACTCGGTCGTCTCGACTTTCAAGCGATGGCATGGCAAAGAGGATGAAATCGATCCTAGAAGCAGACCCTGTGGTATTTGTCCATGTCGGCTCTAAGGGCCGTGTGTGTTCGAGGTTCAGTGTCCTCAGGAGCTGTCCCAGAGGCACGCCTCGCTCATCGACATTAACAATGTCCAGAAGATCATAATTAAGGTCACAGCACAAACAAATGGTGTCGTGATACCTGCGATTCGCACAAAACTGCAAAAGTTCTTCGGTCTGTTGCTGCCAAACGGGCATGTGATCTTTGCGTAACGAGTGGGGCATGTGGGCTGTCGCGAAGAATTGTCGGGTGCCTTGGTCACGGAGCATCACTCCCAGACCAGTGCAAAAGGATTTCGTCTTTTCGACTTGGCCAAGCCAACTAGTGGGGATGCCTAAGGCAGCCCCTCTCCACGAGTGCGATGGATCACAAAAAAAGAATGTATAGGATTGTCCGGCTAGTTTGAGTTCGTGGTGGAGTACAGTGTCGTGTGTGGGGCATGGCTGTGGAAGCGAACCCACCTCTTGCAAGCCAATTACATGGGATCCCTGAAAACCAAGAACATCCCAAGTACGGGCAACGTCCTCAAGACCTTTACCCCTCAAATTCCAAGAAATAGCATGCAGGTCGGCTCGTCCTCTCGTCTTTCGCGTCGCTGCGGTTTGTCAAGCGCGGGCCCCCATGGGGGTAGCACTTGGTCCGAAGTCCTGCCACATCTGCTGTAGGGACTCCTTGTCGCGTCCCGTGATCTTGGCGTACGAATCTGCACATAGAAACCAGACAGTATGGTTGCCCTTTACATCTTCTATGATTTGGTCATAGGCTGCAGGTTCATGGCCGTCGTCCATATTCTTAAGGGTTCGTACCTGCCCGACGAACAGCTGGCCTCGCCACACTATTTCCGGGTCCGGCCACCTGGTTTGCTTATCATCCTTCAGGGGCAGGGCATTGTAAAAGTTTTTGGCCAACACAATGGCTCGGATACGAAGTCGTTCCTCTACTGAGCGGTCGCGCTGGATCCACAAGTTAGCATCTTCTTGTCCTACAATGCCACTCTTGGCTTTCAGGGCTTTGAGCTTGTTCACAATCTGAGTTTGGTACACTCGTTTTTTACCAAGTTCCGTGATGCCCAGGCCTTGGAAGTCAAGCGAAATCCTCAGGAAGTTAGTGCGTCCCGAGGGTCCTGAAAAATCAAGAATCGCCCCCTGGAAGCCTGCCTCGGTGAACAAGTTCTGAACCTCTGTTTCTGCTTCGGGCACCCTCGCGTCAGTCCACCCCCCTATAACCAAACCTAGGTCCTGAGCCGGGTCACGAAAAACGTCCAAAGGAGGACCTCCCCCTCTGGGGCTGCGAGGGCTGATGTTGCCTGCTCTGGAGCCCCGTGGTGTGTCGGAGCCCCCCCGCGGGGGGGTGAGCGATCTGGCCTTTCTTTCAAGGTCCCCTACAACTTTCTCGAGGGCTGAGATCCTGGCATCCGTGCTCTCATGCTGTTCCGTGTGTGCTTTCGTCGTGCTTTCGAGAGCCTCAAGCCTAACATCATGTTGTCCTACGGTGGCCCCAAGGTCAAGGCAGTAGCGGTGGGTTTGATCACTCTTCATGTGTAGTCCTTTTAAGCTCTCAACAATGTCCTGAATCCATGCCGGCGGTGGGGGTGCCTGTTCCGTCAGTGTTGCGAAAGGCCTGGTGGGTTCTGAGTTAGGTGCGGCACCTCCTCCCTGACCGGGTAGCTCAGGGGACCTGCTTGTGTTGAGCTCATCGTCGTCACCTGAAGTGAGGTCAAACGTTTCATGGGGTCGGAAGACCGAGCTGTGGTCAAGCCTGAGAAAAGGATGGACTGCTGTCGCTTGGTCAGGCATCTCTGAGTCGGGTTGGGTGTCGGCTTGCTCTTTGGGTTCAAGCTTGATTTTCTTGTTGTCGGGGGATCTACGGGTTCCGGGGTCAGAACTAGGAGGCCTCGCGGCTTCAGTTGAGGGTCCATGCTCCAAGATATTATGGTGGCTTCCGACGGTGGGTCCTACCCTGGGCAGTTGAGTCCGTTCGGTACCTCGCTCAGCTTTATCCTCTCCTCTGTTCCCACGACTCCTCTCTCTCCCTCGTCCTCTTTCCTTAACATCAGTGTTCTCCATTCGGGGCATGGCGAGGCAAGGACAGACAGTGCAAGGCAAGGAAACAGACAGTGCTCAAGGCAAGAAGGCAGGCAGTGCAAGGAGGATCAGTGCAGGGGGGAGGAGAGAGGAGAGGGAGGGGGGGGGGGGGGGGGGGGGGGGGGGGGGGGGGAGAAGACGACGGAGAAAGCGGTAGGATGACGACCCGATCGCTGTTGCAATCGGTCTCCAGAGCGACAACTAGCTTTCCGCTGACGAACAAGGGTGTAATGAAGGTCGAAGAGGTCTCGACTATCGCACTCGCAAAGCGCCGAAAAAGCTGTAGCAGAAGCACTACAAGTAGCAAAGGGATTGGAAATCTTAAACTAAATTTTAGCAAGCTTCAAGCCTCGGCTTCCTACTTGGATCCATGGTGCCCGAGGAAAAATCCTCGGCCCTAAGTGTCTCTTCGTGTTGACTCTCAAATCCTGGGAAGGACACTGCTCCTTTCCTACATGCGCAAACCTCCCCCTCGCTATCGCTGCTGTAGCCGAGCTGCCGTGGATGGAACTGTACTTACGCATATGCTCAGGTGGATCGATGAGTCGCGCGCTGCCCTGTGGCGTGCTTGGCCGAGCTCCCGTTGGGAGGGGGCATCGGATTGAGAGCCTAGACGCTTTCTGCTTCATCTAAGGGTCTCTGTTGCGGAAAGCATATGCCAAGTAGGACGCTCAAGGACTCTGTCGGGGGCATTCAGGGTGCCGTGGCAGGGCCCAGAGATGAAGGGCTTGGGCCGCTTATGCTTGAGGTCCGGTGCCGTCGGTTAGAGCAGCTGATCGCCGGCTGGGGCCCTTCAAAGGCTGGCTTGTTGACAGGAGAGCAAACTGCTTGGACAACAGGCTTCAGTGTAGAAACTCCCAAAGCCGGACTTCCCGAAATGCCAACCCTTCACCTCGAATCTCTGGCCTTGTACTTGCGCAAGTAGAGTGTCTCGCGCGCACTTTGGCCCTCCTGCGAGGTAAGATCGTTGGGGTTCGGGGCCTGGCGCCTTTCACAGGCTCAGTGAGTTTGAGGGGCCTGGAGTCGGTGAGAGCGTTGCCAGAAACGCGTTTTTACCCAAGACAATGCCGATGTTCGGCCGTGCCAGAACAGGTTTCGGGAGGCTTGCGCGCGTGCCGCGTGCGATTGGCCTCTCTAGCCTTGACACACACGCCTCGGCTTACGCGCACGTGCCGAACGAAGGTCATCGGATGTATGCAGTGGCTGCTGGAAGATCGGATATGGATCTGTGAGCTTGCGAAAACGAGAGTTGGGGATGTGGTGTTGCGGTGTTGGTCACCGCGAGTAGATCAAGGCTTCCGGAAAGAAAAGCCTAGCACAACTTAGAACTTGGGTTTAATGGGTTCAATCTTTGCAGCGGAGTTCTGCACAAAACGCCACTGGTCTGAGGCTGAGGCGGCCCGGATTTCAGGGTTCCGGGACCGGGAAGCCGGAAGTGAACTTCGCGCTTCAGACGAATGAAACCTCGTCCCCGGAACAGCCCAGCAACTGTGGCAGCTTTGTCCTACACCCCGGGCTTTGAACCTTAAGCCGTAACCCGTAGCATTTTAACACCCATGCCCAACAGAACTCTGTGAGCCTTCAGGTAAACCATTCCGCTGCGATCCGTGTCGTAACCCACTGGGCAGTAGGTTCCTACCATGGCGGGGGACGGAGAGTTGGTCAAGGCTCAGGATACTTATGATCAATGGTAAGATCTGGACATCGTAGCTCAGTTCCTTTCAAGCAGTGCCCGTGTGCTCGGCCAGGCTGCCCTGGAGTGCGACGAGGGTTTCTGAGCTCAGTCCAGGTCTGTTCAATTCTCGGATTTCAAGAGTTCGTCCGGAGAGCAGAGCAGAATAACACGCATGGCCATGCCGTCGGAGATCTAAGTCTAGATCGCCCAGCACAGTGCTAAAGTACAATGCAAGGCACAGAGCTGAACTGGGAAACCTGAGACAATCTTCTTGCAGAGTCGCACTTCCTTTGGACCAATGGAAACAGATGCTTCACTCCTATTGAACTCAATGATCTGGCTTTGTCAGCCCTAGATGACGACGTGCCGTTCGTTGCAAATCTTGCTGCTGGAGTGTCAGAGACCTCCTGCCCCTGACAATGAGCTCCCCTGCACCCACGCAGACGCATCTGCGCTTGAGCGTACCGAGACGGTCTGAATCTACACTGGTCGCCTCGGATCCTACCCCGAAGACTTCGATATCAAACTTAATTGTGGTGAATCCCCAGATATGAAGCTGGACTTGCTGACTGCCAATCTCAGTAAGACCAGACCTCTGTGTCCAAGCCGGAAACTAGGCCGTGATACACTACTTGACGTTCACTGGAGTATGAGGCCTCTGTGCAGCCATTTCGGAGCTTTCACCTGATGCAAGCGGAGATATCTGCCGTGACATGTGGTACTGCCAGAAGTGCAAACGTTGTGTTGGGCATGTCTTCGCGATCGACGTGATGGTACCGTAAAGGCCGTAAGGCGCAAGAGAGACACGGCCGTACTGCCTGTTGTGACGACTGCGGCTACAAGGTACAGAAAACTATAGCACAAGACAAGGCTATAGGTGGAATGGCTGCAGATTAGCACCCCAGGCATCTACACTCAAGTTACACATTCTCCGAGCGGACGGCCAACTGCTGTAAAGTCACATTGACGCACGTGCTGCTTGGGTCACAATCCTCGGGCTCTGGCACGTTTGCAGGAGCAGTCGGTCCAGTCACAACATTAAGGTAGGGCTGGAATGGTACAGATATATAGGTGGGATACTTCTGCGTCTCTCACGCAAAGCTGATTTTCTTGCCTCCCGCATTTGCTGAGCGAGTCGAACTGATGGGTTCTTGTGCAACAGCCACTGTGAACAATGAGCACAACGCCGGTGATCATCGCCATTGCTTTTACGCTTTTTTGTGTTGACGAAGTGAACGACAATGACCATAACGAACGTGACAACGACCTGGCCGGTCACCTCAACAGCCGCCAGGGCCACTTGGCAGATCAAGTCTACGGCATGGGGATAAACCGCCGCAGTGATGCTTCGGGCAGACTGTCCTCCGTTCGTTACACGGTCGCCTGAGCTTTGCCACGCTTCCAGTTCTCGCACTTCTCGGAAGGTTCGTCCAACATTATCGGTAGCTAAAACGGATTCAGGGTTTCCTTCTACATTTTGCAAAGATGCGAACAACACGAACGTTTGGGTCCTAGAAGCCTAGAGCCGTGATCGATTTATGTAGCAAGAGGAGATGTGCGCGACAATTAGTCAAGGACATGGGCAAACAAGCATCTCCACATTCGAGATGGGATCTTTGGAATTTAACCCAGGTCCACATTGCAATACCCGCAACGATTGCAATGCCGGACAGCTGGAGAAGCTCGTGTTGGCTACGTACTCAACCCCTGCGCCCAATTCTCAAACCTCTCGCAAGTATGGACCCGCTGCATCTGTCTCAAGCGTCTGGGATTTTGGTCCACACATCGTGATGTCTTGCATCGGTGCCGCCCAGCGGAGAGAAATGGCAATCCTGGGCTGCTCTCCAGGCTGCGCAACAAGACCGCTCCAGTCTAAACTTTCTTCAGCCCACGACCACACGCCCACATGACGCTGATGACAACTCTCTCTCTGAACTCGACTGGAGCTGCGGCCTTCGGTAGAATGGACCAAAAGAGGCTCAGGACATCTGCCAGATAATTCTTCGGCCAGAGCTGAAAGGACAACGCGGAATCCCCAAAGACTAAGCCATAAACGCCATGTCCAAGCCCTAACTGGCCCTAACTCACGCACTCCACACCCTGCATCCAGAAGGAAGCCAGATCTTTATTCTGCTGCCTGGGCGCTTTGTTAGAGAAGCGATAGGCCGAGCATTTCGGCTCGCGCCTGCTCAGAAGGGGGCAACGACTCTGGCTCGTTTGCTTCAAAGCAAAGGAACCTGTCAACCACGTAGGTCATGTTAACATCCCAGCCCGGCGTTCATGTCATACTTGGAATGAGAACTGCTGCTACTACTGGCGGCAATGGGCACGCAGAAGCTGTCAGTGAGTAGAAAAAACAGACGGGACTACACATGAGCAGAGATCCCCAAATTCAACGACGGCACGACTTAGAACAACCGCCTGGACGAGGGGGAGAAGTCAAGGGTGCTGCATACCACCTCAATCCTATTCATCGCATTTTGCTGTGCCCATCCCTTTTACACATGGTCTACACATATGCCAGAACCCCAAACCCGGGCAGGCCTGCAGGAGTACTGGCATTCTTGCTCATTGGACTTCCTGCTTTTCTGGCCTTGTGTGAGGATTCTCTCCTGCAAGATTGATGTTTTAGCAGTCGCGGGACGGGGTAGAGTCAGATGCAGAGAAGGCATGGATTTCGAGCTTTCTTCGCAGGAACCGGGCAAGTCAAGCGGGGTAAAGGAGGGAAACGCGAACGAAGGACATGGCATGAACTCACAGCTGCCAAAACTGCAAACAAGCTACGATACAACTTGAACATGTATCATTCCAGGTGCTGCTCGTGAGAAGCGAGACTTCTAGTGACTCTTCACCAAGTAGTTCTGCCAATCTTCTAAGTCATAGTGGCCTTTGGCTTAGGCACTTGGGGCTGCTCGAAGCTTAGCTCCGTGAGGCTGCATTGCTAAAGCCTGGCTCCTTAGGTTGTTTCGTGGGAAAACAAAACTTGCCGCAAGAACCCTACGGCCTACGGGCCTACGGCTTTCAAGACAGGAAAGGCTCCCCGCGAAAACTCCTCATTCAACTCTGCCCGAATTCTAGAATGACAAATCCTTGGTGAAGTTCTGGGCTAGCAGATCGCGAACAGAGACACACACACACACAAAATCGACTGAGACATTGTATGTGGATGACAGCACAAGAGCTTGCGGCAGGGCAACCCGTAGGGTTCAGGACTAAAGGCCGTCCTTTTGAAAGTCAGTTGGCAACGCTTTAAAGGAAGGCCACTTGGAGCAAACGAGAAGTTCCCCCCACGCCTGTCGCCCAAACAATGACTTCCTAGCTGCGACTTGGCTGTCTTCTCGAATGTCACTATGCATTTCACACACTAGCACAAGCTTGAACATTTGGCCACCCCACACTAACCTCATGTACTCCGATGCAAGTCGCACTAAGCCGTACCCTCCTGACAGTTACATTGTGATCTCAGAACCCGAGGTTCTACAGGCAGGCTAGGCCGGTAGTCAGCAAGTCGTCCTTTTGCCAGCAAGTCGAGTCGACCACAACGATCCGCATCTCCGTTGCAATCGGATCGAAGTCCTGAGCTTCCCGATTCAACGGGGGTCTTGGTGCATGGTGAAGCCTTGCCGATCCTAAGAGAGCTCAACTCCTCTCCGTGTGGGGAATGCTTGGAGCAATGATTGTGCGGTGTGCATGAGGAATGGAGGAAAGACGTGCTCCGCATCCATAATTGGTCTCATCGTTTCTCGTTCGTTTGTTACGAGGGCCGTGCGGTACTCGCAGGATGTGCGGTTCAGCCGAGTGATGACAACCCAGAAGAAAGCATGAACACAACGAAGCATCGTGGAACAACTTCCATCAGAACTGCCTTCTGCGTAGACTCAAACCCCTTTGTAGACCCCCAGACCCCCCTAAACCGCACAAGTCTTCACTCTCTTTACTCGCAAAGAAATGCTGTTTAGGTCGCCAGTTCACAGAGTTGAGGAAGCGACGAACCTTAACGAACGTAGTAGCAAAAGGATCGAACCATACAGTCCCGAACAACTCTGAAATTATGCAATGCACCAGTAGCAATAGCACCCTTTTTACTGCCACATTACCCCGAACCGCACCAGCCCCCAGCTCTCTCAAGATTCGAAATCTGGGAAAAGTCCCACGATGCGGCATCTCAGCTCAATGAAGATGGCGTCGGGTCCGTTTCCACGCTTCGGAAGGAAGACGCGGGACTTAGATGCGCGAGGCTCTCGGCTCCGTCAAGGAAGCTAAGGAGTATCATGCTTATCTAGTGTGTGTGGTGTCATGATCCCCTCATGTCAGCAAGGAACATCTTTGGGAATTGGCGTACGCTACTATTTTGCAAGGACAATGCAGCTTGAATGTCAGAGTCACAACCCGCCCAGCTCGGAGCTTCACGTATGCCATGCTTACTGAAGGAGATGCGGCATCATTGAGTCTGGGTCCAGGTACGTAGTACTCAAAATCACAAGTAGTGGTAAAACACTCAACCCCCCCTCCACATTGCTAGATCGTTAAACCGTCCAGACCTTTTGCATCCAGCCTGCAACCCGTCCAGACTTGCACCCAGAAGCCCCTTCGCATGACACCTATGTGCGCGGCCCTGTGCTCTTTGCTGCCGCGAATGCAAAGGACTGTCCGACGTTGAGGCTCAGCTGCCCATTGGACTGAAGCTCCTGGAAAATCTACACACGAACAGAACCCTTTACACCATCCTTCCGGGCCCTTAGTCCTCGGTTCCTGGGAACGCACTTGATATCGGACCGCATCGGGACACGCACCGCATCTGTCAGGTTCGGGCTCTTGGTACCTGTCTTGCGTGTTGAGGTTGTCGTCGTCGTCGTTGTTCCTTGTTGTACGTGTTTGGTCACTTGCATGTTGCAGGGATGTCAATTCAGCGGTTGAAGGGCTGGAGTTCGCTGGCTGTCACGCCGCTAAGAGTAGTGGGTTCTTGTGTCCATCAGTGCCAAATTCCAAGATCAGGCTTTCTGGGTACGGGAGTGAATTCAATTCCCCAAGGCGATCTTCAGCGCCAGTGAAGGCCATGAAAGAGCAAGGCCGCAAGACTCTGAGTCTCTTCGTCGGATCCACTCTGACCAGCAGTTGCAACCACAACTCCTCGGCCCCTAGGCAGCACCCGACAAAAGCATTGGGAGTCTCTTGCCGGCTGCCATGGGCTCCCCCGCCCCTCCCCCCGTCCCTTCTCCCTTGCGGTGGTCCAGGAAAGGGTGGCCGTCGTAGTAGCCGACACCGTGCACAATGTCGAACTTGAACTCGCCCTGCCAGGAAGGCAAAGGCGGAAGGAGTCTGGTTTGTTGGAGACAACATTTCTAGTATAGATTCTAGAAGTGGGCTTCAAAGAGTAACCCTGAATTGGCTAGGTTGCCACCCAAAAACACCCTTCCTTGCTAGCTTGGTGGGACGCTCACACTCTCTGAAGCGGGCAGTTGGCTCTACGTTCGGGCCCCTTCGACCTGTCCCCTGGGTCATCAGGCCAGTATGCTTCCCCCACACCGTGCTTTCGCATGCCTTGTTGCAAGCAATGTCGTACTGGGTGGGCGTCATGACACCTGAGCCGCGCCGGAAGTCTGAAAGGGCTGGGGTTGGGCAACCACCGACCCTTCTTGTGCCTGGACTCTATGGATGACAGCGCCAGCCCACGGCCGGAGGCATTCTATTTCTGCTGCACCGACCAACAATCGAGTTGGGGCGCCGCTACTCTAGACTGGCCGAGAGCGACAACTTTGTACTGAACACAAATCCGATGGAGATTAAGCTATCTAAGTCTACACCCAAAAGCTGAACTCTCGTGTGACAGCTGCTATGTGTGTGGGATTTACGTCCCGGACACAGCCCCAGCTAAAGGCTTGCTGCTTGCTGCCTCCATCTGGACCTGGTGATACTCCGACAGTACAGAATGTGTTGAATATGTCTGCAGTGTCGGGGCTTGACCGGAGATGTGCAGGATCTTTACATATGTTCATAAGTTTGGGACATTTGTATATTTAGTTTGACGGTAGGTGCAAGAGGCATGGTTCTCTGCACACTGTACAGAAGTTGCTGCAGTCTCGTTTCATTTACTGCGGTCTAAAAACTTTGGGAGCTGAGAAAATGTTGGATACATGAGACTGTCCCGAACATCCGCCGTGCCTTGTACGGTCTGGTGGTCCCTGGCTCCGTTCGCTGCATAACTTGTAGTAAGGCCTACATCCTGTCTACAATCTGCCGAGGAGCCATCGGCAAAGTCCACTGGCAGCAGCGGTGGAACCACTTGCCCGATGGAGCCTCCATCCGGTGCAGAGATTCCGAGCATGCAAAGGCAGTACATGGAACCCCGGATGCTCATGATCCTGTGACGAAACCAGGCGCACTGAACCCTGTGCCCAGGAAGCCTCCCCCATCAATGTGATGAAAAAGTACTACACTAACATAGTATATCGTATTCTAGTATATTGCAACACTAGTCTAGTAGTGTACGAACTCCTTGAAAAGCTACGCTTTTTTCTTGGTGCCCTTGGCACCTTGCAGTCGATTGCTTCGGTATCGAAGCTCCGAAGCTGCCTTCGGCTTGACGATCACAACCTGGGAGTTTCCGAAAATTAGGGCCGTAGCTACTGTAAGGGCTCCTTTAAAGGGCTCTACAAGGGTTTAGATTCTCCGAAAATTAGGGGGTGCCTTTTTTATGGGGTTCTTAGAGTCAGGATCCTACTATTTAGCCGGCTAGGTCCCCTATTGGCGGAAACCCTCACCTGGGGGTCAATGGAAAGTAACATGATACGGAACTCCAAACATATTAAGGCCCCTATATTCACACCACCCGCACCCACGAGGGGGATTCCTTAAATCCAAAACTTCTGACCTTGGGGGAGAAATTGAGAAACAACTGTTGGCCTTGGCAGCTTGGATTTCTGGTGAGTGGTGTTGGATTCCGGGGAACCGGATTTGGGTGTCCGGCTTTCTGGCAAGGCCGTACAAGCTTTACGCTCTCGCAACTTGGACAAGCCAGATGAGGTCTCAGGTACAAGCTTTAGGTATCTGGGCGGTGTATGGCTAGTGGGTCAGATATTTCTGAGTCGAGCTGCTTTGCTTCTCGTGCCCTGGGAGATATCACATGAACTCTAAAGGTCTACTCTTGTGGAAAATGGGACTCCCCAACTGCTGCTTGCATTGTTGCTTTTGACAGGGACCACCCTGCTGCCCTGCTTCAAGTTGAAAGCTGTCGCCCTCTTCGAGCTTCCGCGGTTCCATCACTCCCTTTTTGGTACTCGCAGCTCCGCATATGAGACGCTGCTCAAATTAGGAATTAGCGAAGTCTTAGGGTTAAGAGCTTTACGTCTAGGATGCAAACCCTCAGCTGCCCAGCTGCGCTTTTGGATGTCTTTGTCCACTCGCTGGCCCCTTGCAGTTTCCTCAGGTTCCATGCTTCCAAGCTCCAGAGAAGGTCATGCCGCACAGTTTCGAGCTTCTTGAAGCTCCCATATGACCATAGCTGCATAATTAAAGGCAAGTCTTGGATCGGATTACAAACTGCAGTCTCCTTTGAAGTCCTGAGCCTCTGTGAGCAGGTTGTCATGGTTCACTGGGTTGAAAATCGAGTTTTGCACTCCCCTCAGAAGTAGGTGCTGAGTGCTCAATCGTGTCTCTGACAATGTTTCCTTGACTACAAGTACCTGAGGAACTATAACTATACTTACTAAGGGTTGAACATGTCATCTGAAAGCCCCTGCCACACTCACAGGCTTATTACAAATCCAGCGTGAACCCCTGAGAGCGTCCTTGCTTAACGGGGCGGTAGGAGATCCTCGCAACAGCAATGGCACTTCTGAAATCGACCAAGTCTCGTGTTAGCTGAGATCTGGCACACCGTCCCCAGCTGACCACTGTAAGTATCCTGCCGAGGCTTTGGGCTTCTTCTCTCCCCACAGCTTTATTCACTAAACTTCAGGGCTAAAACGAGAAGGCCTTGGGTTGGCATTGTTTTGGCGTCGTTGTCTGGGTATTCCGGCTTCGTAATGGTAAATAGTACTCCCTGCGCTTCCGAAGGACTTCTCACACCCAACGAAAATGGTCATGGCAGGCCTCAGTGCACGTATATGCCAATCATAGTGCAGGGCCGTGTTCCGAAATGGGTAATGACGCCGATCAGCTTCATACACGCACATCCGAGACTCCGAGACACTCAAACAGTTCGGAAATCGCCGCTGGTAAGGACCCCGCCCTGTGATTTTGATGTATTGCACATCTATCCGCAGGGTCTAAACCCCCTTTCACCGCAACACATGATGATGCGCGACTATGGGTGGGCGAGCTGCCTATGACAACACCAATATGAAAGGCAGACTCCTCATGATAAACAACGTGGCCGCAACGCCTCCTATAGAGAACAAACTCACCTTCAATCCAACATCCACATAATGAATCTACGTTAAGCGCCGTATTCTACAATCACGCACACATGATGCGAGAAAGCTCAACTTCTACACTTCCTACGTGGTCTTTCGGAGCCCAGTGATGTGAAACACTGACAGAGGGAGTTCGGCAGCCCTCATGACGTTTAGCCAGCAGGCCTTGATGTTGTCGACAAGGCCATCCTCCGCGCCGTCCGCCAGCTGAAAGCGATTACTGGCACGGCAGCAAAGTCGAGAAAGCTGGGGAATGGATGCCCCATGTCCTACCTGCATCCAATCCCAAGCATGGGTAAGGTTTGGCCGTTGTTGCGCCTGCCATTTATCACTTGAAGAACTAAGTAAAGTCAAGAATACGTGCTCAAAGAGCCAAAGAAGAGCTCAGCTGCGAAAATGGGAATTAGTGCCGAGGACTTCGAGGTGTCCGGATGTCAACAACCACAAGAAACACAAATCTGCGGTTTAAGGGTCAACTCGTTCAGATGTGTATGCTTTGCACAGCCAAGACTTATGGTCCGTTTATGGTGGACGCATCTATAGTGCACATGCATCCAACATCAACGTAAAGCGCGCACGCAAAACGCGCGCGCGCACGCACACACGCACGCACGCACGCACTCACGAACACACACGCGCGCGCACAGGCATACCCACCAGGCGCTACCTGAAGAACAGCACAGCAAGCCCTATGTGCCATCAACTGCACAACCACTTAGTTTTCTAAAGGATCCGACGCACCTCACGGAAGCCTTGAAGGGTTGAACCGTCCAGCACCATACATGTGTATTCATATGTTCATGTATGTGTGTGTGGTGTGTGCGTGCACACATAATATATATATATATATATGTATGTATATGTGCACATGCAAGTAGAAGTATATATACACATACATGCACATCTGGCCTCTCGAACTTGAGCCAGGGGGTCTCGGGCGCACAGCTCACTTTGATATCCTCCGGCGTGGGATTTCGGGCTTTCATGAGAGTTGGAGAGTCATTCACAGGGAGTCTCGAGGGCTGTCAGTCGTCAAAGAAGGAACACCACGGTGTAATTACGCCGCCATACGGCTGACTTATGGATCTCACATCCTCGAGTTCGTGTCAACGCGTGGTGCCGAAGATTGGGTCGTGTTGCATGTTGTCTACCTTCGAAACATACGTTAGCCGTGTAGAGGTTGCACAGCCTCGAGAGATAATACGAGTTGATACTCACGACGCAGAATGTGCTACTCCTTTCTTGCGCTATTTCCATCCTGGACCTAACGAGTTCGACGAATCTAGTTTCGCCGCTCCCGGGTTTCAGGCTTCACAGCCAAGCCGCGGATAACAGCTCTGCTCAATTCTACCAGATGCATCCGCTGCATCCCGTTTAAGAACTTAAGTCTCAAAGTGCTGGCAACGGTTAACTATCCCAAAGATATGTACAGCAAGTGCTTCAGGAGTTCAGATCACTCTTCATTCCCAGGCGCCGGATGCTGCTCCAACTCCGAACGACCCTAAACTCCACACATCGCCCAACGTGCGTGCTGATTGCAGCCTGAACCTGAAAGCCGCACAAATGAAAACACCCGACACTCGCCAAACCCTGGAGTCACACACAGGCCTTGGCTGCCGAAGCGTGCGGCACGGCCATTGGGAAGCTTGTCTTATGCTTCGAAAACCTTCGCAGCCGCAGTTTGATTCAGGGATTGTGGAGATCTGTGCAAGCCCTTGCAGGCATGCATTGAGCAGTACATTTGTTGAATGAGGAAAGTATGGAAAGTCGGGAGTTCAGCGGGGAATTCGGAATGTGAAGAGTTTTTAACGGGCCTTGGATGGGACTCCTGGAGCTCGGGACACTGGGAGACTTGCTTCGAAACCTCAATTGCTGCTGCAATTGCCCTTCTTCTTCTTCTTCTCCACTCTCCGCTTCTTCACGGCTGTATGAGCCATGGAGCACCAGCACCGGGGAACGAAAAGTGAGCTCGCTGACTTCCACGGTCACATCAGCCTTGGATTCTGGGCGTTTCCCGCATTTTGCGCCTTCGCAGGGTCTGCTGTGTGGGGACCGAAGATCAAAGTGCCCATGAACCCCAGTATAATGCAATCTTCCGCTGTCTATTTTTGGAATGAACAGTCTTATGAACTCTGGAAGCACATCAGCCCTGTGAGCCCTTGCTCAGCCCTCACGGCCCGGCTGCTGTGTATGTAATCTTGGCGGTTTGGAACGCCGTCACCTGCGAAGCGGTTCCAAAGATGATCCTGAAAAACGTGTTCCCCGGATGAAGCTTTTGCCAAACGAGTGTGCGGAGGGTCTAGGACCTGGAGGAGCTCTTGTTTGGACGATGTTTTGAGCAAGCCCCCACGGGGAAGGCAGGGGTTCGTTGTTTTAGCAAGGAAGGGTCATTTCCGAGTTCATCTTAGCTTATACCCCTGTACCCCCCGCTACGCTTTTACACCATTTCTGAAGCCACCTGCTATTCCAAACCTTATACCAAAACCCCTAAACCCTAACCACCACCCAAATACTTTACCTTACCCATAATATAACCAATATCCTAACGATGAACTGGGAAATGATAAAGCCTAAAACCTCCTTCCCCCACACCTCACACCCTATACTATACTCCCCCCTACACACCCCATTTCTCAACCCGCCAAACATTTCAACCCTTAATCCCACAAAACACAAAGCACCTCCCAAAACCAATACAATAATCCCGAAAACAAAGCAACCCAACAACAAATACAATTATCCAGAACACGACCCAGAACCCAAAGCACCTAAACAATCCATAACCTTATCCATAAAATAACCAATTTCCCAACATGAGGTGTGGGGTAAGACCCTAATACAAAAACCCAAAAGACCTTAACCCTGAACTGGGGGATGTCGGACTCCCTCATTATGGTCACGAGCGCGCTGCTCCGCTTCACTTCGGAAGGTTCTGTTCAAAGCACACAACCCATTGCTCAATCTTGTCAGTCATCTCTGACTGTGTCACTGTCTGTTTAGTCTTCCAACCCCTATCAAACTGAAACTGCGGAACGACAAAGAAGAATTTGGCTTTCCCCTCATGCTTCTTGCTAAGTGCATCCACAATCTTATACGCCTGCGTCTTGGTCAGGTCTTTGTTCTGGCCACTGTCATGGAAGGTGATGTCATGTCTATCGGCAATCGTCAGCTGAAAGACGCCCTCTGAGGTCCATGAGTCAAAGGCTGGAAAGTTTTTGCTCTGCGGCTGGTAATACTTGCCATCCTTGATGTCTGGTTTGCGATTGCCAGAAATCAGCACTCCTTCAAGACCACCTTGGAGTTCCTGTGTTGCTTCAGCTTTACCGCCAGCTGTCCAGCATCTGGCTCGGAGCTTGAACTTGCCGATGGACTTGTCCTGCATGAACTGGTGGAAGGCTTCCTCAAACAAGGCAAAACCGATGCCCGTAATCATTCCTTCCCGCATCCTTTTCCAAAGTTCTTCGGAGTTGTCCTGTCTGTTTTGCTTCACCAGCTCTTGCCGAACATAGGGAGACGACAACTGCACATCAAACCAGCTGAAGTCTGCCCATGGCATCATCTTCACCAGCAAGTGCGTCGTCTTGCTTATGGCTTTCATGTCAGACGATACTTTAAGGGATTGCAGCGCATCTGCTGACTGCACGGCCTCTACGAGCCTTCTTCGGTCGACGCCTGCTCTTGTCTCGTCCCTCTCCAAACCAAGCCTCGCAGTGCCACCAAAGATGCCAAAGCGTTCCTTGACAACTGACTCATTCAGCTTGTGGAAGGTCTTGACCTTTGCATTCAACATCTCCTCCAAAGCCCATGGTGGCATAAAGAACTGCCCAGAGAAGCGCTCGGCATTCTTAAAATGTTCGGTGTGGAACGCCGGTGTCTCCGGCCTCCGAGCAGATGTAATCCACAAAGACTGGCACACAACTCCATGTTTCCTATGAATGTCGGCATCCATGATATACAAAGCTTGGGCAGGCGCTGAATACAAAGTATCGGCATCGACCTTCTTTGGCTCTTTGTCCTTCTCAAACTGCAGGACGATGTCGTCGCGGTGCAGAAAAACAGGGAAGTCTTTAAGCTTACTGTCTTGGAAGCGATGCCAGATTAAATATACCATAAAATTGGACTTGCCGATACCTGATGAGCCCAGCAAAGGCATCCTATGAGGCTTGTATTTCAACATGATGTCGGCAATCTCTTTGTAGCAGTCCCGCACGTAGAACTTCGTCTCGTTCCAAATTTCAGAGTCCTGTTCTAACTTGAAACTGCCCGTTTCCGTTTTCAGAATTTGCCCTTCCAGCTCTGCATCATCCAAAGCTCGTGCGAAGGCCTTGGCATTCTCGGGAACATCGCTCTGAACCTGAAACCAAGCAAAGCAACCACAGAAACATAAACCCTGCTTCACATACTTCAAAAACAAAACAAAGACACAACAAACTCGGGCTACGACTAAAACGAATCTTAGCCAAGAAACGGGTTGTGGTTGGGCAATGTCCTTCTGAATGCGGTTGAACAGACCCATTGCCACAGCTACTGCGTTGCTCTCGTCGATCTTGGCTTTTGTCAAGACGGACGCTATATTTTCATATGACATCTCCATCAGCACCGGGCTTGTGAAAGAGGCAAGGACACTTGCCACCTTGTTGGTGATGTCTTCATCATACTCCAGATCACACATTTGCTCCCGAATCCAGTTTGGCATCTCATTGCGCTCCACGTCCTTCAACAGCTTTGAATTCGGCGGGAGGGCAGCGAACTGTAAGGTTCGCTCTGCGAAATGCCAAAAGCAGAAGAAATAGCAAAGAAGCACATAGCGCCGAGCACGAGCATTGCGAAAGGCAACCATTGCTACAACAAAAGTCTTGAAACGCAACAGCTCGTATTCCTGCAGCAGCTCTTACGACTCCTGACTTTGAATCATGATCTTACTTGAAGCATAAGTGCAGTGCAATTTGATATTGTTGAGCCTCAACCACGGTGATGGCAAGCACTGGAAGCAACAACACATCAGCATGAACAAGCCTTACACCTTTAATGCCTCAAATAACCCCTCTTATCATCATCTAAATAGTAATAGTTTTGCCCTAATTTCTTGTCTATTCGTTTTACTGTTTGGGGGGTTTTCAACCAATGACTGGTGCGTTCTTTTTCACTAATGCCTTTTTTCCGCATTATTTTAACACTATCGCCCACCTCTACCTCGGGGTATGTTCTATTGCGTTTTGCCTGTAAAGATATATTTAATTTAACTTCAAATTCATTTTTCGGGAGTTTTGCTTGGGACGGTGTGAGTTTAGTAGTAGAATGAATGTTTTTGTTATTATATGTAAGCAAAATCTCAAATATATAATCCGTCCATTGTATGCTAGTTTTTGCTTTCTTTTCATCGGCTTCTATCCTTGTATAAAGGGCTTCTTTGAAAGTTCGTATCCCGCGCTCACTGTATTGAGCATGTCCTCTGGTTCGGTGATGTTCTATATTATGCTCCTTCAAATATTCTTGTATAGATTTAGTGTTTAACGCGCCTTCATCATCGGTATATAAAAGCTTTGGAGTTCCACCCATTTTAGTAAATCCTTCAATTAAAGCACTCGCTACATCATCTTTGTTTTTACTTTTGATTGGTATAACAACCATAAGTTTTGAAAAAGCATCTATCATCAAAGAGCCCACTTTAAATTTCTGGTCTGGAATATCATTTATAAAGAATAAATCAAACTGGAATTCGTGAAAAGCTCTTGGAGGGATATATGAGTTTTGCCCCCTCATTTTCCGTTTCTCTTCAACATTTTTCTTAACGAACTCTTCAACATCTTCTTTTGTAATACTGGCGTCCTTTGCCTTACTGTCTTTTAATGTTTGGGCTCTACTCCCAAATCCCGAACGGTCATAATAAACATTGCTTATAATATCTTGTTTAGAAGTCATTATAATAAACAAGATATTACTTTTCTTCTTCTAATGGTTTTAAATATGTTTGGTGTTTCTGTGATTTTTCGTGTCGCATCCTATGCTCAAATGTGTAATATTTGCCACGTCCGCACAAATGCCTCTCTGATAGTATATGCTTCATTTTCTCGTAGCTTGTTCTCCCTTCCTCTTGTCTTTTTTCTGGGTGTAATTCTCTGTAAACCTTCTTTTGAAAGCAAATATAGTCATTCTCATCTTTATAATGTTCTTTTCTTGTTCTACCAGCAATAACTTTGTTGATACAATCCTCGCCCTTTAGGATATGTCCTTCTTCTCTCTCTAATTCTTCTCTGCTATTACAAGGAAAGCTCTTTATCAACAATATTTTAGAATTTTCAACACCAAATTCACCAAATAACCAATACGACCGTGTGTTGTCAGCACCACCTCGTAAATACTCTTGGTATTTGCTTCTGTGTCTTTCAAACCGCTTTTTCAAGCTTTCAGTTGTGCTTCCAATATACTTTTTCGTCATAGCAACATCTGTAATCATATAAATTTTTCCGTTTTCATACCTATTCATACCTCTATTTACCTATACCCACCATTTCCTTAAACCATTTTAAGGTGCGGACACGTTACAGTAAAAGCAATAAGCGCAACAATTGTCTAAATGATGTCCGTAATCATTACATAGTCGCTGTGCTGTAAAGTTGCTACATAACTTGTCTTGCTTGGTTTCAAAATTGAATGCTGTATTACATTTCTCGCACCTGCTCATAAACATTTTCAAACACCAATCGGGAGTGATGTATTTTGCTTCATCTATTTTTTTATGACTGCGTCTATCTTGTGCCTTATAACCTTCTATTTTGTGTTTAAAGTATCTAATTATCATATTCTTGTCCATTTGTTTATCAAATGTTGGATTGTAATAGAACTTCACTTGTTTAAAATCAACACATCTGGTTACAGCACAATACAGCCATTCTCTACTCGCCATTGGTAAGTTGTATTCGTGTATAGTTATGCTTCCCTTCACACTCGCCCCTTGACTTGAATGACAAGTGGCACAGTATGAGTAAATAAAATTAGCATCTACGATAGGTTCATATAGCATAAACTTATCCTTTTCATTCGTGATATTCTGTAGTGTTATTTGCCACCCTCGTTCATCTTGCTTCATACTCACGATTTTATACCTTATATTCACATCACTCTTGGCGTTTCAATCCACTTTCTGGCAATCAGTATTTCGCCCACTTCGTATTTGTCTTTCTTGTTTAACCTGCTTCTAATTTCATTTGCTACATTTCGGCATCTTATGTTAGTGTATGCGAGTTATGCTCCGATGCCATTATGTCGTCAGTTGTTTCAAAATACTTCGGCAGAATCTCCTCAACCGGCAACTCCTTCTCCCAAAAATCTTCATACATAGTTTTAATGATTTCTCTGTTTTTATCTCCTTCAATGCTGTCCTTCGCTCCCACTCTTTTACAAATTGTTAGAAATATGTTGTATTCAAACATTGTATTCAAGCAGTCGTGTATGTATGTTGCTGGATTTTGGCAGTTTGTCAGAATTTCTACTCCTTGTAATTGTTTAACATCGCCTGTCGCAACCACCATTTTATCGGGGTTGCTTTGCATAAACAACCTTACTTTATTTAAGACATATAGGTTTGACATATAAATTTCGTCAAAAACGATTATGTCATAACTGCTGTAATCAAAAGATGGCAGTTTGTCACGGCTTTGCTCTGAGGATGCTAAAGCATCGTCACCCGCATCTTGCTGAACCGCTTTGCTAAAAAACTTATTGTATGTCGTTGCTTCTACTTCTTTTTCCTGTAAAAGTCTGTTAGTTGGAACTACAAACAAAACATTATAACCAAGTTTTTGGAAGTATTCGCCTATATAACTCTTGCCGCTACCGGCGAAACGAGCACGAATTAAGCACTTGCCTCCACAACTTGCTTACATATCGTGTGAGTATCCCACTCGTCCTCTATGTTAAGTTTTTCATTTTGGAGCTGGGGCACAACAACCAACTGATTATATTTAAGTTTGTAATCGTCGGTCGGCAGCCTTACCCGTTTAGATTTTTCAAGTCTCCACCCTCCGATTTTGTGTTTCTCTTCTTCAACCTTCAACAGCTTAACAGTCCTTTTTTAATGGTTAGGGCATCCGTTTTGACACTATACACAGCAATACCATTCTCTTTTAGTGTCTCGTAGGCTTCATACACTCTATAATTATGGTCTTGTAAAAGCAACTCCTTAATGTATCTAAAGCCGTTGCTTAAACATCTCTCGTCGGATACATTCAGCACATAGTATTTTGTCTCGTCTATTTCAGCATCTCGTTGTATATGAACTACACCGTCTATTACAACAAACCGCTGATAAACTCCATCTTCAAAGCCTACCCACCCATCTTCAAAATTCCACACCTTAACTTTCTCTTTCTCTTCCGTTAAGGGCGTGTAGCTGTAATCCTTAATGATGCCATCTATCGCATACACCCTACCGCCATAAATTGCTTGATAATGGCACACCTCGGTTAATGTGTCAAACATCCTGCTCTTTTGCCCTTTGTTGTGCGACTTCTCTAACAATCCGAAGTTGATGTTGGCTATGGTCTTCTTTATCCTTCTATCTTCCTGTTCGTCGGTGCTTATCTGCTCTGCCCATAAATCGTCTATAATCTGCTTGTAATCCACCTTGTGGATATGCGACGGTTGCTTATAATATAAAAATATCACATTTAACACATTTTTAAATTAACTTCTTCAAAAAATTTCCATAAATCAGGTTATGCTTCTTGCTAAACATAATATTAGCATTGGCAACCCTCACCATATACAAAGTCAGGCTCGGCATATCATTAACATTTAGTTCGCTACTCCACTTCCTCCAGATGTCAAACTGCCTAAATATCGGTATTTTTTGATGCTTGTAAATGCTTCTGTAAATGCTTTTTTTGATATCTATTTCCACTGCATTCTTCTCTACTTCTGGGTTGTTAATCAACCCAAGCGGAACTATGGTTCTACACTCGTCCAGTATCTCTATATCAGTATCGGTATAGTAGGATTTATGGCTTTCGTTAAAGATGCTCTTGTTCATTTTAAGCATTGCCTCGCTGGTTTTCTTATACGCCTCCTCAGATGAAACCACAACATCCTCGTCAATCTTACTTTTGGATAAGTTCTGCGACTGTATGGTGTAATGTATAGTCTTTTTCAACTTCTTAATCCGCCACATAATCTTAAGTTCGGATATAGTCCCCGCCTGATACTTAACAAAAGGCTCATACCCGCTTTCCTTGAAGTCGTGTAGCAGTTTTGGCAAGTCGCTGCCCCTATGTATCAGTATATACTCGTCTTTATCTTTTAGATGTAGCAAATCCTCTATGGTGTCTATCATTTTACATTCTCGGGGTTCTTCCCTGTCATTGATATAGTATTTGTCGGACACTTTAACCGACAACTCTTTCTCGCCTCCCATCTCACTGCGCTTCAAACTCTTCAAGTCGTGGTTTAATACATAGATGTGCTTGTTCTTTACCAAACCGTTAAAGGTCTTAATCCTATGCGAGTATGTGGGTGGGTCATATTTAAAAATAAGTGAGCAGTTGAAATCAACAATCCGTGCTGGGATGCCGAATTCTTCAACAACACTCGCCATCCTCAGTATAGAAGTGCAGTTTTTAATAAACTCATCTTCCGATAAACCGATTAACTGTAAAACTTTGTCCCTCGTCAGGTTTTTAGCCAGTGAGCCTCTTTTCTGTTTCATCAGTGTATCGCTGTAATGCTCCACCAAGGCATTTATCCAACACTCGCCTTCCCTATAATTTTGTTTTGCGAGTGCTTGTTTAACTGTCGCATAACTGGTGTCTATCTCGGTCTCTACGAAGCGATGATAGATGCTTACATTATCAGCATTTCGTAGGTTCTCTGTTGTAGCGTCATAGTCTCCGTCAGCTTCAATCAGTTCCACATTCTCTATCCTAATGGCATCTACATACTCTAAAAATGGGAAGCGCTCGTCTGTTTTCATAACCATCATCACCTTCCTAAACATATATTTATCCCACATAGCTGTAATTTTTCGTTTCACTATCTCTTCTATAAAGGGAGTGGATTTAATATTTGCAGTTCTAACTGCTGGATTTGTCAGCAGTGGGTAGAATGATACACCATTCACTTTAAATGCTACTCTTTTGCTTACTCTGGGTTCAACTGAAAAAAGCATATACGACACCGAGTATCGCTTCCTGTTTCCGAAGATATTTTGCGATGCTTTGTCTTGTATCTGTCTTACTGCCATCTTCTGCCTTATCCTTCTCAAGACTTGTAGCTTGTTTTGTTCTACGGCCTTTTCCTTCTTTGCCTGTCTTGCCTTTGCTGGTGTATTTCTCATTCTCTCGGTTATTGGCGCTTTGTCCTCGTATTTTTCTGCAGCTTTTTGGTATGCTTGGTTGCCTTTCTCCTTTGATTTAGCATTACTCGTTGTTAAACCATTGATTAAATTAACGGCGGTTGTGAATTGTGATATTTTACAGTCTTCATACAAGTCTATGACATTGTTAATTTGTGTCATTGTCTGGTTTGGCACTTTTCCTCTTTTAGCATCTCGTATGTTTTTTCAAGTTTTGTATGTAGTTTCGTATAAGTCTTTTCGTCAGAATTATATAGATATTAAAATTATAAGCTATTATCTCTTTAAGAGGTTTCTGTTAAATACTGGTGAATGTAAAAACATACTTAAGGAAAAGATGTTTATAATATATAGAATAAGTTAAATGACTTCCGACAATATTGAAACTAAAACCATTGAGGAACTTGCCAACAGTTTAACACTGGAGCAAGTCAAGGAACAGATGGCGTTGTATCATCGCTTGTATCATAAGTTAAGAAAGGAACAAGACCCTGAATACATCAAAAGGGAAAATGAAAAGGAACGGGAACGCTACTGGAAGAACAAGGCGAAGGACGAACCAAAAAAATACAACAAAAAATATAATGGTACTGAATATATGATATTGAAAGCGCAAAAAAAATTCAAATCGAAATATTATTTTTGTTAATATTTCCCTTTATTTCTTTGGATTTTTCTTTGATGGGGTTCTTCAGCTTCCTCTGGAGCTTCTACTTCTTATGTATTCTATTGTTTCTATTGTTTCCTGTGAGCGTCTTGAACTGATAACACTTTGCGCTGGTGTTGGGCTATTCTATTGTTCCGTCAATGCTTTGCCTTGAGGAAGAACTTTGTTGTCCTATGTCCTATGCTTGGTATTGAACTCTGAACTGATACTGGTGGGGAAGATTGGATATGTTCGCTTAATGCGTCTTCTTCAATCGGAAGTAAAGCACGTCTATTCGTTGAACTTCTCCTTGAACCTGAACTTGAACTTGAAGCCTCAAAAGATTTTTTAACATTCATTGACAAATCAGCTTCATCATGATCTTCTTCTTCTACTTGTTCTTCGTCGCGAATGCCTCGCGAGGCTTCTGCCGAAGCGTCTATTTGTTCTTGTTCTTGCTCTTGTTCTTCTTCTGCTCTTCTGTTTCTTAATAATTCTTCTCGTTCCTCTCTGTATTCATCATCAGCAAACATAGCATCATACATTCGTCTCATTATTGACTTTTCCCTTTCCCTTTCTGGTTCTTCTATTCGTCTTTCTTGTTCCTATATTGGTTCGTTTTCTGTTTCCTCGCTTTTAAAAGCTTCATCACCTAATGATTTAATGCTCTCGCTATTTTCACTTGATGTTCTCGTTTCAAACAAATCCGTTTGTGTTCCCTTATCTGGTTTATTCATTAATATTTCTTTTCCATCGGACCTGCTTTAGTCAAAGTCATCAAAGTCTACATCGTCTAATAATATTCCTTGTTGTGTTCTTTTCTGTCTTTCTGGTAATATTTTTAAACTGTGTGTTCTTGCTTCTCTTTCAACTTGCTCAAATGTCGGGCGTAATCTTAACATATATTAGTAATGAAATTTTTATGCTGGTAAAAACGATTTTGCTAATGCTGTTGCTCCTGCTTTTGCTAATGCTTCTACACCAGCTTTTGCTCCGCTTACGACTATATCTTTTAGTGTTCCGCTTGATGATGAACTCGGTTGTTGTATTCTTGTTTCAGGTGGAATATCAATTTTTTTCCTACGTGCAAACGAGAAAGTCTGAGCACAGAAGCCTAGCCAATGAAGTGGGAACAAGGCATAGAATCATGTATCTTAGCATCGAAAAAGTGAAACATACAGAGTACAGTCTACACTTTAAAAAATTAATCTGCCTGTGACATAAAGAGACGTATGAGGGGAATATCATGAAGCTTGTATTGTGTGCCTGTAGGAAGTCTTATATATTTCCGAGAAACTGATAAGTGCAGCTGGGCAGCTTGCCTGAAGGTCGCGGTGCTGCTCCGCGCATTCGGTGAAGAAAATTCGGTGATGTATGGTGACAAAGTTTTCCGGTGTTGGTATGTTGCTAACGGCTTTAACTTAATTATGTTGTGGCTTTGTAGCAAATATTCCCTGTCTTGTCTGTGCTTGCTGTATTACGTATTGCCGATGCTCATTGTTCGTATCATCATAGTTTTCGGATCTTTCTAGCAAAGCAAATGCATCTTTAAATGTCTCCAGTAGCCATGATGCTCTTGGTTTACCAGGACGTCTATATTCAAGTCTAGGCCTGTTTGTATATGGACCTAACATGACTTGTTTCATAGGGTCTTTCGAATCAGTCCTCAATATGTGTCCCAGTAGTCTTACCTTTCTTGTCATCCATGTTAGGGAAAACTTTTCAGTTGGATGGCGGTGTTCAGTTCGCAGGATATCTGAAACTTTCTGATTCGTGAAAGTACGGTCAATAATCTTTAGGATTCGGCGAAGTCCTTTCATCTGAAAAGCATTCAATTTGTTTAAGTCAGGTTGTGTCAGCTGTATGCATTCAAGCCCATAGAGTACCATGCTTTCAAAATTGAATCGAACACCCTTAGCTTCCATTTCACTGTGTTTTGAGCCTTGTTCCAAAAAAGTTTTAGTCTATTGCATGTGACAGTGGCATCTGCAATGCGATTACAAACCTCTCGGTGATTATCCACCGTGTCTGCCAGTATTGAGCCTAAGTATGTGGCTTCATGTTTGCGCGGAACAAGTGACCCATTCATATATTTAACACTGGATGTTCCTTGATTCAGGGTAAGGTTAATGCATTTGTCGTAATTCAAGCTCATGTTATAGTACCTGGATTCAACTTGAACTGCGTGTAGCAGCTTGTTAATTGTATGGGTATGGGTTCCAAAAAGTAGCGTGTCGTCTGCGTATGGAATATCAATTAATGGTGGTAAATCGTCACGACTTTGTCTTGAGGGGGAACTTCGTTCCCCGTCACGGCTTCGCCCTGAGGATGCTAAAGCATCGTCGCGAGAGCCTCGCGAGGCTTCTGCCGAAGCCTCACTTCTGTCAGTATCTATTCTAAACATTTCAACACCTGCAGGTATTGATTGACTATGTGCTTCGTCTAGATCACTTCTTGCTGATGACGCTGTCTCTTGTTGTGTTTCTTGTTGTCTGTGAATATATCTTTCCATTTCTGCCCTTATTTTTGTTGCTTCTTCAACTGTCAGTTCATCACCATCCATCGTTTCATAACCAAAATCTTCTTGAGGAGTTGAAAAACCGCTTGAACCAATTGATACTAACCCTGATGATGTCCCGCCTCTATTCCGGCATTTCTTAACTGTGCTCTCCTTACATCTTCTTTTGCTCTGTCTTCTTCTTGCTTCTTCAATCCTAAAAAATCAATATTATAAAACTGACTTCCAAACTGATTATTCCTAAAGATTGTTGCTCGTCTGTCTATTACTGTTTCAATTGATGGTCTATTCGGGTCGCGAATGCCTCGCGAGTTTGACGTAGCGTCTCCTTGTGCTTCAATCATCCCTATCATTTCATCGTATGTTGGTCGTAATTTCAATTCCGATTTTAATGTTTTAATCATATTACGTGGAGTTAGATTTTATTTATTTCCATTTATACAAACTAAATTCAACTTAAGCTAAATTAGCCATAATCTCTTTTAAACCATCTTGTTTCTTTTTTAGCTCCTCTTTCGTTCTTACTGGCATCATCGGACGCTCTAACTGTCTGATAATATCATCTAACTGACCTTGGTACAACGACTTCTTTTGATGTTGTATCCAATCATTCCTCAACCTGATATTTGTGGCTCTATTCTCCGCTTCTTCAATTCTTACTTTCATATCTTCTAAATATTTCCTACGGGATGCCACACCAAAAGTATCGTCTTTATCATATGTCCGACTAACCATAGGCATACGCTTAAACTTACTTTTGCTTTTAAACATTAAAACATTTTGGATTTAAAACTGTTTATTTTTTCAATATGTGCCTCTCGTTTTGTTTTTCTTATTTCGTTATATGATGCCTCTAATAATTCTCTTGCTGTTAGTTGTCGCTCAGCAGAGCCTCGCGAGACTTCGCGACTTGGCACACTTGGAACACTTGGCTTTGCTTTTGTTTTAACTTCAATAGGCTCAGAATATTGCACAACTTCATTTTCAACATTTTGAGCGTTTTTGTCGTTTTCTTTGTTTGAATATTTTGCTTTCATCTCTTCCTCTACTTCTTTTCTTAATTTTTGCTCTACCTTTGACCCATAACTTGCCTTCTGCTTATTTACTGGTAATGTTTCGGTTGGTTGTCCTTTACCATAGTGGGGATGTGTGTTCTTTAACGATTTAGGCAACATCTTTTTATTACAAGCTTGACATTCAACTAACTCCACAACTTTAACTGTTCGCGCTAATTTCTTTGGTGTTGCTTTCGGTTTTGCTTTTTCTTCTTTGTTTCTTCAATAGGAGCTGTTATTGTCTCTTCTTGTTTGATTTGTTCATTGGGTTGTTCTTCGTTGGTTTCTTCAATAACTTCATTATTATCTTTTTCAGCCACTTCTTCATTTCTAACCTCCTCAACTGCTTCAGCACTCATTACTAATATAATCTATATTTTTCTCATTAGGTATTTATGAACCCCTGAAAAATGTTAAAGTGAAAGAGACATCAACATTATTTAAATTAACCGTCTGATTTAAATTATTACTAAGCCTAAAATTCAATCTGCGAAGCATTTTATTACTAACATCAATATAATCAACACTGCTTAATTCATTGTCTTTAATTACACCAAGATAAGGCACGGTTACATTTATTTTCTTTACTATTGATGAATTACCCGCTACTGTTAATTGGTTGTAATTGCTAATTTCATTGCAATGCAAATATAAACTCTTGAAGGGGACTAAGTCTATAAAATTTGATGTGTAAGGTGCTACATTAGTATAAGCATCCGTAGCAGGTGTTGTATTACCGATGACACGGTTTACTGAATTTAAATTATTAACATCTACTGGGTCACTAAATACTCCTGCTACTGGCGCTATCTCACCATCAGTTAAAACAACAAAAATAACCGTAGCATAATTGGAACTGATTGTGATTTTATTTGTTGAACTGTTATAACTTAACGAATATGTATTTGGTCTATCAACTGTATCAACCAACAAATTAAGTGATATTTCTATTGTTTGTGCTAAATCAATTGCTGTATAGTTGCCTTCTGGGATTGTTATTTTACGATAAGTTATACCTGCTATAACACCTGGTGGTATAACTTGATGTCTAAAATATAAACTGTTGTTTGTGCTGTTTATTGAATACCACGAATGGGGAATGCTTACCTCGTGTATTTGACATAGCATATTCTCATCTAGCTGGACAGTTTCAGGCAAACCAATTGTAAAATCGGATGAAGTCCCATGAACTTTGTAACTACTGTCAATATATACCTTTTTAAATTTAAGCATTATTAATTAAGTTAGAAATATATTATAAGTTATTTTAATACTATATGCATAAACATAAAAGAAGAAATGAAGGTATATTGTACGAAGCGCCTAAAACAAGAAATAAAGTAAATGAAGAAGTTAGGGAAGAGTTAGCAGGTCGTGAAAACAATTTGACTGATGCTACGGGTTTAAGACTTGCTTATGAAAGTCCCGACGGTTTATGCCAACATGGCACAAGATTATATGTAGCAGGAACAGGCGGAGGTGGAAGATGGTTAGGAGACTTGTATGGTGATATTACTAAAGTCCCTTTCAATAGAACCAATGAAACACAAAGATTTAAAGATGCTAAAAGAAAGATTGAAGAAGAAAGTAATATAGACTAAAGACTATGACAACAAATTTAAAACAAGAGTTTATGCCAGTCCGACAGTTTCGTTTCAGAAGCCAGACAGGGATGATGAAAATTTGAGAATAAGGGGAAAATATGACCCTATAAGTGTATTAGACCAAGGAGCGATTACAGTTGATAAAGGAACAGTTGAGCCGTTTTCAAATCATTCTATGGAGGGATTTCACGATGTAGGACGTCAGGAAAGTCATATCCCAATTACAGCAGATGATTTTGTAAGTTAATATAATATAAATAATGTATTATTACAAAGCGACAACATATCAACAAATGGAGAAACAACCAAAAGAGAAGAAATTTAAACAGAACAGTTATGAAGAAATAAGAAAATTAGTATAGTTAAAGAAATAAAAAACAAAAAGAAAAACAATAATAATGAAAAATCATCTAATTTTAAACTATTTGATTAAATATATTTGAATTTATATTCATATATATATTCTGTAAATGTTTATATAATTATGGAAACTTTCAGTTTTGATGATGTCCTTGTGGATAATCTCTCAGTTAAATTACAAAAAGAAGCAAGTTATATTACTGATAGAAGAAGCGTAAGATTTTACCCGTCAGGTTCAAAGGTGCATAAGCCTACATCAGGAAACCGTGTATTAAAGTTTTCATTAAATGCTGAAGACAACGGATGGTTAGACCCTCAAAGTGTTCGTGTATTCTTTACAGTTCAAAATCTTGACCAAGACCTTAACCGAAAATTACGACCATTAGCACCGCCTTATTCTTTCTTTAGAAGAATGCGAATTATTGCTGGTAATCAGGTTGTTGAAGATTTTGACAATTACAATCGTGTTCATCAGATGTTTTCTAAGTGAATGTCTCAAGGAGCGTGAAAAGACGAAGCAAATGAAGGTTTCGGTTATAGGTATGACGATGAAGTTAAAACATTAGTTAATAATGTAGGAGCTGAGTTGGACTATGAAGTAAATTCTGTGAATTGGCAAGGCTTCAAAAATCAAATGACTGTTGGATTTAAACCTTTATGTGGTTTATTCTCTCAATTTAAGTATTTACCTTTAAATATATGGGGAATTTAACTATTGAACTTGAACTTGTAAGTAATGATACTGATTGTATTGTTAATCCTGATGACAACACTGAAGCAAACGCAATAGGGGACCGTTTTACATCTGATGTTGCTTCAAACACTTCAAAACTGTTTGAGCTTAACAACGCTTTCGTTTCGTGTGATATTTGCACTCTTGGTAATAATTTAAATAATGAATAGGTCAAGCATTTATTAGAAGGTAAGGGATTGCCGATTACTTATACAACTTATATCACACAATCGCAATCGGTAGAAGGCAAAAGCGATATTAGTGTTCCAGTTTATAGTTCTGTTTCTAAATTAGTTGCTTCATTTATCACCTTTTATAGTACAGATGACCCAAGTTTAGGATATGAATATGCAAATAAGCGTTTCTGCCGGTTTTATCATCCTCATCAATCTCACGACAGTGCAGTAGAAGGTATTTATGATGTTAATAAAGACTTAGAGTTTCAGATTCAATTAGGTTCTAAACTCTTTCCTGAATACCCTTGCAATTCTCTAACTCAGTGCTTCTATCATTTACGAAAAGCTTTAAACCTTCCGGTATTTCATCAGCATAGTATTTCAATTGATTTTAAGCAATATAGAGACCGCCAGTTTATTTTTGGGTTTAGTTTTGAACGCCTTATCGACAGTAGTTATACAGACATCAATACCCGCGCAGGTCAGCAAATGCTTATAAGGGTGAAGAGCACAGGAGCAAGTATTCCAGTAGATGATACGCCGGGTGAGATGTATATTACATTATTGAGTGAGCAAATTCTTGAAATAAAAGACCTTGGTCTCAAAGTATATGATTAAAAGGTTATAAGACATTTAAAGACATATTACATAATATAATATTAGGGAATAAGAAATTAAAACCGATTGATTACAGTAAAACACACTTCTACAAAATTATATGTAATGACCTTAATATAACTGACTGTTATATAGGTCATACAATTGATTTCAGAAAGAGAAAGAACCACCATAAAACAACCTGTAATAATGGCAAAGACATAAACCACAACTTGATACTATATCAGTTTATCCGTGAAATTGAAGGCTGGGATAATTGGGAAATGATTAACATAGAGACAAGAAGTTGTAAACATAGTTTGGAAGCAAAAGCGATTGAAAGACAGTTCGCCGAACAATTAAATGCTACGCTAAATACAATCCGTCCGACTTCAAGTAAAGAAGAACAAGACCAACTCAAAAAGAAATGGTATGAAGAACATAAGGAAGAACAATTAGCAAAACAAAAGCAACGGTATGAAGAGAACAAAGAAGTAATTTTAACACGAAACAAGAAATGGAGAGACGAACATAAAGAAGAACAAAAGGAATACCACAAACAATACAAAGAAAACAACAAACAAAAAGCAGCAGAAGCTACAAAGAAATGTTATGAAAACAAGAAAGAAGAATACCTACAAAATAAAAAAGAATATTACCAAAATCATAAAGAAGAACTAAGCATTAAAAGAAAAGAACGCTATGAAAAACAAACGGAAAAAATATCAGCAAAAGGTAAAGCAAAAATCACTTGTGTGTGTGGTGATGTAATATGTAAATCAACTTTACATAAGCATCTAAAAACGAAAAGACACTTAGACAAATTAAACAAATAGTTTAACATTCTAGTATTATTTGTCTAATTAAAATTATAATGCCATTAACATTAAACAATACAAACACATTAACAGCAGATAATATTATTTTAGGTGGAACTGAATTATCACAAATATATGCTACAAAATCAGAAATAGGAAACAACGCACAAATAGCAACAAATACAGACGATATAGCAGCTTTAAGCACAAAGCAAATACAAAATTTTAATAATATCAACGCTATAAATACCGACTTAACAAATACTTATCAAACTAATACACAGTTAGCATCTAATTTTCACAATAAAACAGAGATAGACACAACATTAACTAATTACTATACATCCGCGCAAATAGATACAAATTTATCTACCAATTATCAAAATAACACCTTATTAACAACTAATTTTTACAATAAAACAGAACTAGATACTAACTTATCTATTAATTATCAGACTAACACCCAAATAGGGACAAACTATTATAATAAGGGTGAGGTGGATACATCAATAGCAGGTGCTGGTGGTGGCGGTGGATACACAACCGAGCAAATTGATAATTCATTAGATTTAAGAATTCCTAAGTCGGATTTTGCCAACAGGTTTTCTACATTTCCCATTCATTATTGATTGTAGCGCTCCTACGATTATTCACAGTGGAATAACATTAAACAACGAGACCATAAATATAGCGCCCACTACAGGTTGTTTATTCAGTAATCAAACGGGAGGAGGAGATAAAATTATTAGCGTATTTAAAAACGCCACAAGTTATATAACTGTACAAGGAAATAAAATTATATCAAATGCCACAAGCGAAAACAGCGTTGTAGATTTAAGTTTAGATCTATCGGGCAATATTAATATGATTAATGGTTTAGCCGCTAATAATGTAAATGTTACAACCAATTTAACAATAGGAGGTGAAATTGACATAACAAACAATTTAACAGTAAAGGGAGATATTGAATTAACAAACTCTAACACAAGTGTTGAAAGATATACTAATGCTACTAAATCTAACATATCAATGGATTTATCAATAAATGAAACCGCGAACGCTATAAGATTAATCAATGGAACTAATGACGATACTGACACAAACACATATATTGAATGCAATAATACAACGGGTGGAACAACATTATTTAAACCGACATATTTTAAGGATAATATCTTTTATGAAACTGATAACTTCAATATTTCCAATAATTCGGGACTAGCAATTTACAAACCAACAACAGACGCCAGTAATGTTGTACGTAGCGATTGCTGATAATAGCGGGGAATTAAGATTTAGAGGTTTTAGTATTGATGCTTATAATACCAATGTCTCATCGCAACAGCTATTTTTAAATATGAACAATTCAAACGTGGTAAGATGTAATAAATTAGGAATTGGAGCTGATGCCGTTGTTGATGTTCTTAATGTTAATGGTGGTAATTCTAATTTTAGTTCAACGGTAAGATTTCATTGTGCTACTACGTTTAACAATGAAATATTAATATGGAATAATAGTAAAACATATAGAAGAGCAGACGCTAATAATTCATTAAATCTAATAACAAATGACGAAATAAGTTTCTCATTTCAGACAAACAGAGCAACTGACCCCACAGCAACAATAGCATTGCAATTACCCGACACCAACGGAATAACATTAAACAGAGCAGTCACAAATAATTTGACTTTTAACAGTATAGGAAGAATGACAGCTGAATCCAGATTTAGATGTATGGGGAGAGTTATTTTTTCAACATTCGTCTTCAACAAAAGAAACATTAAATGGAAGCGATTATGATTTAGATATAAGAAACGGAGACACCGACAGAGCAATTAATGTTATCATTGGAACAATAGGAAGCACACCAGAAATACAGTTAACGGAAAGTAAAGTGCATTTTTTAGGTAATTTGGAAATAACACATACTGATGTTTCAGGTAGTCAAAGAGTATTAATAAATAATCCAGACACCGACGGATTTATTAGATTAAGTAATAATAACTTATCAAGGTTAGATGCAACAACAAATGGTGTTGATGTTTATGGTGACCTTTCATATACAGGGTCATTAATACCATCATCGGACAAAAGGCTAAAGAAAGATATAAAGGAACTAAATAGCAAAAAAGCAGTTGAATTAGTAAAATACATTAAGCCGAAAACGTATCATTTTGTTGATGGTAGACTACAAGGTAAGTCTTGCTGTGGTTTTATAGCTAATGATTTTATGGAAACTAAGAAGATGCCAGACGAATGGCAGAATTTAGTAAAAGAAGGAACTGACGGCTATTTGAAGTTTGACTACACAATTACTACACCGATACTATGGAGTGCTTTACAAAATGCTTTAAACCGAATAGATAAGTTAGAAAAGATGTGAATAAATTAAAGAAGAACAAAAGCGATAGTGATTGAACAAATATATAATAATGTTTAATATTAACCTCATTAATATTAAAGATTATTAACTGGTAAATTATTAACTTATCAATTTCTAATATATATATATATATATATATATATATGGGTTCTAAAACATCTAAATCTTGTGCTGCAGAAAATATGAATCAAATAAAAGAGTTAGATATTAATGAAAAAACAAGAACAGGTATTTTATTATTTAATACATTAAAAGATGTTATGCAAAGACTAGAGCATCTTGAGGAAACAAAAAGTGATAAAATATATTGTAAACTACCAGCTATAAATTTATGTAGTTATTCATTGGTTTAATAATATTATGAATATCAATATTATTAATCAATAACTATCTTAGCATCAAATCTTTTATAAAACATATCAATGACATCTGATTTCATTAAGTTAATAATTAAGAAACTGTAAGGTTCTTCTGTTGCTATGTTATAGACTTCTAACAATAGCTTCTATGCTTCTGCGAGGTTTTTAGTATCAGCAACGGTGGATTTTTTTAATCAATACCGCGTTTAACTCTTCAACCATTGTTTCAATTTCTTTGTAGTTCCTTAATCTGAAAAAGAATAACTGACGACTATTGACACGAATAATTGGACTTAACGCATTAACTTTTTGTGTAGAAGTAATAATATTGATTGCGTTATGTCTCCCACGAACATAAAACTTATTTAGCAAAGGAGAGTTTCTTGAAAAAGCCTTACTGTCGGCGAAGTCATCAACTATTATTAGAATTGAAAACAATTTCTTGTGGTCGTTCTTCTTTTGATACTCTATTACTTTATGTTGTCTCTTTAGCACCGCTTCTAGTTCTTCCGGTATGTAATCATCAAACATACACTTTTCCTTTTCAAAATTAACCTTCAAATTATACTGAATACATTTTTTGACTGGCAACCAATTACTATCAACTGAAATAGAAGGAGACCAAATATAGATACGCTCAAAGACATCTCTGTAAATGTCCAATATCATTGATTGTAGTAATATTCCTGTACCACTTCCTGAAGGGCCTGTTATTGTTTGACTGAAAGGTAATTTAGGTGCTACTTCATACTTAGACTGTTTAATATCATATTCTTTAACACTGCTGGGTTTAACTATAGGAGTATTCATTATTACTAATACATAGAAAAATTGTATCGTTATTAATTTAAATGAGCGACGTTTCGGCAGAAGCCTCGCGAGGCATTCGCGACGCTTCAGAAGAAAGCAACGATAAAGGATTTCGTATTAATGCCCATGGCATATCTTGTATTCCGTGCCGTTGTAAAAGACAATTTTATCATAAGGAGACTAAAACCGCAAAGGAGAACAATATAATAACCACACATACCGTTGTTGATAAAAGAAATACCAAATTTGGTGGTAGTGGCAGACACACCAGTCCTGACGATATTTTTAAACCAGATACTAATTTGCAGGAAGGAAGCGTTGAAATATGTAGCACAGGATGGGATAAATCACGGATTACTCCGGAAAATTAGAAGAGCGTGTTGAGAAACTTGAGACTGATGTTGACTTATTGAAGAAAGATGTGGAAGATATAAATACATCTAAAATTAAGATGGATTAAAGTTTTATTATAATTATAATGACAGGGCAAGTATGCCAGTTTTGTCATTCGCAACGAAGGAGAAGAAAACCCCTGTAGCGGTCGCGAAGCTTCGCGAGGCTTTGCTAAAGCATCCCTATATGTTTCACATTGGATGTTCTCACGAAAGGGAAGTAATGAGATACATTCAAAAGCATCTCATAAGAAGGTGCTTAATTAGTTTGTTAAATCTTAAGTAATTGGCTTTATATTTTCATTATAAAGCGAATTATATGACTATATATACTCATAAAATTATAGTGACATTCTCTAATAATAATGATTACAGTTGTAGCAGTCTTGAAATAAAAGTTTGTCCGATATGTAAGGTATATAAAGAGATAGAACATTTCAAAAGTTTGCAGAAACACAAAGAATACAATATCGTATGTAGGAGATGCTTAGATAAACAGAACTCAGAACGCAAAGTTTTTAAAAGTTTGAAAAAATAATCTAAAACTTTTATATGAGCGATATAGATGATGATAAGGCCGATAAGACAACAAAAGCAACACGATTTCAACAGATATTAGATAAGTTAGAACTAATTGATAAAAAGCTTGATGCTCTGAGCAATAAACCTAAACAATACAATAAACCAATGGATAAAGATAGAGACGATGCTTTAGCATCCTCAGGGCGAAGCCTTGACATTTATAAGAATAAGAGAAATGTTTATGTTAATAAGTTAAACAATTGTCAAGTAAAAGAACCAAAGCAAGAGACTTTAGACTATTACGGTGTTAAATTTGATGATGTCAAGAGAGAGTCTGTCTAAACTTCTGTGTAATATAAATTAGCCTGTATTTGACAAAAAACATTTAAAGAATTGAGAACATATATATTAATGACAGAAGCCGTGGGATATAAAAGCAAACAAGAATTAATTAAAATTAATGATGACTTAAACTTGGTAAAAAAATGAAGTTGTGGATGCCATAACTGGTGTGCCATATATTGAAAGCAACTGCGCGACTATGATTTATGTAAAGGATGGAAAAATGCTTGTTGAAATTGTTGATACAAGAACAATAGACATTATGAAACAGGAAGAAAAGGAAAAACCGAAAGAGCCAAAGGGAATGGCAAACCTTTATACAATAATGAACGGATAAACATAAATAGCATTCTACTGGTTAACTTTAGTAAAATTCTATGTAATGGACGCGAAGCTTGGAGAGTTGCTACTCTCTATCATTTCCCAGTTCTAGGTTATAGGCTTTACGGAGGGTTTTGGATTAGGGGGGCATTTCCGAGTTCATCGTTAGGATATTGGTTAGGATATGGGTAAGGTAAAGTATTTGGGTGGCGGTTAGGGCTTAGGGGATATGGTGTGAGGTTTGGATTAGCAGGTAGCTTCAGAAATGGTGTGAAAGCGTAGGGGGGGGGGGGGGGTACGGGGGTAATTATAAGCTAAGATGAACTCGGAAATGACCCTTCCTTGCTGTTTTCAGGGTGTCGATTTGAGCGCTTGTGGGGTTTAGACGTTTGTTGGAGCCTCAGATGTAGACGTGCTGAGGGTAAGGGCTGCTTCTACGCACGAATCCTGTGCCAACTGAAGAACCCAAAGCAGCTGTTGACGGCACTTACACGAACTCGTGAAACAATATCACCACCTCCAATTGGAAAATTGTTGTCGAACTCGGGCAAGCATGCCGCAGCTTTCCATGCTCACTCACCGTGGGGAGAGAAAGACAGCTGAGACCCCTTCAAGGTGCCGAAACAATCCCCGCTATTGCTGCTAACAGACGCTAAAACAATTGGCGAAGCATTGCGTGTGGAGGGGCATGCAATTTTCGAGAAAGGAGATAACCCCCAACTAAAAGGATTCTCACCATACAGTATAGATCGGGCAGCGCGCCAGTGCGCGAAAAAAGCTTGTAGGATCACTTTTAGCTTCCGTCCAGCCTGAGTTCAAGCGTTGATAAGGCTACTGTCTTTGCCCTTTGCGAGAGCAGGCTGCAGGGCCCTTGGGCTTCAAGCATTGAGCTACCAGCTTCGCGTCAACTGCGATGGTAGCCTTTTCGTTTCATCCCCGTAATGAGACGACTCGGCTGGAGCCTTGCACGTCACCTTGAAAGGCTGACCTGAGCTGAGCAGGATGCTGGTAGGAGGGCTACACGTTTAAGGTCTACTGTAAGTAGGTTTGAATAGTATGCAGCTACAAAACCTACAGGGACGTACGGTTTGCGGGATGCCCTGGCGAAGATAAATTCGTTTGCAGAAGGGCCCCCAGAAGGGGCCCCAGCTACATGCACTAAGCCACTAGGCATTCCTCAACGACTCGGCCGTCTGTGGAAGGCCTCTGATGGCGGAGTCATGAATCTGTCTAATCTATGGCTGTGGGTTGATGCAACCTACCAGGTGAACCGGAAGCTTCCGAAGCTTCCGACGGGATAAGCCATCTTTGAGGGGAGCAGCTCCTGACTTTCTGACCTTGAACCGACCTGCAGTCCCAGAAACTCCATGACAAGTAGCCTCAATAAGCTTGGGGTTCAGTTTTCGTTTGAGTCTTGCGGCTTCGGTTTCAGCGGTTTTTGGGTCCCTGAAGTCTTCATGTAGGCCTTCGGCAGAAGCTGCTGTAGAGTGATACTTGTAACAAGCATGCCAGTCCAGCTCGAGAGGCTAGGCTTCTTCGCCGAATCAATGTATTTGACCTGGCTGTGGGAGGGATTGGCTCTCCGTGGTCTGGGGCTCTGCGGCTTAGCGATGTGTCGAGTTGGCAACCTTATCAGCTACAATCAGCTAACATGATACAGTCAGGCCGACCCTGCAAGCGACCAAGCCTGTTGGATCTCAAGGCCTTCGTACCAGCCGTGCAGTTTCTGATTCCGAGTCGTCAGACGTGCTCCCCCGGCCTATCCCACTCTCACGCTGCTCACGCTTCACAGACCAGCCTGGCCGGAACCGCCGACCAAGGTGAGGCCATAGAGCGCCTGGGAGGCTCCGCGCCGCAGGCGATTCAATCCAATTGTTTTCATGGGACCTACAATGCAAAGCTCGTGGCTGGAAGGCTTGAACGTGGATTTTGGGGCTTCGAGGCTTTGAAGTTCTGGTGCATCTGAAGGCAGGTCTTTCCCTAAGCATTCGAATCCGACTTCGGAATTGCTTCAGCTATGTGGGTGGTTGTCAAAATAGGGGCCCCTTCTTGGGTACCTTAAATAATAGGTGCCGTAATATAGTAGGGACCCAAAAAGGGACCATAATTTTGACAACCACCCATGTGGTTCCGGGCTTTGGAAGGTGTGGGGGTGGGGAGACCAAGGGTCTGCATGAAAGTGTGCACGGTTGAGAGCACACGGGGGATTCTTCGGGGTAGCCGAGGGCAAGGCTTTCCGAAAAGCCTTTCGAAAAGCCAACCACCAGAATTCTTCGAGTTGCCTTGTGGCGACTCGTTCATGTCCACACCACAGGACAAGCGGTTCACAATAAGCATTGACTGAAGAGGCCCACCGCGTAAGCCACAATGGAGGTGTCGTTTCTGCTTAAGGAAACCAGGGAAAGCTTCGGCTGCGCTAAGGTCCGGGCAAATTCGCAGTCTTCCTGGATCCAGGCGATGTACCAGTCAGTCACTAGTCAATAACGTGTCTACCATCCAGAGCTTGGGTGAGTCTACGAAAGGCAGGATGGAGCTTGCAACCCTTCCCCACAACTGTATCACTTTGTGGACCCCAGATTGAAGACGAAAGTTTGGATTCCCTGGTCCCGTACTCCCAGGATGAACGCTTCGCATCGGCATCCCAATTGCGCGCTTTGCAGGTGAAAGGTGAAAGCATCAAGCGATTCCTTTCTTTTGCAATTACAATGCTTTTGATTGCCGGGTGGAGTTACGGCACATTCTTGCTGTTGATCTCGACATCCGTTGACCACAGTCTCCGGCAAGAAAAGAACCTACTTGCGAACCCCAAAGAGCCCCCCTGCCCAGACTAGCGGCTGAAGCCCCCGAAGCCGTACCCAGCACAGCCGCACAGCCCCATCCCTCAATCGTCGGATTGAACTATGAAAATTCCCCATATCAAGTCCCAAGGTTCTGTGAGGCCGTAGTGGGATGCCGTGCGCGGCTTCGGCCAAAGGTTGACGTTTTCAGTGAGCGTAAACCTCTCCCGTGCAGGGTTCTAAGCTTAAACTGCATTGTTAAAGGGTTTTGTTTAGGGTCATGAGGTTCGCACTCTCGCAACTCGGACTTCCAGTTGAGGTCTTTAGGTCTAAGGTTCAGGGCCTACGGTTGCAGATAATCAAAGGTCTAAGATTTCGATTCCCACGCTCGCCCGAGGCAGCCAAGGCTAACCCATGGCTGGTCCATCAACGATGACAAAATATCTCAAGTACTCAAGGTCCCTGTGCTCTGACGGAAGGAAACAGGAAACCCTAACGAATGCAACAGATGCAAGCAAGATAGCACCAGTGACCTTACCTGTTGCTGCTGTATGTAGATTGAACTTTGAAGGACCCTCTACATTCATAAAACTCAACATCCTGAAACTTGATTGCAACCCCTGGTCATTTTTTCAACCTCGCGTGTTGGAATGTTCCCTGAATGCGGACTCGCGTTGATCCTCCCTTCGCGTGAGTACCACTATCGAGGCTCCCACGGACCCGAAGCACCCAAGACAGGTTTGGTCGCCGTAATTAGGGAGTGGGCCCTATTATTTCCAAATTCACACCGTATTTGATCCTTGCACTCATCCCAAAATGTGACGCTGAATTCCACTGCTACCCCCCTGTGATTGAAGTGTATGCCGAGCGGCGTCGCTGAAACTCTTTGCGCCGAGAGCAACACCCTCACCCCAAGATACAGTAACCAGGATAACGGGACATCTGCCGAGGAGCACGTGATCTTCATACTTGAAGGGAGTGGATGTCAGGATACCACCTCCACTCGAAGTGAATGAGGTCGTGGCACTCCCGGAGAAGAGTTGAGGGATTGAAGTGTTAGGCTGCAGAGATCAAGGAGTATAAACAGTATAGAATAGGCGACCAACTTGCCATTGCCCGGCCCCGCGCCCAGTTGACTGTGCACGACCCCAGATTTAAACGTCGGAACATGTTTGGGATCACTCTGCGCGTGCGGCTGAAGTCGCCGAGACTGCAGCCCAAAACCACAACTCTCAAACCCGAGTTCACGCCAGACATGCCTAATCATTGTACTTTGCCTGCCTCTCTTGCCGTTCTCCGACCCAGAATCTCTGGCCTCCGCACTTGCAGCAAGCCTCGTTGCTGCTCGAGCCCAGGAACCTGGTCTCACTGCAGCTGGACGCTGCCAGCTGCTGGCCTCATGGCGCGAAAACTCTCAGGGCCCGTAGTTCGGGAAAGCATCGAGAGCGGTCGTATGCGGACCCGCAATGCCTGACATGGCCTCTTTCAATCGAATATCCGGCAGTCGAGTGAGTAGGAGATACGGAATGGTCGCTGCGTATTCAGTAGTAGCGACCTTCCAGTCTGCAAGGGGCTCTCGATGGTCATGTGGATTGTATTCAGAGGACTACCAGAATCTCAAGTTTGGGGAGGTTTAGTGTTGAGTGCGTAAGGGCTTAGACCCCAAAGCCCAAAGACCTCTAATTTCTGATTCTGAGTCCTGGCATGCCTCCCATCTCTTGACGGGGCACAGGTCTTGCCATCCTCGCTGATCCATCCAGCGATATCCGAGCAGGCGGAATGCCTTGATAACCCGAGATCCAACAACTGTGCGACACGGGAAATCATGGAAAAATGCAATGGCTTCGGTTCCGGGGTTTTGTGGGGATGAAAACTTCAACATTCAAACAAATGGACAAGATAATTGGCTCAAGGTGTGGGTGTGTAGGCGTCTCCGGTGCCGAAGGATCGAAGGCATGCGCTTGGTTCGACAATTTACTACATTCTTCTTCAGGTATCATGCCTAGGGGCATTTGCCTTTGCCTTGCCGTGTGAAGCTCAGGGCTCGGAACTTTTGATTTCTTTTGGGGAAGCAGGTGAGCACCAATGTAGGGGCCTTGACAGGGTTTTGGGGGTTCCTAGGCGGAAGTCTGCTCGACCAGGCCTACATTCTACATGTGCACAGACAGCTGAATTATTTCTCGAAGGCAGGGAAGCTCAACGCTTCCAACAGCTCACCTTCTTAGCAGCAGGTACCATCTGATTTTCTGAGCTGCTGCTGCCATAACTCGGCTAAACAGTCTGGCAGTCCAAGCCCGAACTCTCACGTTGCGAAGTTCGCAAGGTCTGGCCTGGTCTTTACATCTGAAACCCAGAGTACACTGTGTGCAGTGTGTACAGCGTACTTCTAGCTCTCACCCCGAAGCGAAGACATCTACCAGCCGTTTAAACCCCTAACTTGCAGCACCTACCTGCTCCGGCTACGTCTCCGCAAGAACCATAATTGCAGCACTACACAATGAGCCACGAAGATGCAGATATGGACAGTTGACAATGACACGATCAGTCCAAAACGAGTCGTCTCCGCAACTGACAGCAAGTATGGCTCATGGCTCCTCAATGCGCGGAATGCAGCTGGCGTACCCGGAGTCGCCCGGCCGCTTCACAAAGGCTGCTTGGCGGCCCTTGCAGCCCCCGCCTGGCATGCGAATAAGAGGAACGATGCACCCTGGCATCCCAAAGACGGGTAGCGCCACGAAAGCGGTTGCGCGTCTCCTCCCTTTGTGAGCCCTAAACACGAGAACCCTGCATGCGTACTCGTACCCTTTATAGGCCCGCATCATGCTACAAGGCTATAAGTTATGAGATCGTTTCCGATAGGGGGTGTCATCATGTCATCCAACATCCTCACAAGGAAGCCTAAGCCTCAAAGGATGGAACAGCCTCAAGTGTCAAGTCATCTCAAGTCTTCCAAACTCTCGAGCCGACTCGAGCCCTCCAGTGATTCCTCTTCCAACAACTTTTCACTTCCGTACCCTTTCGGCGCAGTGGGCGCTCATGGTGCTATCTGGCCAAGAGGCTGAAATAGGAGCAGCCGTTGCAGTCCTGTTTGAGGTTGACGGTCAGGGAGGAGTTTGGTTGAGGCGAGGAGGGAGCGCCCTTCGCTGCAGCATGAAGCGCAGGTTCAGAATCCCTGAAGGTCTGTGTTTCCGCTGGAAGAGTCTCTGAGGGCCAATCAAGACAGCCAAGGCCGTGGAGAATAGATCCGGACACGGGGCGATGAGGAATAGGACTAAGGTGGAGTACCTTGCCTGCGTGTCGTGGAGTCGCATCAAGTGTTCAACATCGAAAACACTGAACGACCTCTACCTCACCCTAGACCAGCAAACTACACAAAACCTGAGCAGTCTGAAAAGGATGGTCTTGCACAGTGCATCACCCAGGGTGGACGACTGCTACACTTTGGTTTCCGAGCTCCACACCCAACCGACAAGCCACAGGTCTAATGCCACGCCACATAACTCCGCCAACCCTAGGTCCTTCTAGCTAACAGGCTCTGCACGCTACACCCTCAAGAAACATGTCGGTCCGCTCGCGAGACCGGACAGCAGCTCACTCGGGGTCCCTTATCCCAGCGGGCTTGGATCACCGCCTCAGCTGGCGACTGGGAAGAACCAAATCCCCTCTTGATCCAAACATATTTACTATATCATGGCAAACATGGAAGCTCAAAGTGAATTTCGACTAGCCTTTGCTCTTGAAGAAGCCTGTGAGCTGTACATCAAAGAGCCAAAACCTCTGCTTCATAGCCTCGCTGCCAGGTCATTGGCCCCACACCTGTCAGACTCAGCATCCACACTTGGACTTGCCCTAGGTTTTTGGATTTGAGCCGGGGTTTTAAGGCTTGTTTTTTGCGAGAGTTTAGGATTCCTGCACGGCGCGAAGGTCTGCGGAGGGTATTGTTAAAACCGGAGGTCGATGCAGAGGGCCAACATGGCTGGAAGTAGGTGCAGCAGCTCGTGGGCAGAGACTCATGGGGCCTATGGAATCAAACTTTGAGATGCAGCGGCCCTATGATTGGGACGCCGGCCTTTTTTCTGAGGAGTTGGTCTCGAAGTCGTCACTCAATTTGGACTCCTTCGGGCTCGCAGGCTACTGTAGCAAGCGGCTGGCTTGCTACATGAGACCAAGGGGAAGCGATTAAGGATCCATCACTTCAGTAACTTGTTCACTTGGATAACTACTGATTACCTTCTAGTCAAGCTAGTCCATGAAAGGAGGCGTTGATTTTGTCATGACACCTCAAACTTCCCGGGCTCAAGGGCAAGCCCAAGGTCCGAAGCTCAAGGGAAGCAGCAGGCCCCCACTCAAATCCTGAGAGACTCAGAGGAGTCTACAAGCAGGGCGCCTGAAAAACGGCGTCGGCAGACCCTTCGCTGAGAAGAACCTGCAGTCGTTCTTTTGGGAGGCTTCCGCCTAGACCGAGCAGAGTTGACTTGACTCTGCAACGCGCAAGGCAGCAACGCAGCACAAAGGGCCAAGGAGGGCCAGGGCCAGGGCTGATATACTATATATACACTATATATATATATATATATGTAATACATATATATATATATATGTACGTAGGACCTTTATGTATTATTTGACGGGTCTGTTTCCCTTCCAATAATTTCTTACGCCTTTTAAATAATTAAACGGCCCTTTCAAATTTTAAATGGCCCTTTAAAATTTTAAACGGCCCTTTAAAATTTTAAACGGCCCTTTAAAATGTTAAAAGGCTCCTTAGACTCTTTCAAATTCCTAAAACTCCTTATAATTTTGAAAGAAACGAAATTATATTGGGGCCAGGCACGGCCCATTTAAAATTTTTAGAAATCCCTAAAATCCTTAAAATTTTGAAAGCCCTGTGTCTGGCCTTCAAAAATTTAAGGAATGTGAGGGTGCTTTTAAAATTTTCAAAGGCCCTTTAAAAATTTAAAAGGCCCTTTAAAAATTTAAAAGACCCTTTAAAATCTTTAAGGCCTCGTTAAATTCTTTCAATAATTTTGAAAGCCAGACACATGGCTTTCAAAATTTTAAGGATTTTAAGGATGTTTAAGAATTTAAATGGGCCGTGCCTGGCCCCAGAACAATTTAATTTAAGGAATTTGAAGGCCTCTTCAAATTTTAAAGGGCCGTCTAAAATTTTAAAGGGCCTTTTAGAATTTTAAAGGGCCCTTTCAAATTTTAAACGGCCCTTTAAAATTTTAAACGGCCCTTTAAAATTTTAGACGGCCCTTTAAAATTTTAAAAGGCCCCCTAGAATATTTCAAATTCTTGAAAATCCTTAAAATTTTGAAAGAGACTAATTTATTTTGGGGCGAGGCGCGGCCCATTTAAATTTTTAAAAATCCTTAAAATCCTTAAAATTTTGAAAGCCCTGCGTCTGGCTTTCAAAATTTTAAAGAATTTCAGGGTGCTTTTAAAATTTTAAAAGGCCCTTTAAAAATTTAAAAGGCCCTTTTAAAATTTAAAAGGCCCTTTAAAATTTGAAAGGCCTCGTTAAATTCTTTCAATAATTTTGAAAGCCAGACACAGGGCTTTCACAATCTTAAGGATTTTAAAGATTTTTAAAAATTTAAATGGGCCGTGCCTGGCCCCAGAACAATTCAATTTTTCAAATTTTAAAGGGCCGTCTAAAATTTTAAAGGGCCCTTTAGAATTTTAAAGGGCCCTTTCAAATTTTAAACGGCCCTTTAAAATTTTAAACGGCCCTTTAAAATTTTAGACGGCCCTTTAAAATTTTAAAAGGCCCCCTAGAATATTTCAAATTCTTGAAAATGCCTAAAATTTTTTGAAAGAGACTAAATTATTTTGGGGCGAGGCGCGGCCCATTTAAACTTTTAAAAATCCTTAAAATCCTTAAAAGTTTGAAAGCCCTGTGTCTGGCTTTCAAAATTTTAAAGAATTTCACGGTGCTTTTAAAATTTGAAAAGGCCCTATAAGAATTTAAAAAGGCCCTTTAAAATTTTGAAGGCCTCGTTAAATTCTTTCAAAAAATTTGAAAGCCAGACACAGGGCTTTCACAATTTTAAGGATTTTAAAGATTTTTAAGAATTTAAATGGGCCGTGCCTGGCCCCAGAACAATTTATTTTCAGGAATTTGAAGGCCTCTTCAAATTTTAAAGGGCCGTCTAAAATTTTAAAGGGCCTTTTAGAATTTTAAAGGGCCCTTTCAAATTTTAAACGGCTCTTTAAAATTTTAAACGGCCCTTTAAAATTTTAAACGGCCCTTTAAAATTGTAAAAGGCTCCTTAGACTCTATCAAATTCCTAAAACTCCTTATAATTTTGAAAGAAACTAAATTATATTGGGGCGAGGCGCGGCCCATTTAAATTTTTAGAAATCCCTAAAATCCTTAAAATTTTAGGGATTGTGTCTGGCCTTCAAAAATTTAAGGAATGTAGGGGTGCTTTTAAAATTTTCAAAGGCCCTTTAAAAATTCAAAAGGCCCTTTAAAAATTTAAAAGGCTCTTTCAAATTTTAAAGGCCTCCTTCAATTCTCTCACATTTTGAAAGCCAGACACAGGGCTTTCAAAATTTTAAAGATTTTAAGGATTTTTAAAATTTTAAATGGGCCGTGCCTGACCCCGGAACAATTTAATTTTAAGGAATTTGAAGGCCTCTTCAAATTTTAAAGGGCCTTCTAAAAATGTAAAGGGCCCTTTCAAATAGATTTCGAAGAGTAGGATCGGGAGAAAACCACAAGAGACTTTGAATAGGAATATGGGAATACTCTCTTCTCCATAGGAGAATAGGCGTAGGGCCATGGGCAGGAGAGAATGGGCGATGCATGTTTGGGAGTAGGGAGTAGGATGGATTCGACCCTGGGGGTGGGAAAACAAAGCAATCAAAGGAAAATGATTTTCAATGAGTTGTATTGATTTTCAAGAGAGTAAGAGTAAGAGTAGGAGAATTGAAGTGGCAGAGTAGGAAGGTAAGTGTAAGAATAGGTGGATACGTGATACGTGAGTAGGAGTACGGGAAAAGCACTAGAAGATTTGCATAGCAGGACAGTAGGAATAGCAATAGCAGATTCTTGCACAGGCTCTTGCATTCTTGCTCTTCTACTCCTACCTTTCCGTTTCCGTTCTCCCACTGTCATTCTGCTACTCCTTCTCTTGTATTCGCTTTCTCCTGTTACGACTCTCCTCCTCCTATTCAACTTCTACTCCTGCCTTCCTCCTCTCCTACTCCTAATGTATGACTCCTCCTCTCCTACTCTAACTGTTACTATCTCTCCGTCTCTTATTTGCATATACATTCCCATCCCCCGACTCCTACCGTCCCATGCCGCTACTCAAGCTCCTGTTTCCTCCACCCCCTTATCCTCCTACTTTTAATGTTCCACTCCCATTCTCTTGGTCTTACTCCAACTCCTTCATGTCCAATCTAGACTACTTACTTGTTCTATTCTTTAACTCCTACTCGCTCAATTTAGTGTCCTACTCCTTACCCGCCCTGCACCTCCTCTTACGCCGACTTCTACCGCTATTCCTGTTCTTACCCTGACTCTCCCCTACACACATCTTGAGCCTTCCTAGTTTTCCCAATTCCCACCACCATATCTACTGTCTTATTGTTATTCCAGCTCTCTTATGTCTACTTCTAGACTACCTGTCCTACTCTTCTACTTCTACTCTCTCTAAATTTGTTTCCCGCTCCTTACCACCCCCCATCCCGCACTACACCTCCGCTTAGCGCTACTTCTAAGGTTCTACCATGTTCTACCGCTACTTTTGTTCTGATCTTGTTCCTACAGGTACGGTATTCCTAGGCTTGTCCCAATCTCTACATCTGTTGTTATTCCTACTGCCCTACCTCGATGCCTACTCCGTGAAGGGGAGGAAAAGAAGAGTAGGAGTAGGAGAACAAATGGGAAAAGAGTAGGTAGGAATAGAAGAGTAATCCAATGGAAAGAGGAGACTAGGGGCAGGGAGAATACGAATCACATCACAGCGAAGGAATAGAAGAGTAGGAGCGGGAGAAAACGAGTAAGAAACCAGGAGTAAGAGAGTAGAAGTAAGAGAGTGGGAGAGGAGAGTGTGTTGTTAGAGGAGCAGGAGTAGGAGAGTAGGCAGAAAGCAAGAGAACAGGACAGCAGAAGAGTAGCACAGGAGGAGAACAGGAGAATGGGGGGTGGAGAATAGGAAAGAAGGGAATTGAAAAACCTCCGGGGGATTGGAAACTGTCAAAGGGCAGCAGAAGCATGAGCATGGAAGTAGGAGAGTAGGACTGTGAACATGGGAATAGGAAGGTACGAATAGGAGACTAAGAGTGGCCGAGAGCAGGAGTGGGAAAGCAGGAATAGGAGAGCAGCGGTATGATAATAAGAAGAACAGGAAGGTAAAGTAGATGAAAAGGAACAAGAGGGTAGGAGTAGGAGAGTAAGAGAACAAAAAGCAGGAAGGTAGGAGTGACATGATGGGATTGAACAAAGTATGAGATGGACTCCGATTCCCATCATATTCCCACCCCATTACCTGTACTTCCCTATTCCTATTCCTCTATTCCTGCCGATTAGTAGAATGAATTCCACACCAGGGGTACGACAAAAGTAGTGTAAGAGAAATGATCTTTCAACCAGTGGTAAGTAGACGGTTTCAAAAGAGTTTTTTAAATAGTCGGAGAATAATTAGGCAGGGCAGGAAGGTAACTGCAAGAATCGGAGAATAGGGTTAGGTGAGTAGGAGTACAAGATAAAGAGATTAGAAGAGTAGCATAACAGGATAGTAAGATGTCATATCTTGCTCCTACTCTCTTATTCGTATTCTTCTGGTACGTCTCTTCTACTCCTTTTCTCCTAAATTCTACTCCTGCCTTCCTACTCTCTTACTCCTAATATGTGGCTCCTCCTCTCCTAGTCTAACTCTTCGTCTCTTGTTCGCATATTCCTGTCCTCCGACTCCTAATGTCAAACTCACTGTGCACATTCTCACTCCCATTTTCTCCGCCCCCTATCCTCCTATTTCAAACACGTTCTACTCTCATTCTCTTTGTCATATTCCCACTCCCTCATATCCATTCCTACTCTCTCAATTTAGTTTCCGATTCCTTGCCCTCCATGCACCTTCTCTTAGGGCTATTTCTAACCGCTATTCCTGGTACTCTCTCCTACACGCATGTTAGTTATTCCTAGTTTTGCGCGATTCCCACCACTGTATTTCCTACTGCCCTACCTCGATGCCTACTCCTTGGAGGGAAAAGAAGAGTAGCAGGAAGACAGCAGCAGTAAGAGAATACGAATGGAATGGTCGCAATGGGAGAGCAGGGGGAGTAGACGCAAGGCGAGTAATCGAATTGAGGAAGGAGACTAGGGGTCGGGAGAATACGAATCAAAGCAAAGGCACAGAAGAGTCGCAGCAGGAGAGTACGAGCAAGAAGCCACGAGTACGAGAGTAGTCGGAGAGTGGCAGTAGTGGGAGAGTGGAAGAGCAGGAGTAGGGGCGTAAGAGGGTGAGGAGTGGAGGATAGGAAATAAAGAATGAAAGATCACTGAAACAGGAAAGGAGGAGCATGAGAATGGGAGTAAGTGAGTAGGACTAGGCAAATGGGAATAGGAAGGCGCGAATTGGAGAGTGAGAGTGGTAGAAAGCAGGAGTAGGGTAGTAGGAATAGGAGAACTTGCAGGTGACTTTGGGCTGCACAATCTTAAACCCGACGAGGAGCCCGAGCAGCTACGACACCTCAACCCTGAGCCCTAGCTGAATAATTTAGACTCAGTACTATACAAAGAGAGACCCGTCAAATAGTACATAAAGGTCCTTGCCACATATATATATATATATATATATATATGACTACGATAGCAACCCCTCAAAGCCGGGGAGGAGCAGAGGATTTCTCCATGACTCTGAGAGGAACGCGCGCCTTTGCCGCCCGTGGAGCTCGCGGTGCTTTGCACCCTTCAAACCTGAGTTGCAGCTAGCAGCTAGCCAGGGAGAGCAATTAATTCTGTGCTGAAAGTAAGGGAGGGCGTGATGGTTTATAGTTTTTCGCTCAACTGACAGCTACCCGCATGCCACATGGCACACGAATTGTCATATTTGGGCCGCGGCTCAGGGCTGAAGCTTGAATTGCAGCAACAGCCATCAGGCTCATTTTGAGCTAGTCGCCTCAAGCCCCTTCTTCCTGTTACCACCACCAACTGGCGAAGTCATGACGAGCCATGAGAAAAACATTGCAATGCCACGGCACATCTGAGAAGGATGGTCAGAAGCGTTCTGCACCTTTCGACGAACACATTGATGCTGTGCTTTGAACGCAGCATATTTCAAGAACATATCATATACGGTACGATTTCACCTGAAGCTGTTGGCCCCTTTTGCGGTTCAATGCGAATCATGAGTGCCGCACGAGAACACCCTTGTTCCGCAAGCTGCTTCTTCCGAGCAGCATGGTTGTCTAGGGAGCCAACGTCCATGGGCAATGTGACGGCCATGATTCTGCCAGCCTTCACAAGACATTGGTGCTCCGTGCCATGTACAACACTCACAAACATGTCTTGAGACAATGTTTGTTTATGTGCAGCGGGAGGCTTCTTGAATGTGAGACTGCGGATGGACGCACCTTTTGGCCGTCAGCCTATGGGCCTATGTAATGTTGCTAATGATCTGTACTAAAACTGTGCCTTTCCATGGGTTGTCAGTCAAGCGCAAGACACACTTTCAATATGGTGCACATCATCCAATGACCCCTTCGCTCCAGAATGTGCCCGGGTCATGAACGCAGGCCCCAATTCCGCTAGTAAAAGTGGCTGCTCATAACTGGTTCCGGAGATGTCTGAAGTCTGAAGTCACGAAGGAGACCGCGAAGTAAAGGTTCCACACAAACCTGGCATTCGTAAAGGACTGTTACAAACATGACCGTCACAGGTTTGCCATCTGGCCGGCACGTGTCCAAACGGGGCTTCGAACTGTCGCGCGTAGTCCTTATCAGACCTTACCTGCCCCCAACTTTCCTCGGCTGTCCTCGCCCTCCACAGGAGACCAGCAAGTCGCCCAGCTGCCCTTGCTAACCCGTACTTCCTCCTCACTGCATCAAGGCAGCTCCTCAGAACTCGAAACTGCGTTGCAGTCTTGTTACTTCGAGAGACCCCGGACCAGTGTCTTTTGAAGGAGCTTCGCCTCTTCTGGCGCTGCGCTTGGCCCCTTGCCTGGGCATTGAATGGCAAGGGCACATGGTGACAGCGGCGTCAGGAGCAGAATCATCAGCACCACCAGGTACACTCGTATGGCTGGTGCAAGGCTGAGATCAGGCACAGCCTAGCAAAACCAGGGTTATCCTGCTCAAGACTGATAGCAAACCGTAGTTGCGCACCTAACTGGCTACCTTGACATCCAGATCCAAAGGGCACGGCACTGCCTTTTTCCATGCATCAACTCAGGGGTCTTCATCACTTTAACGAGTAGATGACTGCTGCGATCTTCAACCTTACTAAAGCATCTGCCACTGTACGCGGCTGGGCGGGAATTCCTGTGCAACGCTCTAAGACTGGATGTGCTCGTTACCTTTTGCGAATCACGAAGACGGTAAGCAGTAAAAACCGGATACGAGAGACTATAGTGACTCGCGTGGCAGCAATGAAAGAGCTCCTCGAGTCAATGACAGGCCATGGTAGCCCCAAATCCCAATGTCCTGTGGGGCCATTGGCTTGCTGAGCCACCTTCACGCTGCGCCAGGAGCTGACGAACCTGTCGGCAGGTCAAGAAGTGAGGGGTTCGGGACATGGTAGTCTTCGCCGCTTCGTCTCTCAGCTTCGCACGAAGAGCCCGCGGTTGGGGACTAGTTAAAAAGATGATTATGCCTCACGTTTTCGGAGTGCAAGGCTTCCCGGGTGGGCCGACTCGCAGCCGCTGCCGCCGCTGCCGCATCACGTTTCTGCGTTGAATATACACAGACTGAGCCAGATCCACCAAAAGAGCCCACCGCTCTTCACGCATTCCCCGGGCAGCAGCCTCGGTCTCCAGGGACTTGAATTCTACCTCCATGTTCCTGAGCTTGCCAGGGCGGGAAATGACATCTCAATGAGCTTGGAATGCTTGTAAAGCAGTTCCAGTGTGCGGGTAGTAGTAGTAGGAGTAGTAGTAGTAGTAGTAGTAGTAGTAGTAGTAGTAGTAGTAGTAGTAGCGTATCAGAAGCAATGGAGCAACGAGTTCATGTCCTTAAACCGATGTTACACACGAGACCTTATCCTGAAACTTCTTTGAACGAGGTCTCTCTGAAGCAAAACCTTTTGCTGCAGGCTTGCTTGCAAGGATGCCTGGTAGCAAAACCTAAACCCTGATCCCCAAATCCCAAACCCTGACTCTGACCTTAGCTGAAACAGTTAGCCCGACATCCTGCACCCACAGGGCGCCAAGTCCTAAACCGCACCTGACGGCCTAGGCTCTCCAGCTTCGCCATCTGGGACGACTCCTTGCAATAGACTGCATCTGTAGATGTCTCTATATTATATATATATATATATGTATATGTATAACACATGTATACATGCAAAACTATAGTACTGAGGCGTGTCTCTACCTGATTGGAAGATGGCAGGACCCCGGCATGACTAGTGAACGGATTACCGTGTAGGTGTGGGTGGATTTCGACTCGCACTCTCGCACGAAGCAGGCAGGCACGGAATTCCATGCGGAAGGTCGCCATTGACATGAGAATATATATATATATATATATGTATTTGAAAATTCTAAAAAATAGCAATATGTTAATTTTTGTTGAAAGCCCGACGGGCGCCGAAGGGAGGCCTGGCTTTAGGGTCTTGGGGTTGGACCTTGCCTGTGACGAAAGCTCTAACCAGGGCATGAGAAACGCAAACGTCAGCCTGCATGAAAGCTTCTCGCACACTTGCGGAAAGCTCGTTACAGGCTCTAAGGCCCTGCAAAAAGGGCCATCGCCCATGGACTATCCGTGCCATTCACTGCCTCAGGCCCGGTGGAGTCCCTAGAAGTAGTCTGCTCGTTACCTCGCGCATTTCAGCAAAGACCAGTTCTGGTCGGGGCTGAAGGTTCCTCGATCTTCTCCTGTGTTGGGTTCATGGCTCCGCGTTCTTCCGATTTTGGGCCAGGATAGCCCTTCGCGCCTGGCCCAGGTCTTTCTGCAAAGCTCCCTGCTCCTGATCGGAGGGCCGTCTCTTGGAATGACATGCAGCAGGCGCAACAGATGTCTACTCAATCGGCCTGATGTGAGATGACTTTCCGACCGGCCGCGAACGCGGCAAGCGCTAGAATGCGCCAGATCTTGGTGCCACAGCGGGGACAAGCTCCGCTTTGGACGAGGTTTGGGCTGAGGTTTCCAACAGCACAGGAGAGCATCTGGCAAGCAAAACGGAATTCGGCTCGGAAACCCTTTAGTTAAGCTAAAATACTCAGTGACTTAGTGGGTGCATTGGGGGTGCATGGATCCAGAAACACATAAAACACTGCCAAATTGGATCCGATCCGTTGGTTGAGGGCTGCCTGAGTATAATATGCCATATTTGCGATATTTTTGTTCTTTCTCTGGCAAACCAGCTTGAACAGTGTACAGGTGCGGCAACTATTTGTGGGCTTGTTGGAGCTTTCTCGCAGAAACCTTTGATTGAGACAATGGCCAAATCACCGTAAGAAGTCCGGCTATGGCGGGAGCAAGGACTTCTTGCTTCCCGCTTGGCTAGGACGAAACGGCAAAGGCTTTAGGAGTGAGGGCTCGTCAGTCGCGGTCGCGCGACTCAAATCTCAACATGGGCCTATGCAGGCTTGGACACAAGTCTTTCAACGGAAATAAACATGTGTATCACTGATGTCTTAAGTCCAACAGGTGTAGAAATATACTACGGGTCGCAGCAAAATTGAGAGGAGCAAGTGAGAAATGCAGTGTACACGCGAAAGGCAAGCGACACAACGCTGCATCCAAAAAAAGGGCCGCCCCGCTTTCACATGCTGTATGGTAGCATTTTTTGCCCGCTCAGCGTAAGCCCGGCGGGTTTCGGGTGAAGAATACTTGCCGTAGTAATACATGTTCTTAATAGTTCATGACAATAATTGCAAAATTGCAAAACTACTGGTACTCGTAAGAATAGGATGAGATCGGAGAGCTCCAGGATCTCGCGCGGTCACCGTGCTCAAACTGGGCCTGCACGAAGCTACGCTGCAAGACAGTACCGGAATCCACAAGACACCCGGGCCCGGGCCCCACCGCGGCCCCACCCCTGATGGCTGCTGTCCAAGATGCATGCTTCATTGTGTAGCTGGATAATCGGCCTGGGCTTTTATTGAAAGTCAAACCCGCGAGACTACTAGGTTACGTGGCCAACTATTCAGGAACAACATCTATGTGCTATAATTGTGCTATCACCCTGGGGTTCATTGCATTCACCAGAAACTCATGACGGTTCAGGATCAGCGAGCCTGACTGCAAAACCATCAGACTCATCAGCAGCCGTGCACACTGGGCAAACAAGTGTTTGAAGCACCCCCTCACGTCCCTTCCCTCTCCTTTCAGCAGCCTAGTCTGGAAGATCGTCCATGCAGCAGAGGCACCAGCAAAATGTGGAGAAAAAGCCTCGTGCGCTGAAGTCTTGGGTGACAGGCTTGCGGGTCAAGAAGTTTGGGAGGAATATCTCAGAACTTCCGAAATCAGGATGACCGAAACACTTGGAGGAATCAAAGGGGTACCAGACGGGCGGAAGCAAACGACTATTGAAGCCGGTTGAAGGACCTCGAAACACGAAAGCCCTACCACCCTTCGAGGCCCAAGAAAGGCAAGCAAAACAGCAAAGACATGTGCGCGCCACGCTGCCACAAAGCCCGTTGAGCCCTCATGAATTAAGCCGCCGTTGCTTAAAGTTGACCTCTTCAAAAACTTAGGCATTGCGAGAACCAGCCCAACGATGCGCACGGCTTTCTATTTCATGGGACATCCAGCCAAGCTAGAGCTTGAACGTGAACTGGCCGCTGAATCTCCGCGGGCTGGAGTACACGCAGTCGCTGGGATCCCTTGCAAAGCAAACCCTACCGAAGGCAGTGCACCATAGAACCCATCATTGCTCCACCTCCAAGCCTAAAGACTCCGGTCCTCAATTCGATTGGCCTGTGTCAGGACAGCCGCGAATCTGCAAAGCTCAGCTGCTGCAAAGCACAGCGGAGCTTCTTGAGCAAAAAAGCGGCTTCTGGCGGGAAAGTCTCTGGAAGTTTGCGACAGAGTTCGGCCAGGAGAGGAAGGAGACTGGTGCAACGACACTCCCAGAACTTAGGCTTGGTGCTCTGGAGTGCGAAGAGTGAAGTTGCGGGCTGTGTTGGTGGGGGGGAAGTGGAACAGCTTTTTTGCTGAGTCACTGCGGGAACATGCTGCGCGCCTCTAGGTAGTCGACGAGGGATCTAGCCGCATGGGATTTGCTGCTACGGGTTTTGCAAGATGTACGACATGGTGGTGTTGGTTGCATGGATGTAAGGCAGGGGTTTCGACAGGGACGCTGCACGAAGCAGGGAGCAGATTCCAGCAGAGAGTCCACGACAGACTGCAGAGAGACATGATTTGCCGGGGAAATTCCTTGGAGTAGCTGAAAAGGACGGAAGGAGACCGGTGAAGTGAAAGCTGTACAAGCATGTAAGACGACCTCAGCCAAAGAACCAAGAAACCAAGTCTGCTTTCAAAGTTATGAGCGGCCCAGGGTCACTGATCACAGAGAGGCCAACTCGGACAATACAGGCGAGGCATATGGTTCGAGGTCTGATGAGTGAAACCAACCTATTTAGGGTTTGGGGCCTTCGAGGGGTTGGGGTTAGAGTATCCTGGGCAGAATTGGCCTTTTTCGTTGGCATGATCAGCAGCTAGACTTTCTCCGACCGCCAGCAATCCGCGGAAGACTAGGAACCACGAAGGAATATGTAATTTCCTTTGCTTTCGTCATGGCATGGCGCATGGAAGTGGCCCCGTCAGCGTGCGATAGAAACAGCCAGCCCTGCTCCGGCTAGATTCGCAAGGCACTTATGTCAAAACTGTATGCGCATGACTTCCGCGCAGTCGTCGAAGACACCGGCAACATCCGGACCAAGGCTGGCTGAAAGCTGGCGGCCTTCGCTGATCTACACCGGTGAAATGAGTTTATAAAGTTGCAGGAACTAGAGCTTCTCTCTTCGACCGTGTCGGAACTTTAATGCAAGGTCTGCAACAGGTTGATGAACAAAGAACGAGCACATGCAAAACTATGCCAAGGTTCGTAAAACAGAGGAGTATATACACAACGCCATGCGCTTCTCCGCATCAACCTCTTCGTATTCAAACTAGGGAGATACAGAGATGTAATGGGAATAGCCAAGAACATGTGTGCATATCTACACACACAGAAACGACTAGCTGCAGGTGCTTTGCCGTCGTACCATAACTTCGAGCCGCCCTTTCGCTTTAGGGCTCTCTAATGCCTCAAGTAGTGGTCCAGAGAGGGGTGCCCCTTCCTCAGCAACCTTATGTGCTGATGCTGGCTTCGCCGCGGACGTTGCAAGCTCAATTTCTGGAGCCCCTCGAAACGGCAGCAAGGGAGAGTTTCAACGGAGGACAATATTCAATATTCCCCGGCGCTGTCTACCGTTCTTGCAGAAGCATACATCTCAATGCAGGCCGTCCAGGATCACGTCGCCATCAGGTGGTAGTTTCTAGCACCGATCCCAGTGCAACGACTTGAAGCATGACTAGTCACCCCGGTACTGCTACCATCAGCACCACCATCAGATCTCTGCCACTTGCGAAGCTCCATGTCTATCACACGGTTAAGGCACCACCTGCCCTGACATGCTCTCATCATGACCATGCTCTTCACTTCTGCAGTTTGCTTGAATTGACACTCCGTGTTAGTGCTGTAGCGCTGCTTGGACGAAATACACCCACATTGCTGTGTTAGCGCTGTAGCGCTGCTTGGACGAAATACACCCACATTGCTGTCGTTGTTGTTGAGTCTTGATTTCCCCCACGCTCTTTCTCATCAAGTCGAAAGACTATTCTCCAAAGAATATACATTATATATATATATGTAATAATATGTTATCTATATATTATATATTATATTATATATATATTCATATATATATATATATATATGCATTGTATATAATCATATACATATATACATATATTATTATACATTATATGTATATGCAGAGCTGCGCAGATGTTCAGCTGCCTTCATCTTCCGAGGTGCAGAGCTGTGGCCCACTCTGAATTAGAGAGGCTACCGACTACTCGCGGGTTTTCTAAGCCTTTAGAGCTCAAGACTCATGGATCCCTACGAACCACCACGTTCCCACCTCAACCGTACGTCTGCCGGCGTAGTATGGACTTGCCAAAGACCCCACCACTCTTTGACTGAAGCTCAGCTCCAAATCATGACTCGAACCGCGACTGCACGGGGAGAACAGCCCGCGTCAGCAAAGCCAGTCCCAATCGCCCACCAGGTGAGGGCTGCGGGCCTTGTGGCTGAGGTCTGCTGTGCTTTCCGGATGAGTGGAGTTTCAAGCACAGTATCGAAACTCTATAAAGCAACTCAGAAGCATGTAAAGCCACAGGATCAACTCTACCCAAATCTGAGCGTTCAGACCACCTGGAAGGTTGTGTTCCTATTTTCCTTGCTCCCCTCAGACTCTGCTCTCGCACCACATCGACGACATACTTAGAGTCTACTTTGAGAAGCCAAGCCCTGAAGAAACTAATGCAGAGACAGGAAAATCAGCGAGAGCAAGGCAAGAGAAACGTATGCCGATTGGCAGCTGTCATACGATATTCACCAAGTCTTGTGGTATGTGCTAATAGAAATGGGACAACTTCTACACTAGGCGCTGCTGCTTGGCCCGCTCCATGGTTCTGAGGGCATCTGTCACCAACCAACAAGCGACTATCTGGAAAGCAAAACCTCTGCAAAGCATCTGCGCGAACCAAATTCCTAGCCTTCGGGGACAAGGACTCAGATCCAATCAATCCGGGTGTCAATTCGGACAAGGACGGGCGGGAATGGAGGCCACCAACATCCAAAACACCCCGAGATCTCAGAATTGCTTCGACAAGAGGTCCCCTGACCAGGCTCTTAGCCACTCGCAGTGATGGCTTTTTATCAGCAAGTCGTTCAAGCTTTGAGCCGAGTTCTTCAGAGAAATCGGAGAAGGGAAAATCGAATCCAGCGGGAGCTGAGGTGACAGGCAGGCTGCATTTGAAGGGCTTGCGGCACAGACATCGTTTTGCAGTGACTGATGGTGTGAACATAACCATTGCCATGACACTACTCACGCGCTTGTTCTTACCTTCTTGGCTTCTGTTGGTAAGGACTGACAGCTTGGAGGGCTTCCGCAGCTTCCAAGCGGGAGCCTTCCATTAATGCATGTGGATGTTCCACGACTGCCATGCCTGCTCGCCTTGAACCACCGGGCATTTTCTCGGCAAAGCAAAACACCAAACCTATGTTCAAAGTGGAAGCTGCAGGACACGCATGGGGTCCCGAAATGAAGGCTGCAGGGCCTACGCGGGGAGCTAAGAAAATAAACTATTCGCAGCCTAGCGTGCGAGCAGGAGAGAAGTTTTAAAACTTCAGCTTGAAGATAAGACGCCGAAAGGTCCGGAGCAAAGCTCTTGGGGATTGTTCTGGAATTGACCATCCCGGCGTTCCCAAGCAAAGCTGCATTTCTACGGAGCCACGATAACGCAAAATGCCCCGGTGAGGTGAGCCTTCCAGGTGATGCGGAGTTTTGGATGTGCTAGTGGCTGCTCCGCTTGGCAGAGCTGGTGGCAGAACTCGTCGCAAGAACATAACTCACGACTCCAGCTGTGACGATGAGCAGCGACCTCGGGGTGCATTGGCTTCTGATCCGACAGAGGGAGAGAGACAGAGAGAGAGTAACAGAGAGAGCGGGGATGGCTTCGAGTCCCGGGCAAGCCCTTCGCTGGAGAGAAGCACTGCGATGCATCTTGCCTCTGCGTGGAAGTCTCTCGGGGATGGACTGGACTCTGGACACTGCATTCGGATTCGGGTCTGTAGGGTTCGAAGAACCGGCTTGTTCAAAGCCGCACTTGGCTTTCGTCTCCCTTCTGCCCCATCGAACTATCAGGTTGCCCTAGCTCGGATTTGCGCAGAATAGACGGGGCCTTGGTTAACCACATCCATTGCAAAAGCTCGCGTTGCGCCTCTGAGGGCTTGAAACTGCCAACGTCCTGGCCATTAAAGCCCCAACTCCATGGTCCATCCCACATGAAAGCGCAAGCCTCAAACTGCCAAACTCTTGGCCCAAGCCTGCAGTACAGGAGGTGGGAGAGCGCGAAAACAGCGACGCCCTGTAAAGCCTTGGCCACGCCCGTGGACACGGCTCCGACCTGAGATCTGTTCAGGCACCCCTTCCATTGCGATGGATTCGGGTCCCTCGAGCTGCCCCACAGACATGGCAAATGCGCACGTGCGAATATTTCCCTGCGAGTTTTAAAGAGTTTGGCAGAGTTTGAAGGCGCGCTTGACAAAGCAGAGGAAGTGAGGCAAGGCCCCCCTAGCCATGGCCCTAGCCATGCGGCTGAAACCACACCCGGCCCGTCAGAAGTCTGGGGGGCCTTCTGCTTCCCCTTCGGAAGATGCTGATTGCACGATCCCCTCTTCTCGAGCAAAACCAGCTCCGACTCCGGGTCTCCAGGGCTCCAAACTCGAACAGCTCTGTAGCAGCCCTGTCGTCTGGGGTGTGCTCTCACATCTCGCCGCTTGCATCCCAGGCCCTATGTACTGGTACCGCTATCAACAGATCCGACGAGGATCCTGAAACTATGGACAGAAAAGCCACTCGTGTGAGAAGGTAGAAGAAGGTTCCAGCCTCAGTTACTGTCTGAGACGCTGCAAGCGATTTTTGTGCCTTTTGAGTCCACAGCCCTGCCGATATCAAACCGGGTATACGGCTCAGGTTACGGTCGGGTACAGTGGTAGAGAATTCTTTGCAGATGAGCCTTCGAGCTGAAGCCCAATCGGCTGGGTCTGCCCTTCAGAAACCCCAAAGCCGAAGTAGAAGCGAAGGAACATGAACGAAGTTCCCCAGTGCCACGGCAGCAAGAAGCAGCGAGGCTTCTAGCCAGGAGGTGCCAACCTTGGCACTGACTTACTAGTTGCTCGAAGAAGCACCGTCTTTTGCACAACTACTACTCACTAGTTCTAGCGACGAACACACCCGCAAGGCTGCAGAATTCCTCACGGGCATCCTGTGAGAGCACCGTCGCCCAATAAGTCGCCAAGTTGCTTCAGCCATCGGTTCCGTTATTCGTGACCAGTGGGAAGTGGTAAACGTGAGCTGCCAAGCTCCTGTTCGAGAGTTGCACGGAGCCTTCCCCTTGTGCACTTGCTCCGGCCATGCAAGAAGAATCAAGAATCTGCAGAACGTCAACTTGTGGTGCAACGCCATTGCGTGCTACAATGTCTTCCTCAAGACTCCCAGCTACCCTAAACCCCAAGCCTCGAAGACTCCAAGCCCCGCAAAAAGGCCCGGCCGGATTGCGTCCTACAACGGCGCAGCCGGTGAGACCCTGGATCGAGGCGTTCAAATGCGCCGGGATCCTGCTGGGACGCGGGACTAGAGCCCTAATGTTTGGAGTTTTGAGAATGACAGCTATGAGTGATTGCTGGGGATTTGGTCGCTGTCATATGTGTGGTAAGATTGCTTTAACGCTCCTCGCTCTACGGACAAGGAAGAAACAACACGAGTAGTAGCCGCTTGTGCGAAGGATTGCAAACCACCGCAAAGCATGTGACACAAAGGAAGCTACACTTTGCACATTCTACTCCGCTAGCAGTAGGGCTGACATGACCGTCACATGCTAGTGCGTGCTAGCCTGCCTTAGTATACATTGGTTGAGGGTGTTTTGGCTGCTCGAGTGTCAGAGAGGCGTAATCTCCACGTGCAAGACATGTCGAGACCGGGCTGCCAAGAAAATGCCGGCACAGCTTGCCTTCACTTCTTTTGTCTCACAGGCTGCTGGAGACCTCCATCATTTCCACGTCCCGAGAGGCTTTGAAGCCGTCTGCTCCCAAGGTTTCCGCTCAAAAAGTCGGGTCCTGGCTCCTCGTACCGAGACCATCTCCGACAGGACGTGGCAAGTCGCATGGAGAACCGTGCCTGTCATGGAAGCCTCTACTCACTCGACTCACGTCTTGGGTCTACCTCTGTCTCTCTGACAATGTATTCAAGCTTGACAGGCGTCGCGCGCCGTTCTGGAGACATTCATGTGCAGAAGTTCAAGCAGTTTTGTGACCCGTGGTCTCTGGGTGCTGGCGAGCAGATGAACACCAAGGAACGAGCAGATACCTATGGGGTCTCTTTGGCTTGCAGGGCATCCGACTGTTGGAAGCCGAAAAGCTGTGACTCTAAGCCAAGCTCCCAGACCAACGCCATCAATCAGCAGAAACACACCGAGTAAGTAGGTCTGCAACCCTACGGTCCACGCCCGCCTGCTCCAATCATGCAGGTGCCAAGAAAAATACTTTCGCCGGTGCTCCTCCGAGTGGGATGGAAGAAATTATGAAGCCTAAACAAAGCCTAGCCCCAGATGCCCCAGGAGGCTCCTGGCATCTACCCCAGTGACGGCCAAGCCCGAGAAGACGGCAAAGATGCTCAGCCACTGGCACTCTGTTAGCACTCGCCTTTGCGAGCAGAGCACTGGGCTGAGAGGGCTTTTTCGGGCGTCGGACGATAGCCAGGGACCGCCTACGCCCGACAAAAGCTACAGCTGCTGGTCGCAACCCCCCCAAATCCTCAGAAGCCAATTTCTCTCTCTCTGGGCTCAAAAACGTCTCGACAAAGGGGCTCCAGCAGCAGACGAGAGAGGACGGCGGACCAGATGGTGACCGAGGCGTAGATGACCGCGAAGATCGAGCTGCCAGCCTCGGCCCGGCCGCCCGGCCCTCTGCGATCTCTGCGACTTTCAGCTTGTCTCGGGGGAGGTGTGCGGCTGCGGAGGGTCATCTGAGACAGAAAAAAAGGGGGGTGCCATGTATTCGGCATATATATATATATATATATATCTCCCATGACTCATACTTTCTTGACCTTCAAGCACGAAGTCCCCGCAATCAGCTGACAGAAAGGATGCCGCACAGCCCACACCCGCATGCTTCGCCAAGATTCCAGCATGTTGCCTGTCCAGTTCCTAGGATGCACGAGCCACTACCAGTAGCTGACTAGCTGCCACTTGCTGGCTCCACACCTCTCTGCCAAGCTCACCCTGCGCAAAAGAGCTCTTGGAAACACTCATTTAGCCCAATTTTTCGATTCCTTCTGGAGGCCTCAGGAACTGAAGAGCCGGGCGTCAGGCTCTGCGCGCAGATGCCAAAAAGCGCCTCCGAAGGGGCTCTGAAGGTGTCCAGTGACAGGACCCACTGCGATTGGCTACGGACTCTAGCTGGATTTAGATTCTCGAAAAAATACTTAAACCCCAAAGCAAACAGCTGAGATGACTGTCAAAAGGAGCCTGCGACAGCTGTGTGCCTGCCCCGCTTTCCAACGACCTGGTTACCTTCCTCCCTGCGAGCCCAGCCTCGTTCTTTGGACCATCTCTCCAACGGACTCTTCCTCTTCGTCCCCAATGGTGGCGATTACAATTCACATCATGTTATACAAACTAGTGGTTGTCGTTGAATGCAAGAGGAATCTGAGGCGAGCCGCGACACCAGCGCAGGTTGCAAGTTGCGGCAAGCTGAAACTCGCAGTCGCTGCCTAGCAGTGGCAGGCAGTGAATGGCAAACAGGGAGCTTCATGCAAGACAAGCAAGTAGCCGCTCCTGAGTAGCCATGTGTAACCAACACCACCAGTGCAAACAAGTCATACCATCATCAATGCAGACAGGCTTGGAATTGGACTGACGTGCTACCCGCAAGCTGGCCTTGGATTTGCTGAAGATATGGAGTAAGCCGGTGCATGCCATGCCGGCATAATAAGGCACCTGGGTCTTCACACCGATGCGGAACGACCGGTCACAGCTTCTCTTGAGCGACTTCGGCTGGAGTAGGCTGTTGCAATGACTCACCCAGTCGGGTCAATGCAGTGTGCTTCGGTTGCCACTCCGCTCCGATACTTGCTCCTTGGCATCTACACTTACGTACACCCGTGTCTAAGAAAAACATCTGTTTCTTGAATATCTGGAAGCCTTCGAGTGCAAAGGCGCGCGCGCGCGCACGCGGGAGCCGAGCGTGACGCCAGGCCACGTACGGCGAACACCCCACGCTCACACACTCTGCTTTCTATACTGACCAGTCTCGGCTCGCTCTCGCTGGATGTGTTGAACGAGGTATACTGTGTTGGAATATGGAAGCTTGCTGTGTGCGGCCCTGCGAACACCTTGGACTCCCATGTGCCAGGCCAGGCAGCAAGGCAGCACGTCGAGGCGTCGATCTTCCCAAAAAACGATAAGAACAGAAAACGCGCGGAAGCGCCTCTATAATCTAGAAGCGTCATCAAGTCGAAGTAAAGACCTGGGGACCATAGATTATAAATCGGCAAAAATCCAAGTATAAAGCCAGCAGGTCCCTTTATGTAAGAACGCTTCGAAATTCAGTGCGCGACATCAAATGCTGGGAAGGAACTCATCGAATATGCGAAAATAAATCCGGAAGCCTTGGCCTAGCCGTGGCGCCATATAAAGTTGGCAGCGTGGGTCCCCCAGGCCCGCCCGTCTCAGCTCGGACATCAAGAGCCTCGCGACGCGAAGTAAGAGAGCACAGTCTTCCGATGGCTTTGAGAGCTTATGGATGTGCGTTGCCTCCAGGACGGGTGGTGTGATGTTTCGTGCTGTTCCACCAAGGTGGATACCTTCTGCATTCACATGGATTGCGGGTGACACTAGCAACTCCCCGGAGTACGAAATTTTCTGCAAGTGCATGACAGTGTGCGAAATTGCACGTGCCTGCAGTGCATGAAACAGAGGCTGCAAAGCCCGAACCGTAGAGCGCAAGACTGCAGTAATTCAAGGGTGCATTTTCAGGGTCGCAAACCGTCTGATATGCGGTTACGCAGTAGTAGACTTCGAAGAGACTCCACAAAGACTGCACTGCCAAAAGATTGAGTCTCCATCTGCTGCGAAATGCTGCTTCTGCGTTTATTTGACGATTCGCCGCTATTCGCCACAACGCGGTGTCACTATGCGGTCACAGCTCACTACGGTCACCACGCGTCGATGAAGCATCGAGCTTTAGCTCACATGCGCTTCCCTTTTCACTTCTCGGCGCGATGGCATCTTCATCCAAAGATGCTACTGCTTACCCAACAACACGAACCGAGGAGGAGACCAGCCAGAGCGAGAATGAGGACAACACGACAGGTTCATCAGAAGCGGATAGTGAGAAGTCGCCGAGCAAGGCAACAAATGACTCACAGGATGACAATGATGAGCCACCACCAGATGCAGGCTCAAGCTCACGCACACCATCAACCCTTCCATCTACAATGGCTCTTCTTCCAAAAGGCGGTGTCGTAATCGTCAAGGACGGCGAGTTGGAAGCATTGATGGACAACGCTACGACAGTTGTTACAGATTGACAATACTCTTAATAAATAATATTATTAATCATCAAAAATAAAACTTTTGTCTTCATCATATATAACATTGTAATATCTCATTGTTTCGTCCTTCGGTTGCTTAAAGCCTTTATTATTATGTTTGCTTGTATAGGCACTCCTGCGACTATTATCATTAGCATCTGTGGTATTAGGTCTATTATCACTAGTTTTCATGTTTTCCTCATTGCCTTCTAACTTCACAACCCTTTTAACAAGACTGCTAACTAGCTCCTTTAGTTCCGCAACTTCTTCTTTCGACTTTTTAATTGGGCTGTTTATTTCTGACGAGGATTCACTCATATATACAAACCTAAATTAACAGGTTTGAAAGCTTTAAACGTTTAACGCGTTTTCAGTATCTGTTGAACCTTCCTCCTCTCGCCTTCCTTCCTTAAGCCTTCCCTGCAGCATTTGCAAGTTATTGATGTGGTCTGGCTACTAGCATTCACGAAGGTATTACTCGGATATTCCTTTTTAAATGCGGTCCTGCTTAATCTCTGTTACCTCTCCAAACATAACAATCATTATATAAATAGGTGACAAAATAGATCATAACATAACGAAACGCTATGAAATACTTCTGCTCGCTTAAGATTTTACATGGCTCTAAAACTAGTTCTTACCGTATGCTTATGACACGATAAATAAGATCAGAGTGTCAGATACTTCCCTTTCTGAGTCCTCTCATCGTGAAAGCACGTGGGCGCATGGGGGTGCATTCGGCATTTTTTTATATGTTTATACCTGGGATGCGAGGAGCGAGCCTCGCATCGCTATACGACTTATGGCAATCAACAGTCTGTACCCTATCAAGATACTCTAAAATGGTTCTCTTAAACATTAATCTTGTAATTCTAAACTCGTTTTCTTAACATAATGAATATCCTCATCTAGTTTCTTAACATCTTCCTTTGTCTCCTTTATGTGATCTTCTGTTTTGTATATCTTCTTCTCGATTCTACTCTCGAGTTCCTTGATATCATCCGCGTTCTTTTCAATCCTTTCATCGCATTCTTCTGGCATTGGTTTTCATTCTACCTGCTCCCCAACCTGTGTCACAAATAGCAACGCTTCCTTCTTGGTCTGGTTTAAATATACTGTTGTCGGGAGTCACTCCTTTCCCCAACTTACAACTGCTCCCATCTTCAACTATTATTATCGTTTGCTTGTTATCTTCATTGGGAGGGAAACTGGTGCTCTCAGCTGGCCGAAGCTGTGGAACGAATCCAGCAGGTTCACAACAATCCCTTGGGATCAGACTTGATTTCATCAATAGATTCCACTCTCAGACGGACCCGGGGAGAAGTGTTTCGACGACTCAATGCCATCGAAGCAGCGGCTGAGAAACTCCAGATGCGACCTTGGCAACTCGGCACCAGGTGGGCGAGTTTCGATGTCGGTCTGGGTTTCACACTTCCCGATATCATTAGGTCCGGAAGCTCCATGTTTGTGTCGAGCGCGCATTTCTAGAAAAGCCAAGGGATGCCGAGTCGAGTCTTCTCGAAGTGATCCTAAAACCTCCGCGCTGCCGAACGCCTGACTCACTAGACCCAGGGCAAGGCACATAGGCCCCCAAAGCCACGCCGAGCGCGGCACGCCCAGCCGGGGCAGCTCGGGGCAGAAGTGGGGCAGCCAGCGCCATGCCGCGTGGGTTCGGGGAGTTGGGGCTAAAGGTCGCCATCAAGGCATAGCACTTCGGGCTTACCCGCTTCGAGAAGTTCGCACCCTTCCGAATGGAAAGCTCTAAGACCCCATTCAGCCTCCCACATCTCTGGATCGTTTGTCTCAGAAAGGTTTCTGACGGATGCTACATGCAACGTGTTGACGAGCTCGGGTCCAAGCTAGTGACAGCCATGCGGCGCCTTTGGTAGCGAGGCACGGGCACCGAACTATCGCCGGGTCCACCAAGGAGCCTTTAGTTGCCCTGCACACTGTGGCGAATGGGGACAGTGACGGACAGTGACGGACAGACGCTCTCTTTTGCTGATCGCATCTGCTCGTGGATGTCTGGAGGCTCTGGGCCGAGGCATGGAGGTGTATACGGACCTCACTGGGAGTGCCTGGAGTGGAGTGCGTGGGCTGCGTGGGGGGGGCGGTGTAGGCGAGGCCCTTACACATCCTTGCAACTAACCATGCCGCCGCGGGAACCTGCAGTTGGGCAACAGCGAAAACCCAAAAGTGTGGCGTTTGCCGAGTTCTGGTGCAGAGTCACGAAACTACATGTGCCATGCATAGTGCATGCAGAAAAAGATGGTCACGCAAGTGGTCATGCGGACCGGAACGAAGATTGCTACTTGTACCACGGGTCTGCCAAGCTGCCAAGGCTTGACAGAGGCCGGTACCAATACCCTTGGAGATTCGCAGAACTTCAACTGCGCCCTCCGGGCCCACAATATGTACACGACGGCATGGTGTCGAAAATGGCTCCCTACATTAACACGCTCAGCCCTGTCCCTGTGCGCAGCTAACACCACATCATCATGTAGCTAACGTTCGCACAGTGCATGGCTCCGTTTATAGTAATGTTGTTCTGCACTGCTACTGCTGCTAGTTTTACTGCCACTGCTGGCGTAGCAACAACGTTTGACATCACCATCGTCAGCCGTAGCAGCAGCAACAACAACAAGAAGCAGTAGAGGGGTAATTCAGGCTTGCGTGCGTTTTCAGCATGACACTCCGTCATGTGCACAGGGCAAGCTCGAGACCATCCTTGCCAGCGTCTTTCACGCGAACCTCGACTTTCTGACCTGAGGCAATCCAAAGTACCCCTTTCGGGTGTCAGCAGAAGGGAACCGTCGCTAGAAACGGCTTCGAAAAGTCATGGGTTACCATAATACTCAAAGGTATACTGCAACTCTGACTCTGCGATGACTACACGCGACTGTCAGGGCGCCGCTTGCAAATTTCTACGGCTAGAAATTCAGTTCGAAACTATGACACACTACAACTACGTATACTATACTCTAGTAGAGTTTATGATCCACTTGGTGTATGTACTAGACAAGTACTAGACGACTTGTCTCTGACTCTCTCTTTCCACTGTTCTTCAGCTGCCTTCCTCCAGCATCTCCACGGCTGAAGCGCTCCCGAGCTCGTCCTCCACCAAGGCCAGGAACTCCTCAAAGCGGGTCCGTGGCTCCCCCGGTAGGGGCCGGGCCGGGCGGTTTTGGGCGGGATGTTGAGATGACTTGAAGGCCATTCTTTGAGGCTTCTAGGGCTTTCGGGGAAAGGCTCTCATTACGCTCTAACAACTCGGACTCTGCCAGGCGAGGTTCTTGGGTGCTTAGGTCGGCGTGATACTTCGAAGGCCGGATTCTCACTTTAGGCCGTTTAGGATTTTTGTGGCGTGCATACATCAAGGATCCTACGTGTACCAGTTGAGGTTCCGATTTTAGGCTTGTTTCATTGGCAAGGATGAACTCACATGGCAGGTCTCTCTCTCTCTCTCTCTCGCTCTCTCTCTCTCTCTCTCTCTCTCTCTCTCTCTCTCTCTCTCTCTCTCTCTCTCTCTCTCTCTCTCTCTCTCTCTCTCTCTCTCTCTCTCTCTCTCTCTCTCTGTACTTGATTTACTTGCACAGAACCAGATGTCACTACATGCTCATGCTCAGCTGCTCAAAAGCAGGCCTTCGGCATTTCCTTCACTTTCTCTTGCATGGAGAGGAAGAGGCGCTCGTCCGTAACATCCCAGATTCGCACCTGGCAAGTTTTTCCCCAATAAAAACGATGCAGCCATCGGTTGGCCGGTCGGCTGGGCCTCCAGAGACGATCTGAAGCTCACGTTCTTGTTGATACTCACAGCTCGAGGCCACCAAAAGCGTCGGTGGCTGAATCCATACCCCAGTGAGTTGAAACCATAGGCAATGTTGATAGCAGTAAGCACACCACAACGCTAAAATAAGTTTTATCATGAGGACGACGGTGTCGACGAGCAACAGCAGCAACAACAACACCAACACAAACCAATGCAACAGCCAGGACGCCAGCACCACCAGCACCAGCACCAGCACCAGCACCAGCAGCAGCACCAGCAGCAGCACCAGCAGCAGCACCAGCAGCAGCACCAGCAGCAGCACCAGAAGCAGCAGAAGCAGCAGCAGCAGCGGCAGCACCAGCGGCAGCACCAGCAGCAGCAGCAGCAGCAGCAGCAGCAGCAGCAGCAGCAGCAGCAGCACCAGCACCAGCACCAGCACCAGCACCAGCAGCAGCGCTGCCACGAACAACACGAACAACAAGCAACAACACCTCCAAACTTTGAGAGTCTTATTTGTCAGGTCATATTGTTCTACACTTGATCCGGGCTACCCTCCGCTTTCTGCGAGTTTGTGTTGTCTTTTGTGCTGTTCTGTCGTTGTTGGATGGGTCTTTCAGCGCACTGGATGCTGGTTTTTGGCGTCTGCTCGCAATGGTTCGTTTATTGAAGCTATGCACGTGTTGGGCGAGATCTGTTCTGACGCTGCTGAATCGTCTCTAAGGTTTCCTCATCCTTCCGAATCTTCCCCACGGTGTGAACTGGCAAGAACACGAAGAGTTCCCAAATTCATTGTGCTCTTGCCAAGTAATTCTCTTATTCGTACTCTTCCTATCATTCTGAACCCTAGCAGTTTGTCTTATATTCCTCTGAACCAATGCAGGGCTTTCACGTGATGCAGCCTGGATCTTCCCATCCACGACCAGCTGCTTCGTTGGATCTATCTGCGCCTGGTGGATTACATAGCTGTCGTGAGCGGCATCTCTTTGCTGTGATGTATCGTATTGCGTCGTGGATGGTACCATACTTCAAGACATGCTGGATTGTGGTCCCCCTGCTGCGACACGCATCCAACCAGACTGGGAGTGTGTGTGTGGGTGTGTGTGATTGTCGATGGGTTCTCAGTGGTTCTCAGTGCACGATCGGAACACTAAAGATCACGGGGTGTAGGCAAGGAGAGCGCGCCTACCAAGGTCTATTCTTGCTTGGACCTTCTTCCACAAGTCTCTTCCGGCAACAGCCGAATTAAAGCTCGTAATCTTCTCTTTGCGAAGATCCCACGCAGCGCGGCCTTCGGCAAAATGCCAACCAACGTTCCGGCAGCTGGGTGTCGAACCTGCAGCAACTGGATGCCAAGCCAACCGAGATGCGTATCCTGACAAACTTTTAAACTCCTCCCATCTGCCAAAACCCACCCCCAGGCCTCCCTGCAAACTTATCATGGATCTTGGGCGGTGCAGCCGCGCCTCAACAGAGGCTCCGTAGGCTCCGCCGGTCCCAAAGCTCTTGACCCGACCTTCCAGCCAATGGTCCGTGAGGTCTCGGTACCTCGAGACACGAAAGCCTCCACATTTCTGCGGTTTCCAGTCTTGAAGCTTAAGTTTCGCCTTGAGCCCAGTTTAGATCCATGAAGATGCCTTTCCTGCTCAGCACTCCGAAACACCTTGGAGCCTGTTGCTGAGCCTGAGTGTGATCGGCGTGACAATGGCATGCTGTTCAACAGTCGAAACTATCGCGGTGGAATATGGATTCTGGCAGGCCTACAGTAATTGACCGTGACAGCCTTCGAATCCTTAGAAGATTGAAAATCCGAGGCGCTGACCTTCCCGAGACGTTTCGAAAGATCGCATGACGGAAACGGTCTCAACGAAAGACAAGCACAACTTGGGTACCTAGGCCACCTGCTCCCGGTGGGATGGACGGTAGAAGTTATCATGATTGGAGCGTTGCTGGAATCCAAGGGCGCCATCACTCCGCACAATAAGCACGCCAAAAGACATCCATAATTTCGAGACTCACTACACATGAGTTGAGTTGAGGCAGTTTAATGGGGGTTGGGGCGGGGGGTGCTTCCTGTCCAACACGAGCTAGTGGTAAGTTCGCGCAGATGAAGGAAAAAGCCCAAGACTTGCATAGGTGGTTTGCAACCGATGGGAGGCCTGCCACCAACTCCACCACAGAAAGCTCCTGAAAGTTCCCTGCGGGCGGAGCCCTGACCCGTCGTCCGAAGTGAAAACCCTTTTGCCAAGGATCAGCGCCAACTTCGCCTCGGTTCCCCTCAGCGGCCTGCCGTTGGAGTCAGATTCTGTGAGGGCATGGCTTCAGCTTGCTTGGCGAGCACTTCCTGGAACTTCCCACTATCCGTCGATGTTCGTTCCTTTTTCAGGGCGACAACATCATAACAAAGCGAGACACAAACAGCGAAAGCTGTAAACCCACCTACAGTCCACTGGCTTCACTTTCTTCCGAAACCACTTGACCCAGTGAGCTGCTCAAACATGAATGAATACCAAATCTTGACCTGCTCCAGAAAGCTCAGGCCCCCTGAAACCCCGAAAGCCTGAACGTCTGAAGCTGTCCCCCTTAATCGCTGCTTTAGGCGCGGCGAGGTCCGCATTGACAGGTGGAGGTGGCCCTTCTCCAAGTCCACACCCAGAACTCGAACCTGCGCGAGCCGGGCAGGAAACGATGGCAAATACCTCCGAGCCTCTACTAAGTAGTCTACTTAAGGCCACCGCCAGGGCCCTGCTTGGGGGCATATGCACAGATTGCACGCATGCGAATGCCGGCCTTCACAGACGAGCCGATCTCAGCATCACCCTTGCATTCCTGGTCCCAGGGACGTGTGGGGTTGAAAACTTCAGCGCATCAGAGTTGACGGCCTTCAGCCCTGACTTTACAGGCTTTGGAATCAACAAGTACCCAATTTGGCAGGGTGCCCTGCCACCCTTAATATAGGGTTTGGAAGGCCCAAGCCATGCCAGGGCTGCTAGGGCCAGGGCTGAAGTACATGCCTTGGCGAACACCTTTGTGGCCTTTTGAAACCAAGTCTCTGCAACCTCTTACGCTGTAAATTGTAAATCCTTCGAAAGTTAAAAAGCTCATCCATCCTTTCTTGGATCTGCCGCTCAGGCACTGGAAGGTAGACCAGGCCGTGGCGGCTCAGTTTCTCCACAGTTGCCAGTGGGGAGGGAACACTCACGAACCATCCGGCCTGACCAACACTTAGGGCGCTGGATGCATCTAGGAATCGAGGGCCTCTAGGGCCTAGTCTCGGGTTTAGGCTTCGGCCTTGCATAAGGCTGCCCTTGCCCACAAGAACCGAGAAGCGCTGCACCGATCATAGACCTGCAGCCTGCAGCCTCCAGGGCACCTTCCCTAAACTCTAAACCCCATTCAAAGTCTCACGATTTGTCTCCAAGTACCAGCCTGCAGCTTGTGGGTGAGCGTGCCTGTGTACCATTCCTGGTCATCGAGGTTTTGGAAATCTTCCAAGTTGGCTACCGGCCCAGAATTCCAAAGGCTGTAGATCTTGTTCTTGTCCATCGCCAGGATCAGTGTCGGACGATCCCTTTTGCTGCTCTTGTGGCGGACCTCGCTGACCCAAACTTGCACCCGATCGCCGACGTTCACGCGTTCCTTAGCTGCCCCGATTTCTTCCAACAGCATGTGCCAATGGCCTGGCAAGCAATGCAGCAATTGAGCTCAGCAGTGGCACCTCGTCCGCATCATTGTGTGCGCTTATCTTCCCGGCCGGCAGCACGCCTCTGATCTTGAGGCCGACATCAATGAGCACCACAGGCTGCACCCGAATCACCACACCTCATCCACAAGATGTCATGTCAAACAGCCTCGCACATTTCCTCTGTACCAATGATCCCCAAACGGAAAGTCGTTTCTACGACCTGAACCTGGCGCCCTGAGTCACCCATACGTGGAGTCAGTGGCTTTGGCTCTTGTGCTCAAGCATCAGTTTCTGTTGCCCTGAATACGCTTCTCCGGACATCTGAGGCTCTGGCCTGTCAGCTCCTGACCTCACAGCTTCAGCACTAGTTGGTGCGCGGGTACCTATAAAAAAGTGTCAGCCGTCTTCCCATGTGTGCACCATCCAACTGCTATGTTTTCACTGGGATCGCCTAGGGCTCCACGAGGCCGGACCTGCGCTGAACTCCCCCAAGCGGCCAGATCGTGAAAATCCCAACTCTCTTTGCCGAACTGAACTCTGCCAGGATGCCAACGTGTAGGTCCTCCAACGAGCGAGGAGGAACAGCTGCCTGGCCAGCCAAGATCTGGGTGTGTCTAGGACTGACTCGCCGGGCATCTGTGGGCAAAGGCTTTAGCCAGAGCCCCCATGAAACGATAAACTTCAGAGGAAAAGTCTGGGATGGCGCGCTTAACTTCGAGATTCGAGAATGACACCGGAGCCCTCGCTCTCCGACAACCCAAACATCGAGGGCTTAGCAGGGGGCCCTTTCTGGAGCCTGGAACCGCAGACTTCACGGCTCCCAGTCTCAGCGCTTAAACAGCCACCAACTTCTGGTGCAGAGCCCTTACAGTCTCTTTAACAGTTCCTATGGAACGGTGTCCGGTGTCCTTCTCCTGAGATGGGACGAGGCCCACGATGTTGCTGCCATCAGGGTGGGAAACCTTCACTCCGCGGCGGCTTGCGGAACAGAACAGATTCTTCTCTAAGGATTCTCTTTTGGGGGCTTTGGGGGCTTTAAGAAGGCTTTATGCCAGGGTCTCTCTCTCGGCTTCGTGTTTGGGCCGGGCTCGGGCTCCAAAAGGCGAATAGGATTAAAGGGGGCTACCGTCGACGTCAGGGTTTGATATTTCGGCTCTAACAGCTTCGCCAGCCCCCCCCCCCCCCCCCGTGGCCGGCTTAAACAGGATATAGTCGCCAGCTGAAACTGTGGGTTTTCATTGCATACTATAGACGTAGGTATATCGCGATTGTACTGGACCGACGTCTCTCTATACATACTCAATACAAGTATAGAATCTTTCGTCTCGCCTCATCGACATTGGTGGGGCTCCTTGGACTGTAGACAGACGGATCAAGAAAGGGTGGAGATTCCCCCCAACCCTCAACGAAAACACGGAGAAAGTCCCTCCAAATCATTCAGCTGATTCCTAGCAGCGAGCTCCTCTACCTCCCTGTAAGTCTCCATCTCCTCTGACGATAAATGAAGGGAGCTCGCTGCTTCGTCATCCGCAAGTCCGCAAGAAATGAGCTTCTTATCCCCAAAAGGGTAAGGAAGAGGTCCCTTGGCACATCCTCTACCGCAGCATCTCAAAGGAGCAGAGAACCCTTCCAACTTACGGGAAAAAAGAACTCCGGCTGCCTCTCAGTCGACAAGAAGAGAGAGGAGCTCCTTGTCGTCCCCTCTTCCTCCTCAAGGGATAGAAGAGAGATAGCTTTCAAGAAGTGAGGACTGAGCTGTCCGGGTTTCGTGTGCGATGCTGAAATGTCGTGGCTGAGCCCGCGCTAAGGCCAACGCGGCCGCCGATCGTTCTGATCGATATGCGGCTTCCAGGCCAGCGCTTCGAGCGAGAAGTCGCCGGCAGACTCTTCGGCGGCTTGGTCTCAATCTTCACAAGAAGAGTCTGATCCTCCCCCTAGCCTTCAATAAGACATGAGCAGCCCTCTACCCCATCCTCTGAACTAGCTTCCAAAAAAATCCTCTGCCTCATCCTCGACAAGAAGAGACTAAGAGCAATCTAAAGGGGCAGAAGAAAGCGCCATCTCAACAAAGCAAACAGGCCGCTCCAACTTCACGAGAAAGAAGAGGGCTCCGTTTACCCCTCGGCAAGAAGAGACCTCCTTTCTTTCTTGAAAAGGGGAGGACGCTCAAGAAGAAAGGGTGGAGCTCCCCCAATTTTCAAGTAGAGACATCTGGTCATCCCTCAGCATTTAAAAGGAAAAGACCTCATGCTCCAAAACACAAGAAGGGAGTCCCAAGGTGATTTGTGGCAACAGAAGAGAGCATCCTTCTTACCTCTTGGTATGTCGCCTTTTCGTCTTAAGAAGATTGAGGAGACCTCGCTCCTAGCAAGAAAGGATAGAGCTCCCCTAGCTTCCAAAAAAAAGATTTTCTACCTCATCCTCCACAAGAAATCACTGAGAGCTTCCTCCCACCATCTCCTCTGACGATAAATGAAGGGAGCTCGCTGCTTCGTCATCCGCAAGAAATGAGCTTCTTTTCCCCAAAAGGGTAAGGAAGAGATCCCTTGGCACATCCTCTACCGCAGCATTTCAAATGAGCAGAGAACCCTTCCAACTTCACGGGAAAAAAGAACTCCGGCTGCCTCTCAGTCGACAAGAAGAGAGAGGAGCTCCTTGTCGTCCCCTCTTCCTCCTCAAGGGATAGAAGAGAGATAGCTTTCAAGAAGTGAGGACTGAGCTGTCTCAATCTTCAAAAGAAGAGTCTGATCCTCCCCTTAGCCTTCAATAAGACATGAGCAGCCCTCTACCCCATCCTCTGAATTAGCTTCCAAAAAAATCCTCTGCCTCGAGGATTCGACAAGAAGAGACTAAGAGCAATCTAAAGGGGCAGAAGAAAGCGCCATCTCAACAAAGCAAACAGGCCGCTCCAACTTCACGAGAAAGAAGAGGGCTCCGTTTACCCCTCGGCAAGAAGAGACCTCCTTTCTTTCTTGAAAAGGGGAGGACGCTCAAGAAGAAAGGGTGGAGCTCCCCCAATTTTCAAGTAGAGACATCTGGTCATCCCTCAGCATTTAAAAGGAAAAGACATCATGCTCCAAAACAAGAAGGGAGTCCCCAGGTGATTTGTGGTAGCAGAAGAGAGCATCCTTCTTACCTCTTGGTATGTCGCCTTTTTGTCTTAAGAAGATTGAGGAGACCTCGCTCCTAGCAAGAAAGGACAGAGCTCCCCTAGCTTCCCAAAAGAAAGATTTTCCACCTCATCCTCCACAAGAAATCACTGAGAGCTTCCTCCCACCATCTCCTCTGACGATAAATGAAGGGAGCTCGCTGCTTCGTCATCCGCAAGAAATGAGCTTCTTTTCCCCAAAAAGGTAAGGAAGAGATCCCTTGGCACATCCTCTACCGCAGCATCTCAAATGAGCAGAGAACCCTTCCAACTTCACGGGAAAAAAAGAACTCCGGCTGCCTCTCAGTCGACAAGAAGAGAGAGGAGCTCCTTGTCGTCCCCTCTTCCTCCTCAAGGGATAGAAGAGAGATAGCTTTCAAGAAGTGAGGACTGAGCTGTCTCAATCTTCAAAAGAAGAGTCTGATCCTCCCCTTAGCCTTCAATAAGACATGAGCAGCCCTCTACCCCATCCTCTGAATTAGCTTCCAAAAAAATCCTCTGCCTCATCCTCGACAAGAAGAGACTAAGAGCAATCTAAGGCGGCAGAAGAAAGCGCCATCTCAACATAGCAAACAGGCCGCTCCAACTTCACAAAAAAGAAGAGGGCCCCGTTTACCCCTCGGCAAGAAGAGACCTCCATTCTTTCTTGAAAAGGGGAGGACGCTCAAGAAGAAAGGGTGGAGCTCCCCCAATTTTCAAGTAGAGACATCTGGTCATCCCTCAGCATTTAAACGGAAAAAGCCTCATGCTCCAAAACAAGAAGGCAGTCCCCAGGTGATTTGTGGCAGCAGAAGAGAGCATCCTTCTTACCTCTTGGTATGTCGCCTTTTCGTCTTAAGAAGACTGAAGAGACCTCGCTCCTAGCAAGAAAGGACAGAGCTCCCCTAGCTTCCAAAAAGAAAGATTTTCTACCTCATCCTCCACAAGAAATCACTGAGAGCTTCCTCCCATGTAATGAGACGCAAGAGAGCTTCATCTCAGCCCAGCAGACAGGCCCCTCCAACTTCACGAGAATTCAAGGTCTCCGTTTACCCATCGGTCGGAAAGAAGATAACTCCTTTCTCTCTTCATAAGGGGTTGGATCTTGAGCATTTCTTTTACCTTTTCAAAAGATGGAGAACAGCATACGCACAAGAAGAAGAAACCTCCTTTCTCTCTTGGCAGTGGAAAGAGATCCTGATTACTTCCCTTACCTTTTCAAAAGATGGAAAAGGGCATACGCTCAAGAAGAAAGGGCGGAGATGCCCCCACCCCTCAACGAAAACACGGAGAGAGTCCCTCCAAGTCATTCAGCTGATTTCTAGCAGCGAGCTCCTCTCTCTCTTGGTAGGTCTCCATCTCCTCTGAAGAGAATTGAAGGGAGCTCGCTTCTAGTCGAAGAAGACAAGGCTCAACGCATCTCCAGTTTCAATAAGAACTGCGGCTGCCTCTTCGTCGACAAGAAGAGAGAGGAGCTCCTTGTCGTCCCCTCTTCCTCTTCAAGGGATAGAAGAGAGATAGCTTTCAAGAAGTGAGGACAGAGCTCGCTCAATCTTCAAAAGAAAAGTCTGATCCTCCCCTCACCCTTCAACAAGACATGAGCAGCCCTCTACCCCATGCTCTGAATTAGCTTCCAAAAAGACAAATCCTCTGCCTCATCCTCGACAAGAAGAGACTGAGAGCGTCCTCCAAACTAATGGTACAAAAGAAAGCGCCATCTCAACAAAGCAAACAGGCCGCTCTAATTTCATGAGAAAGAAGAGGGCACCGTTTACCCTTCGGCAAGAAGAGACCTCCTTTCTTTCCTGATATGGGGAGGGGGTCCTGATTGTTTCCGTCGCCGTTTTAAAGATGGAAGAGAGCATACACTCAAGAAGAAAGGGTGGAGCTCCCCCCAACTCAAGAAGAAAGGGTGGAGCTCCCCCCAATTTTCAAATAGAGACATCTGGTCGTCCCTCAGCATTTAAAAGGAAAAGACCTCATGCTCCAAAACAAGAAGGGAGTCCCAGGTGATTTGTGGCAGCAGAAGAGAGCATCCTTCTTACCTCTTGGTATGTCGCCTTTTCGTCTTAAGAAGACTGAAGAGACCTCGCTCCTAGCAAGAAAGGACAGAGCTCCCCTAGCTTCCAAAAAGAAAGATTTTCTACCTCATCCTCCACAAGAAATCACTGAGAGCTTCCTCCCATGTAATGAGACGCAAGAGAGCTTCATCTCAGCCCAGCAGACAGGCCCCTCCAACTTCACGAGAATTCAAAGGTCTCCGTTTACCCATCGGCCGGAAAGAATATAACTCCTTTCTCTCTTCATAAGGGGTTGGATCTTGAGCATTTCTTTTACCTTTTCAAAAGATGGAGAACAGCATACGCACAAGAAGAAGAAACTCCTTTCTCTCTTGGCAGTGGAAAGAGATCCTGATTACTTCCCTTACCTTTTCAAAAGATGGAAAAGGGCAACGCACAAGAAGAAGAAACCACCTTTCTCTCTTGGCAGTGGAAAGAGATCCTGTAATTTTCTTGACGCTCAAGAAGAAACGGTAGGGATTCCCCCAACCCTCAACGAAAACACGGAGAGAGTCCCTCCAAGTCATTCAGCTGATTTCTAGCAGCGAGCCCCTCTACCTCTTGGTAGGTCTCCATCTCCTCTGAAGAGAATTGAAGGGAGCTCGCTTCTAGTCGAAGAAGACAGGGCTCAAAGCATCTCCAGTTTCAATAAGAACTGCGGCTGCCTCTTCGTCGACAAGAAGAGAGAGGAGCTCCTTGTCGTCCCCTCTTCCTCCTCAAGGGATAGAAGAGAGATAGCTCTCAAGAAGTGAGGACAGAGCTCTCTCAATCGACAAAAGAAGAGTCCGATCCTCCCCTCAGCCTTCAACAAGACATGAGCAGCCCTCTCCCACCCTCTGAATCAAGAAAGAAACCCTTCTAACTTCTCCATGTCGCCACCACTTCCTCTCCAAGGGATAGAAGAGAGATATCTCTCAAGAGGTGAGGACAGAGCGTTCTCATTCCTAGTTATTCTTGGCAAGAGCAGATTTCTCTAGAGGAGATTTCTTATACCTTTCTCAGTCGCCAGCCTTCAAAAGAAAAGACCTCATGCTCAAAAGCAAGAAAACAGTCCCCAAAGGTTGTTCGTGGCAAAAGAACAACGCATCACGAGAAAGAAGGGAGCTCCGACTGCCTCTCTGGCGATAAGAAGAAAACTTCTTTCTCTGTTCGTCAGGAGCGACAGCTCCTGAACATCTCCTCCTCGAGAAAAAAACTTGGAATGGAGCTTACGATCAGGAAGGAAGGATAGAGCTTTTCCAAATTTCAAACTTTGACAAGAGAAAAGCCAGTCCTCCCCGTGGCCTTCAAAACGAAACGAGAAGCCAAAGCCCTCTACCTTACCCTGCTGTGAAGCAGGAAGAGAACTCACTCCAAGATATTTTGGTAAGCGACGAGAGCTTTATTTGAGCAGAGAGAGACTTTACCTCTTGGTAAGTCGCTTTTATCTTAAGAAGATTGAAGAGACTTCGCTCCTAGCAAGAGAAGCCAGGGCTCCCCTTGCTTCCAAAAAGAAAAGTCTTCTACTTCATCCTCCACAAGAAATGATTGAGAGCTTCCTCCCATGTAATGAGACGGGAGAGAGGTCCATCTCAGCACAGCAGACAGGCCCTTCAACTTCACCAAAGACAAGAGAGCTCCATCTACCCCTGCGTCGGCAAGAAATCTTTTTCCTTGAAGTTCTGCAAAAACACAGATAAAATCACAGCTCACAAGGGTGTCGCCCCAAGATTTGTACAGACTCAGATCCCAAAACCCAGATCGCAAGGGATATCCCCCTAAGGGTTCGTTGAAACAACAAGTTCCAAAACAATAAATCGCAAGGGGTGTTTCCCTAAAGCTTTTTATAACAAATGAATTCCAACGCCACAAATCGCAAGGGGTGTCCCCCCCAAGGTTTTGTAAGAACTCAGATCCCGAAATCACAGATCGCAAGGGGTGTCTCCCTAAGGTTTTGTGAAAACTCAGAACCGAAAACCACAGATCGCAAGTGGTGTCCCCCTAAAGGTTGTTATAACAAATAAGTTCCAAAATCACAAATCGCAAGGGGTGTCCTCCTAATCCCTGCGAGCAGAAAGCCTGTAAATACCGCGTTAAAACTACGGCCAGGGATCCCACACATCTGCGGGCAAAATCCGGCGGAAGTGATCCGCCACCGAGCCAAAAGCCTGTAAATACCGCATTAAACAAAGGGCCACGGATTTCGCACATCTGTTGGCAAATTCTGGCGGAAGTACCGACTGCTCACTTCCGCCAGATTTTGCCAACAGATGTGCGAAATCCCTGGCCCTTTGTTTAATGCGGTATTGACAGGCTTTTTGCTCGGTGGCGGATCACTTCCGCCAGATTTTGCCCGCAGATGTGTGGGATCCCTAGCCCTTGAAGTGGTGGGTGAGAGGGTGGTGGGAGGGTGTTTGGGAGGTAGGGTGGGCAGGAGGTGGAGGGAAGGTTGTGTAAGAACTCAGATCACAAAATCACAGATCGCAAGGGGTGTCCCCCTAAGGTCTTGTGAAAACTCAGATCGCAAGGGGTGTCCCCCTAATCCCTGCGAGCCGCGACCGAGCAGAAAGCCTGTAAATACCGCGTTAAAACAACGGCCAGGGATCCCACACATCTGCGGGCAAAATCTGGCGGAAGTGATCAGCCACCGAGCCAAAAGCCTGTAAATATCGCATTAAACAAAGGGCCAGGGATTTCGCACATCTGTTGGCAAATTTTGGCGGAAGTACCGACTGCTCACTTCCGCCAGATTTTGCCAACAGATGTGCGAAATCCCTGGCCCTGTCTTTAATGCGGTATTTACAGGCTTTTTGCTCGGTGGCGGATCACTTCCGCCAGATTTTGCCCGCAGATGTGTGGGATCCCTAGCCCTTGAAGTGGTGGGTGAGAGGGTTGTGGGAGGGTGTTTGGGAGGTAGGGTGGGCAGGAGGTGGAGGGAAGGTGTGTAAGAACTCAGATCCCAAAATCACAGATCGCAAGTCGTGGTGTTCCCCCTAAAGGTTGTTATAACAAATAAGTTCCAAAATCACAAATCGCAAGGGGTGTCCACTAATCCCTGCGAGCCGCGACCGAGCAGAAAGCCTGTAAATACCGCGTTAAAACAACGGCCAGGGACCCCACACATCTGCGGGCAAAATCTGGCGGAAGTGATCCGCCACCGAGCAAAAAGCCTGTAAATACCGCATTAAACAAAGGGCCACGGATTTCGCACACCTGTTGGTTTACAGGCTTTTTGCTCGGTGGCGGATCACTTCCGCCAGATTTTGCCCGCAGATGTGTGGGATCCCTAGCCCTTGAAGTGGTGGGTGAGAGGGTGGTGGGAGGGTGTTTGGGAGGTAGGGTGGGCAGCAGGTGGAGGGAGTGTGAAGTGGGAGAAAGGGGGGGTGGGGGTTGGGACGCTGGGTGGGCGCTGAGGGTCGGTGGGTGGCAGGGATGGGTGAGGGAGGGTAGGTGGGGTTTTACTTCCCGGCCCCATTTAAGTAATTTAAATAATTTAAATACTGGAAAAGGGCCGGGACCCCCGGAATTAATTAATTTAAATCCAGGGGGTTCCCCCATATTTAAATTATTTAACTCCCTGCCCCGGACCCCGCCCACACCCCCGGGACCCTCCCCCAGGATTTAAATTATTTAAATTATTTAAATTATTTAATTCCCGGCCCCAATTAAATAATTTAAATAATTTAAATAATTTAAATAATTTAAATAATTTAAATCCTGGGGAGGGGGTCTGGGGGGGGTTCCGGGGCCCCGGGACCCTCCCCCAGGATTTAAATTATTTAAATTATTTAAATTTAATTGGGGCCGGGAATTAAATAATTTAAATAATTTAAATCCGGGGGCCTCCCCCATATTTAAATTATTTAAATTATTTAATTGGGGCCGGGAATTAAATCATTTAAATAATTTAAATAATTTAAATAATTTAAATCCTGGGGAGGGGGTCTGGGGGGGGTTCCGGGGCCCCGGGACCCTCCCCCAGGATTTAAATTATTTAAATTATTTAAATTATTTAAATTATTTAAATTATTTAGATTATTTAAATTATTTAATTGGGGCCGGGAATTAAATAATTTAAATAATTTAAATAATTTAAATATTTTAAATCCTGGGGGAGGGGGTGTGGGCGGGGTCCGGGGCAGGGAGTTAAATAATTTAAATATGGGGGAACCCCCTGGATTTAAATTAATTAATTCCGGGGGTCCTGGCCATTTTCCAGGATTTAAATTATTTAAATTACTTAAATGGGGCCGGGAAGTAAAACCCCACCTACCCTCCCTCACCCATCCCTGCCACCCACCGACCCTCAGCGCCCACCCAGCGTCCCAACCCCCCCCCCCCCTTTCTCCCACTTCACACTCCCTCCACCTGCTGCCCACCCTACCTCCCAAACACCCTCCCACCACCCTCTCACCCACCACTTCAAGGGCTAGGGATCCCACACATCTGCGGGCAAAATCTGGCGGAAGTGATCCGCCACCGAGCAAAAGCCTGTAAACCAACAGATGTGCGAAATCCGTGGCCCTTTGTTTAATGCGGTATTTACAGGCTTTTTGCTCGGTGGCGGATCACTTCCGCCAGATTTTGCCCGCAGATGTGTGGGGTCCCTGGCCGTTGTTTTAACGCGGTATTTACAAGCTTTCTGCTCGGTCGCGGCTCGCAGGGATTAGGGGACACCCCTTGCGATTTGTGATTTTGGAACTTATTTGTTATAACAACCTTTAGGGGGAACACCACGACTTGCGATCTGTGATTTTGGGATCTGAGTTCTTACACACCTTCCCTCCACCTCCTGCCCACCCTACCTCCCAAACCCCCTCCCACAACCCTCTCACCCACCACTTCAAGGGCTAGGGATCCCACACATCTGCGGGCAAAATCTGGCGGAAGTGATCCGCCACCGAGCAAAAAGCCTGTAAATACCGCATTAAAGACAGGGCCAGGGATTTCGCACATCTGTTGGCAAAAGCTGGCGGAAGTGAGCAGTCGGTACTTCCGCCAAAATTTGCCAACAGATGTGCGAAATCCCTGGCCCTTTGTTTAATGCGATATTTACAGGCTTTTTGCTCGGTGGCTGATCACTTCCGCCAGATTTTGCCCGCAGATGTGTGGGATCCCTGGCCGTTGTTTTAACGCGGTATTTACAGGCTTTCTGCTCGGTCGCGGCTCGCAGGGATTAGGGGGACACCCCTTGCGCTCTTCGGTTTTCTGATCTGAGTTTTCACAAGACCTTAGGGGGACACCCCTTGCGATCTGTGATTTTGTGATCTGAGTTCTTACACAACCTTCCCTCCACCTCCTGCCCACCCTACCTCCCAAACACCCTCCCACCACCCTCTCACCCACCACTACTACGGCCAGGGATCCCACACATCTGCGGGCAAAATCTGGCGGAAGTGATCCGCCACCGAGCAAAAAGCCTGTCAATACCGCATTAAACAAAGGGCCAGGGATTTCGCACATCTGTTGGCAAAATCTGGCGGAAGTGAGCAGTCGGTACTTCCGCCAGAATTTGCCAACAGATGTGCGAAATCCGTGGCCCTTTGTTTAATGCGGTATTTACAGGCTTTTGGCTCGGTGGCGGATCACTTCCGCCAGATTTTGCCCGCAGATGTGTGGGATCCCTGGCCGTTGTTTTAACGCGGTATTTACAGGCTTTCTGCTCGCAGGGATTAGGAGGACACCCCTTGCGATTTGTGATTTTGGAACTTATTTGTTATAACAACCTTTAGGGGGACACCACTTGCGATCTGTGGTTTTCGGTTCTGAGTTTTCACAAAACCTTAGGGAGACACCCCTTGCGATGTGTGATTTCGGGATCTGAGTTCTTACAAAACCTTGGGGGGGACACCCCTTGCGATTTGTGGCGTTGGAATTCATTTGTTATAAAAAGCTTTAGGGAAACACCCCTTGCGATTTAGTGTTTTGGAACTTGTTGTTTCAACGAACCCTTAGGGGGATATCCCTTGCGATCTGGGTTTTTGGGATCTGAGTCTGTACAAATCTTGGGGCGACACCCTTGTGAGATGTGATTTTATCTGTGTTTTTGCAGAACTTCAAGGAAAAAGATTTCTTGCCGACGCAGGGGTAGATGGAGCTCTCTTGTCTTTGGTGAAGTTGAAGGGGCCTGTCTGCTGTGCTGAGATGGACCTCTCTCCCGTCTCATTACATGGGAGGAAGCTCTCAATCATTTCTTGTGGAGGATGAAGTAGAAGACTTTTCTTTTTGGAGGCAAGGGGAGCCCTGGCTTCTCTTGCTAGGAGCGAAGTCTCTTCAATCTTCTTAAGATAAAAGCGACTTACCAAGAGGTAAAGTTTCTCTCTGCTCAAATAAAGCTCTCGTCGCTTACCAAAATATCTTGGAGTGAGTTCTCTTCCTGCTTCACAGCAGGGTAAGGTAGAGGGCTTGGGCTTCTCGTTGCGTTTTGAAGGCCACGGGGAGGACTGGCTTTTCTCTTGTCAAAGTTTGAAATTTGGAAAAGCTCTATCCTTCCTTCCTGATCGTAAGCCCCCTTCCAAGTTTTTTTTTTTTTTTTTTGATGTTCAGGAGCTGTCGCTCCTGACGAACAGAGAAAGAAGTTTTCTTCTTATCGCCAGAGAGGCAGTCGGAGCTCCCTTCTTTCTCGTGATGCGTTGTTCTTTTGCCACGAACAACCTTTGGGGACTGTTTTCTTGCTTTGGAGCATGAGGTCTCTTCTTTTGAAGGCTGGCGACTGAGAAAGGTATAAGAAATCTCCTCTAGAGAAATCTGCTCTTGCCAAGAATAACTAGGAATGAGAACGCTCTGTCCTCACCTCTTGAGAGATATCTCTCTTCTATCCCTTGGAGAGGAAGTGGTGGCAACATGGAGAAGTTAGAAGGGTTTCTTTCTTGATTCAGAGGGTGGGGAAGAGGGCTGCTCATGTCTTATTGAAGGCTGAGGGGAGGATCGGACTCTTCTTTTGTCGATTGAGAGAGCTCTGTCCTCACTTCTTGAGAGTTATCTCTGTTCTATCCCTTGAGGAGGAAGAGGGGACGACAAGGAGCTCCTCTCTCTTCTTGTCGACTAAGAGGCAGCCGCAGTTCTTTTTGAAACTGGAGATGCTTTGAGCCCTGTCTTCTTCGACTAGAAGCGAGCTCCCTTCGATTCTCTTCAGAGGAGATGGAGACCTACCTTGAGAGGGAGGAGCTCGCTGCTAGAAATCAGCTGAATGACTTGGAGGGACTCTCTCCGTGTTTTCGTTGAGGGTTGGGGGAATCCCTACCGTTTCTTCTTGAGCGTCAAGAAAATTACAGGATCGCTTTCCACTGCCAAGAGAGAAAGGTGGTTTCTTCTTCTTGTGCGTTGCCCTTTTCCATCTTTTGAAAAGGTAAGGGAAGTAATCAGGATCTCTTTCCACTGCCAAGAGAGAAAGGAGGTTTCTTCTTCTTGTGCGTATGCTGTTCTCCATCTTTTGAAAAGGTAAAAGAAATGCTCAAGATCCAACCCCTTATGATCAGAGAAAGGAGTTATCTTCTTTCCGGCCGACGGGTAAACGGAGACCTTGAATTCTCGTGAAGTTGGAGGGGCCTGTCTGCTGGGCTGAGATGAAGCTCTCTTGCGTCTCATTACATGGGAGGAAGCTCTCAGTGATTTCTTGTGGAGGATGAGGTAGAAAATCTTTCTTTTTGGAAGCTAGGGGAGCTCTGTCCTTTCTTGCGAGGAGCGAGGTCTCTTCAGTCTTCTTAAGACGAAAAGGCGACATACCAAGAGGTAAGAAGGATGCTCTCTTCTGCTGCCACAAATCACCTGGGGACTGCCTTCTTGTGTTTTGGAGCATGAGGTCTTTTCCTTTTAAATGCTGAGGGACGACCAGATGTCTCTATTTGAAAATTGGGGGGAGCTCCACCCTTTCTTCTTGAGTTGGGGGGAGCCCCACCCTTTCTTCTTGAGTGTATGCTCTCTTCCATCTTTAAAACGGCGACGGAAACAATCAGGACCCCCTCCCCATATCAGGAAAGAAAGGAGGTCTCTTCTTGCCGAAGGGTAAGCGGTGCCCTCTTCTTTCTCATGAAATTAGAGCGGCCTGTTTGCTTTGTTGAGATGGCGCTTTCTTTTGTACCATTAGTTTGGAGGACGCTCTCAGTCTCTTCTTGTCGAGGATGAGGCAGAGGATTTGTCTTTTTGGAAGCTAATTCAGAGCATGGGGTAGAGGGCTGCTCATGTCTTGTTGAAGGGTGAGGGGAGGATCAAACTTTTCTTTTGAAGATTGAGCGAGCTCTGTCCTCACTTCTTGAAAGCTATCCCTCTTCTATCCCTTGAAGAGGAAGAGGGGACGACAAGGAGCTCCTCTCTCTTCTTGTCGACGAAGAGGCAGCCGCAGTTCTTATTGAAACTGGAGATGCGTTGAGCCTTGTCTTCTTAGACTAGAAGCGAGCTCCCTTCAATTCTCTTCAGAGGAGATGGAGACCTACCAAGAGAGAGAGGAGCTCGCTGCTAGAAATCAGCTGAATGACTTGGAGGGCCTCTCTCCGTGTTTTCGTTGAGGGGTGGGGCATCGCCGCCCTTTCTTCTTGAGCGTATGCCCTTTTCCATCTTTTGAAAAGGTAAGGGAAGTAATCAGGATCTCTTTCCACTGCCAAGAGAGAAAGGAGGTTTCTTCTTCTTGTGCGTATGCTGTTCTCCATCTTTTGAAAGGGTAAAAGAAATGCTCAAGATCCAACCCCTTATGAAGAGAGAAAGGAGTTATCTTCTTTCCGACCGATGGGTAAACGGAGACCTTGAATTCTCGTGAAGTTGGAGGGGCCTGTCTGCTGGGCTGAGATGAAGCTCTCTTGCGTCTCATTACATGGGAGGAAGCTCTCAGTGATTTCTTGTAGAGGATGCGGTAGAAAATCTTTCTTTTTGGAAGCTAGGGGAGCTCTGTCCTTTCTTGCTAGGAGCGAGGTCTCTTCAGTCTTCTTAAGACGAAAAGGCGACATACCAAGAGGTAAGAAGAATGCTCTCTTCTGCTGCCACAAATCACCTGGGGACTGCCTTCTTGTTTTGGAGCATGAGGCTTTTTCCGTTTAAATGCTGAGGGATGACCAGATGTCTCTACTTGAAAATTGGGGGAGCTCCACCCTGTCTTCTTGAGCGTCCTCCCCTTTTCAAGAAAGAATGGAGGTCTCTTCTTGCCGAGGGGTAAACGGGGCCCTCTTCTTTTTTGTGAAGTTGGAGCGGCCTGTTTGCTATGTTGAGATGGCGCTTTCTTCTGCCGCCTTAGATTGCTCTTAGTCTCTTCTTGTCGAGGATGAGGCAGAGGATTTTTTTGGAAGCTAATTCAGAGGATGGGGTAGAGGGCTGCTCATGTCTTATTGAAGGCTAAGGGGAGGATCAGACTCTTCTTTTGAAGATTGAGACAGCTCAGTCCTCACTTCTTGAAAGCTATCTCTCTTCTATCCCTTGAGGAGGAAGAGGGGACGACAAGGAGCTCCTCTCTCTTCTTGTCGACTGAGAGGCAGCCGGAGTTCTTTTTTTCCCGTGAAGTTGGAAGGGTTCTCTGCTCATTTGAGATGCTGCGGTAGAGGATGTGCCAAGGGATCTCTTCCTTACCTTTTTGGGGAAAAGAAGCTCATTTCTTGCGGATGACGAAGCAGCGAGCTCCCTTCATTTATCGTCAGAGGAGATGGTGGGAGGAAGCTCTCAGTGATTTCTTGTGGAGGATGAGGTAGAAAATCTTTCTTTTTGGAAGCTAGGGGAGCTCTGTCCTTTCTTGCTAGGAGCGAGGTCTCCTCAATCTTCTTAAGACAAAAAGGCGACATACCAAGAGGTAAGAAGGATGCTCTCTTCTGCTACCACAAATCACCTGGGGACTCCCTTCTTGTTTTGGAGCATGATGTCTTTTCCTTTTAAATGCTGAGGGATGACCAGATGTCTCTACTTGAAAATTGGGGGAGCTCCACCCTTTCTTCTTGAGCGTCCTCCCCTTTTCAAGAAAGAAAGGAGGTCTCTTCTTGCCGAGGGGTAAACGGAGCCCTCTTCTTTCTCGTGAAGTTGGAGCGGCCTGTTTGCTTTGTTGAGATGGCGCTTTCTTCTGCCCCTTTAGATTGCTCTTAGTCTCTTCTTGTCGAATCCTCGAGGCAGAGGATTTTTTTGGAAGCTAATTCAGAGGATGGGGTAGAGGGCTGCTCATGTCTTATTGAAGGCTAAGGGGAGGATCAGACTCTTCTTTTGAAGATTGAGACAGCTCAGTCCTCACTTCTTGAAAGCTATCTCTCTTCTATCCCTTGAGGAGGAAGAGGGGACGACAAGGAGCTCCTCTCTCTTCTTGTCGACTGAGAGGCAGCCGGAGTTCTTTTTTCCCGTGAAGTTGGAAGGGTTCTCTGCTCATTTGAAATGCTGCGGTAGAGGATGTGCCAAGGGATCTCTTCCTTACCCTTTTGGGGAAAAGAAGCTCATTTCTTGCGGATGACGAAGCAGCGAGCTCCCTTCATTTATCGTCAGAGGAGATGGTGGGAGGAAGCTCTCAGTGATTTCTTGTGGAGGATGAGGTAGAAAATCTTTTTTTTGGAAGCTAGGGGAGCTCTATCCTTTCTTGCTAGGAGCGAGGTCTCCTCAATCTTCTTAAGACGAAAAGGCGACATACCAAGAGGTAAGAAGGATGCTCTCTTCTGTTGCCACAAATCACCTTGGGACTCCCTTCTTGTGTTTTGGAGCATGAGGTCTTTTCCTTTTAAATGCTGAGGGATGACCAGATGTCTCTACTTGAAAATTGGGGGAGCTCCACCCTTTCTTCTTGAGCGTCCTCCCCTTTTCAAGAAAGAAAGGAGGTCTCTTCTTGCCGAGGGGTAAACGGAGCCCTCTTCTTTCTCGTGAAGTTGGAGCGGCCTGTTTGCTTTGTTGAGATGGCGCTTTCTTCTGCCCCTTTAGATTGCTCTTAGTCTCTTCTTGTCGAGGATGAGGCAGAGGATTTTTTTGGAAGCTAGTTCAGAGGATGGGGTAGAGGGCTGCTCATGTCTTATTGAAGGCTAGGGGGAGGATCAGACTCTTCTTGTGAAGATTGAGACCAAGCCGCCGAAGAGTCTGCCGGCGACTTCTCGCTCGAAGCGCTGGCCTGGAAGCCGCATATCGATCAGAACGATCGGCGGCCGCGTTGGCCTTAGCGCGGGCTCAGCCACGACATTTCAGCATCGCACACGAAACCCGGACAGCTCAGTCCTCACTTCTTGAAAGCTATCTCTCTTCTATCCCTTGAGGAGGAAGAGGGGACGACAAGGAGCTCCTCTCTCTTCTTGTCGACTGAGAGGCAGCCGGAGTTCTTTTTTTCCCGTAAGTTGGAAGGGTTCTCTGCTCCTTTGAGATGCTGCGGTAGAGGATGTGCCAAGGGACCTCTTCCTTACCCTTTTGGGGATAAGAAGCTCATTTCTTGCGGACTTGCGGATGACGAAGCAGCGAGCTCCCTTCATTTATCGTCAGAGGAGATGGAGACTTACAGGGAGGTAGAGGAGCTCGCTGCTAGGAATCAGCTGAATGATTTGGAGGGACTTTCTCCGTGTTTTCGTTGAGGGTTGGGGGGAATCTCCACCCTTTCTTGATCCGTCTGTCTACATTCCAAGGAGCCCCACCAATGTCGATGAGGCGAGACGAAAGATTCTATACTTGTATTGAGTATGTATAGAGAGACGTCGGTCCAGTACAATCGCGATATACCTACGTCTATAGTATGCAATGAAAACCCACAGTTTCAGCTGGCGACTATATCCTGTTTAAGCCGGCCACGGGGGTCCCCCCCCCAAGTGCTTTTACGGTGGCCCGCTCCGGAAATCAACTTGGCTTAATCAAAACTGGCAGGATCCTCCAAGACGAGGACAAGTTAGGGTGTGGACACAACGACATGTTTCAACCATGCATGCCCCCAAAAATCATGATTGGAACTTCGGAGTCTCGGCCTTGGACTGTTTTGCTTTGCTTTGCTCGGGGTGTGAGGCGGGAGCAGTCCTCCCGCCCCGCGCAGGTGCGCTACCCCATCCACTATTTTCTGTGGACGGGCTCGGCTGTACAAAGTGACTGGTTCCCTGTTGTTCAGGGTAAGGGGGTGGGTTCCCCTACTTTGAAAAGCAGACCAGTAGTAAAAGACCCGGGTACCCCACTCCAGTTGGAACGAAGGTTTTGCGGGCTGTGGCTCCCGGGCTTTTGAGCAGACATGTTCTACGCAGCGCGAGCGGTGCCTTGGAATGTTTTGCTCTCTCTCTCTCTCTCTCTCTCTTGCTTGCTTGCTTGCTTGCTTGCTTGCTTGCAGAGGGGTATGGGCCTCCGGAGAGACCCTGGCCCGTAGGCCTACCCCCACTAGGGTTCGCGTCACGTGTGTGGGCAGGCCCGCGACTTTCCAATATATGGCTCTACTAGCGGGGCCAGCCGAAAAAGCTGTCGAGGTTGCATTGCTCAGGGAAGCGATCGGAAAAGCACTTGGGGGGGGGGGGCTCCCTCCCCCCGGCTAACAAGGAAACCAACTTGAAATCCACGTGGATTAGGGTACCCCCTCCCTCAGTGTTTTTTAAGGCACCCCCTATTAAACCTTAATGATGTAGAACCAGTAAAGCTTAAGCGATGGTTAAGGCCTAACGTGGGCGAAGAAGCTCATGCAGCTTTCCTGGTCCGATAAACACAAAACTCGTCTCTGTGGCTCTTGTCACAGCCACGCACACGTCGGTTTGGGGTCTGTGCGAGCACAGCTTAAGGTCTGTGCTACGGTTTGGCTCTTCGGGTCCCTATGTCTGAAACTCTCAAAGCCGGAACGGTCGACTCACCGGAGCCATTGAGGATGGAAGATGCTGCCAGCAGCAGACTCCATCTACCCTAGACCCTACACAAACCATCAGCCTGCAGCCTGATCAAATCCGAAGTCTCCACCTGCTCGAATGCAGTTCGGGGGGCGACAAGGTGGTCAACAAGGACGGACCTGAGCTTCAAGAGTCGCCACCAGCAAAAACGTAAGCCACACTCAGGTATAGGCTTGGGGTTGACTGTTGAAGCTGGACGCATATGTATATCAGTGTAATATTATACATATATATATATATATGTACACATACATATATACATGCAGGGTTTAGGACCTTTAGGAAAAGGCAACTCAAGCCCTCAACCTGAAAACCAGCCGCGATAAAAGGAGACTAAGTCGTGCGCAGGCGGCTGAACTTGTGGCGCAGGCCTTGCGTGAAGATGATGAATCGCCAAAGACCGTTTATGGTGTGGAACTTGTCATTCACATCTGCGCGGGCTTGAATCAAAGTGGAGATGACTTGGGCAGAGCCCCCTTCGTTGCCTCGACTGCTTTTGAGGACAACGGCAGCAACAGTACTTAATTTCAGTCAGATAATCATGAAGATAAGCAATGTCGCCAGCTAGACGCAAAGCTGAAATCCATTCTTAGCATCACCCAAGGTGCCCAAAGCGAAGTGCAGGCTGTTCTGTAAGCAGAAGCGCTGGTGCCGGCCGAAGAGCTCCGTCATGGCACCCCTGGATCTTTCGAGAGTTACGTCAAGCAACTTCAGCACTGCATCCAAGAAGACGGAATCCGACCATGAGAGCCAAGATGCACAGAGCCAAAGGCGCAGGCAAGGTTTAACGGGTCAACTCCTCCAACAGCGTGCTTTGAGGACTGCACTGCGCAAGCCTCAACTTTGCAACTCACACATCTACAAGAAAGGATCAAGCTTTGTGGCAACTCCTGTTGTGGGACGCAGACGGCGAGAGTGCCGGAACTAGGAAGAATTTTCAACACCTCTTAGGCTTGAGCGGCTTGAGGCTTCAGTGTAGCATTTGTGCATCAGGTTTGCATGTCGCGCCTAGGCCCTAAACCCCAAACACTAAATCAGTCCTGGAATGGCGTGTTGCCCCAAGTCGGCATGCGCTTCGCCAAGCTCTCGAACGGCGGTGTCGTTGTCGGAGATGCAGGCCTTGTGTTTGAATATCTCCATCGTATGGGGCGTTAGGGTTGTTGTGAGGTATTATTGTGGGTCTTGCTAGGGTTTGATGGCTTAAGGTTGTGTAACTCTGTCTGCCTCTTTATGCCTTAATCCGTTCCCCACACCCAGAAGCCTGACCCTCGAATCCCAAAACATGAACCTCGACGACTTGACAAAGTCACGGAACTGCCTGTTGCTTTGATGCTGAGGACTTCACTGAATAATAACTGATGGGTTTCTCCCCACGCCCCCACGCAGAGACCGTTTTGAACGTTGTTCACGAGCTCTGCCATGATTGCTGTTTCCTCGCTGCGCGTACTACAGCGGCCCCTTCGCCGGAAGCATCTGAGGCGAATCAGGGCACAAGGCATCCCCAGTTTCGGGTTGTCTTAGAAAGGTACTAACGCAAAACCATTGTCCGCTGCTTGCTCATTTGGAGCTCTGCGGTCTGAAGGCCTTCTATCAGCACATCTGGTGTTAATGCGTAGCCTAAGCAAGCAAAGCGGGCCTACGGGGGAAAGGCGGGCATTACTTGAGACCCTATAAACTCTAAATGCCATGAAAACAGTACATGCTACGAAAACCGGGGCCCCGAGTCGTAGACCCCGAAGACCAAAACATGTGAACACCCGAATTCAACACTAGAACCTCGCCCAAACCTAAACACTACAGCCTGTACCCTTTAGGGCCCGAAGCTGTGAACCACAAACCCGATAAGCCCTCAGCCCCTGAATCCAACAAGCCTTACAGAATCCATAAACCTCTACATGTATAACGTATAACCCCGAACCACGAAACCGCAATAGAATCTATTGCTGAATCCAGGCTCTGATCCTGTTCAGCTGGAAAGGATCCCTAGCCCCCAAACCTAATCCCTAACTTATGAACCCCCACACCCGAAACCTCTACACCCCAAACCCTCGAAAACCCGAAACCCTGTAACTCGAAACCCTAAACCTCGCAACCCTAAAGCCATGCAAACCCCTAACCCCCCCCCCCAAAAAAAAAAACAAAACCCAAAAACCCTCGTGACGCTATACCCCGTTTAACCCACCAACAATCCACAGAAAAGTGGCCCAATGAAGCGGAGTCTTCCGATGGCTGTCGCAGGCATAGAGACTCGCCCTGGCAGCCAGGAGCACCTGGGCTCTGGGTTCTAGTAGGGTTTTTCCCCCTATTCCACCCTGACGTAGGGTATAGGGCTGTTTTATGTGTAGGGTTGCAATCGGGTTTGGCAACTTCTTCTCATAAGGTTTTTGAAGGTTCTTCGGCGTTCTTTTGGGTTTGGTAATGTCTTCTTCCGAATTCTGCAGTGTTCTTTAAGTTTAGAGTTAAGGGCTTGTAGGGTTTAGTCAGTCTTATGGGGTTCTTGAGGGTTCTTTGGGATGTAGGAAATTTCAGGTTTCGGGTTTGTAGGGATTGGTAAGCTCTATACGGCTCTGCAGGGTTTAGGGCGGGGTTTGTAGGCTTGATAAGGCTTGTAGGGTTCTTCAGGCTTTAGGGTTTGTGGGGTTCGATAAGTTTTATGGATTCTTTTAGTGCGGGCTTATCAGAGATAGTACAAGGTTTGCTTTCGCCTTCGACAGGCTGGCGAGGTTACCAGGAGTTCGCTGGACTTAGGTGACCAGCACCCTTGGTCACAAGCTCAAGCAAGAAGACATGTGTCCTCAATTATAGCCCGAAGCCGACAAGAACTGCGAAAAGCCTCGGTGTGAAACCCCCCACCCGTCTAGGAGGACTCCCAGCAAAGATTGCTGGCCTCCACTCATGGAGAAGGCTTCCATAGGCAGTTTAGGGTATGTTGCAAAGGTAGCCCTAAACAAGGTTGCAGCAATGCTGCATCCTTTGGTAAGTGCTGAGCCTATACATCGTCAATACATGAACCCTAGTGTGAGCCCCTTTGCAACTCGTAGAACGCTGTGATTAAAACCAAACCACGTGAACACGATCTGCTTAAGCAGAACTCGCCGAGCGACGGAACAGCCCAAAACCACAACAAGTCCGATAACCCTCTCACACCCAACTTTTAGTGCAGCTGGCTTGCAACGTCCCGCGGCTTGATACCTAGACCCTAAAACCCACAATGACTCTAAACCCTATCAAACCCTCTCAAACCTACCTAGAACCTACAGCTCCACACCCTAAACTGCAAGGCCCCGAAGCCTATCAAACCCCCTTCCATGCCCAAACCGATGGCCTGCAGCGCCCCGGTGTTGTGGAAGTACGCAGCAAGAGCGAGGACTGACATACCCTTCGGGAACATGAAGTCCTCCAAGACAAAGAGTCTCGAAGGGGTTGTTGGGTTTAGGGTGTCGGGCATGCACTCATCCCGACACAGGGCTCTTTGTGTTTATGAGTCCTGGGTAAATTTCAGACTTTGAGACAGGTTTATGTGGCTCACGGGTGAAGGTAGAATTCAGGTATCAGCGTGCAGGGCTCAGGACTTGTAGGTCTTTTTGGAGCTCCTTGTTGGCAGTGTATCCGAGTTGGGATGAAGTTCTGTAGGGTTTCGGTGTTGGGGTTGGGGATGGTTAAAGGTTGCGGATTGGGGTTGTTTAGGGACAGTTGGCCTTCAGGGATTGGGAACGTGAAGCATCATGACTGGGAATAAATATTTTGGCTCGACCTTTACAGGTTGAGGGAAATTCAGCCCTTCATTTCGGACATGGGGTTGTTCTGAATGCGTGTGGCTCCAAGCTGGTTTATCCTGTTACCACAAATAAAAAAGGAACAGAACAGGGCCAGAAAAGCCGTCCATACTCACACAGCCAACGGCCACGAAGCATCCCGACATACAACAGGCTTGCAATGGGCCGTCCTTCTTATGCTTGCTGATCCGATCGTTGCAGTCCGCTTTGCGCTCCAAAAGTGCAGAAATGAGGGATGGGCTCCCAGCCATCACAGCATAACCTTGGAAGGTTCGCAGTACGTTCAAGGCCTTCGGGGTATGATCCGAGCGTGAATCCATGACCTACAGGATATATGCATGCATGTATGTAGTACAGCCATTCAAGCCCCAACGGCTGCCCTGGAAAATGTTCGAAGTAAGAACCCAAAGGGTGGCATGTCATTCGATTAGCGCCTACAAAAGTCATCTTTCCCGACCAAGCCGCCCAAAACCCTGAACCAAGGCACACAGTGGAGTCCATCCAGCTGGGTCTCGCGAAATGGGCTCCTGGAAGCCGTTCTGATGAAGAAACCTGACGGTGATCAGAAAGAGTACAGTATAATTTCGATTAGGACCAGAAGTGGATAGGATTTCTTACAAGCTAGACCCCTGTGTTACAGCCGGCCCAATGATGGCCCAAACACCACTCCACCGCCACGTCGAGCGGAGCTGTGAACGGGTCGGCCTGCCAGAAACAAAGGTGGAATCCCAACTTTACCAACTGGTAAGTACTTACCATGAACCCTAAATAAATCCTACGGTATTGTATCAACAAGCATGCTTCAAAGCAAAACTGCGCCACTTGAAGAATACGCTCCACAAGCTTCGGCTGAATTTTTCGGCCTGGGACTTGAAGTAAGGAACCAGGGCATCAATGGGATCGATGTCTGTGTTCGCGAAGAAGAAGGCAGCCTACCGCTCGGCGGTGCTGAAGGCTTTACGGATGCAGGCGGATGATTTCGGAGTTTACCCAAAGGCCTCAAAGTAGTTCCTTTTTGGGGTTCATATACAGAATCCTATACGTTAACCCCAAAAAAGAACTACTTTGGGGCCTCTGGGTAAAGGCTTCAGGGTTTCAGAGGCCCTTGCGCTGCGTGCAGGTGCAAGCCTGAATCTTCCAAAACGAGGTGCCCTAAACCCTGATCAAATGGGAGTTTCCAAAAATAGGGTAATATAGTACCCTAAATACAAGTAGTAGGATCCTTACTATACGGACAACCAAGTAAGGTCCCCCTAATTTTCGGAAACTCCCTCAAATAGCAAACCCAAAATCCCAGACTTCGCCCTGAATTGTCTGCCTGCTGGTTCAGAAGGAAACGATAGTTGTGCAAGTCTCCCTGCTCGAGAAAATACCTTGCTGTGGCGAGATGGGGGGCTTCAGAACATTAATGGTACTTGAGTTAGGGGGCCCCGTCGTATGGATGCAATGTATTGCACTATAGTGATCTAGGGTCCCCCGTATTTGCTGATCTCCAGCTGTCACCGCAGCTTGAACCTCATGAGTAGTCTACGCCCTTAGCCCCTTTACACAAGCACAGGGCGCCTTGGCACTGCACCCGGCACTAGTACGAGCCTGTACCAGCTGAAGGCCACAACCCGCAACAAAAAAAGAGCCATGCCAGAGTAAACTGGGAATGCTTGACACCCGGCACTTGGTACAGTTTAGGGTCCAGGCTCAACTGAAGGGAATCTTGAAACCAATTATTAAAATCAGGCTAACAGCATTGACATTGGTACGACTACAGGGTCTTGCTGTGCGGATCTCCAAGGTGCAGCAGCTTCTTCCAGACCATTTGCAAGATGACCCGCCCGATCCGGCTCCGATCAGACTCCACGCTGAACCTTGGAGTGGGTACGGGTAAGGCCAGTTGTTGCGTACCTGTAGCTGGGACACGGAATGATACTCAACAACCTTCCACGTGATGTTTTCACCACTCTGGTTCTGGCTGCATGCGTTTGCAGACACCGCTGTTCGTGTAGTGGCCTTCATCCTTACCGTCGTGTATTGCCGGTGCGATATGTGGTATGTTTACTATTGGAATAAGGGGCACTGGGGAACGGTATTCATTCTTCAGGCCCTATCTGTTTTGCCCCTCATTTTGTTTGAAGGGTCAGCCTCGGCTTCGTCGTTAGTTGGGAAAAGCAGGGCAGCTTCGAATTCAGGCATCGAGTGGGTAAGCCCAAAACGAAGATATCCGGCCTGAGTGACTACGGTTGTTTAAGATGCTGTGCGGTTTCTAGAAGTTGGGCTTGGCTGGGCAGCGCCTGGCCCATGTCTTCATGACGGGGAACAAACATCGCGCCTGCCCGGATTTGTGTGGAACGGAATGCAGAAGCGCGACGGTCCCCAACTACCCCTTCTTGTATAAGCATGATTTTCCAATTCAAAGACTATAAGGGCTCCATGGTTCTCCACCATATATTTGGATGGACATTAAGCAACCCTAATACGGCCTCAAGGTTTATCCGCCCCGGTAAAACCCCCACGACACCAAAAGAACCCTCTCGCCGAAGGGGCTTTCCCAGGCCAGGCGCGTCGATAGGCCTTGCAGAATCGATGGAACAAACAGTTTGCTTTAAGACAGGCTTTAGTTGGGTTTAGGGTTTAAGGTCTAAGGGTTTCGGGTACTTTAGTGCTGAGGCCTCTTTGCAGTTTCATTGCTATGCCATGGCTATTCTCGTTTTGTGGACTTGCTTTTTTGGCAAGGGAGCGGGGGGGGGGCGGTTTGCGGTTTAACGGTATTCAAGCGTAACTGCGCCCCTGCACGCCGGCTTCCAGTAACAAGCGGACATTCTCGACTAGACCTTTGACAGACGCGGCAGTCAAAGGTCTGTTCGTTTCGTGGCCTGCCAGGTCTGAGTCAGCACTGGCCTCAAGCAGCAGCCAGAGGATCTCGAGATGGCGGTAGACACCCGTCGGAATCGAAGGTGTGTACTGTGTAATGACCCTTTGTTGACTGCTTTGTCCTTGTGGCCCCGGCCTCTATATCAGTGAGAGCAATCTCGACGCAACCGTTGAACGACGCCTCAGCCAAAGGTGTGTTGTCTTCGTTGTCTGCCAAGTCTTTAACCGCACCGTCCTCAAGCAGCAAGCTGACGATCAACGGCCATGTCGAGCAATAGTCAAAGGTGTGTACCCTTCGCTGGCTGCTTTGTCGGGATCGTGGGGCAGCTGCAGCATGCGCTCAACCTCGGTCAGCCAGCCCTTCGAAGCCGCGATTGCTAGGTCGTCCAGCAGCGATTGCGAAAAGTCGGCGAATGCCAACACCACGAGATCCAGGTCCATGGGTGAACGCAGCCTGGCCGTCTCCTGCAAAGTCTCGCCGCGGTAGAGGAGCCTCTGTCTGAACCGTGGAAGAAAGCCAGGCAAGTGATTCTAGCGGCGCTGCTTCATGCCTCTGACGTCGACAAGCTTCTTCACAGCTCCTCCCCAGAAACATCTGCCACTGTTTCTCCTGAGATCATCCAGATTTGCAGCATCTTGTCGGAATCACGGAATACTCGAACAGGACGCCTGTTTCTGATCATATAAACACTGGAAGTCAGACTGCCCCTTTGAGCCAACATGGTCGGTTGCAAACTGTCTGGTCTCTGAAACCACCAGACACATGCTAGAAGAATCCAAGGGAAAGCAAAAGGAAACCAACTTTTCCCCAAATGCAGCCCCTCCCGAATATCCGCCTATTAGAACTCATATGGGTGGTTGTCAAAAATATGGTCCCTTTTTGGGTCCTTACTATACTGCGGCAGCTAATATTTGGGGTACCCAAAAAGGGACCATAATTTTGACAACCACCCATATAGTCTCATATACTAAATCATGTAGTAGATCCGGCAAACACTACACAGTATCAGGCCTCGCGGTGTGGAGCGCCAGCGTTTGACGCATCGCGCTCTCCTTGGCTCCAAGATTCCAGGCTAAAGCTTATAGGACATTACGATCTGCGTTTGGAATTTTAGTTTAAGGTACAGAGCTTCAGTGAGGGCTCTGGGTGAGCTAGAAGATGTTTCCAGGGCCTATGCAAGTCTACGCTTGAGAATCTTAGGGTTGCTGGATTAGCGCTGATGGTTTCACCACTCTCAGTCGGACTGGTTTAACGAGAAAAGGTGATGTAAGGTGTTGTGGAGGAATGCCCACCATTGGCGGGATCCTGGGTTTGAATCAGGTTCCTACATTAGGGTTCAAGCTAGGTCATGGGGCTCAGGGTGTGCGCTGGCCCGAGTGTGCTCGAGGATGTTTGAGTAATGGCTATACGTATAGGATTGCAGGAAGCACGGCATACCGGAGAAAAACGAGATTGAGTGTCGCTAGGTACTAGTGTTCTTCATGGTCTCACCCCGACTTACTACGTACGACCACTGGTTGCAGTTCTGCATCCGTCTTCCTAGCCCTCAACCCCGAACCCCAACACTTCCGAAAACATAACTCAAGCATGCTAGACCCTAAAACCTGATGATGATACCTGTGCTCGGCCGCCAGTCTTCCTAGGGCTTAGAGCATGACGTCCCCGAACCTTTCAAGTCTTTGCGATTTTTTAGGCCAAGGGTCTTTGCAGTTATGGTTCAAGCTTTTTAAGACGTTCAATCGTTTTTCGGGTATCATAAGGGAGTTTTCGAAAATAGGGGACCCTAATATAATACCCTAAATAGTAGGATCCCTATAACAAGGACCACAAAATCAGGTACCCCTAATTTTCGGAAACTCTAAACCCTATGGAACCCTTATCGATCCCTTTAAGGATCCCTTAAAGGATCCCTTTAAAGGTACCCTTAATTTTCGGAAACTCCCACAAGGGTTGAAGCCTGAACCAGAGATTTGCGAATCTGGCGGCCACGACGAGGATGCAGCCGTCCTTTAGGGACTAGACAGGCGGGCTGGTGCTTGGGGGGATGCTGTAGATAGGCCCTACCTTAACCCCGAAGAACCTACATTTTTAGGGACTTATATAAAGAAAATATAATAAGGAACCCTCGAAAGGTAGGTTATTCAGGGTCAAGGTAGGGTTTGGGATTTAGGACTCTAGGGTTCCAGGTTTCAGATGTTTGGTAGCAGGACCTGAAAGGAATAAGAAGAATGAAGTTCTTGGTTGAACTCAGTGATGCTTGCCAAAAGAGTTTTGAAAGGACCAATCTGCCCGAAGAAACCCAAGGCGACGGGCGACTGTCGATCTTTTGCAATGGGTTCCTTACAATCAGGATCGCACGCTTGGTTTCGCCTTGGGGGAACGCTCCGCATCCTGCAGGAAAGCGCGTGAAGCTCTCATTCCTCGTGAACAAGCACAGGTCCTCGTGACACAAGCACAGAAAAGCCAGAAAGCCAACAGAACATCGAACAATTCATTCCCCGTACCTCTAGCCTGTTCATCTCCATCTTACACCCTTTTCTACAAGCACGAACTTCTGCACTTCTGTCTGCCCTATAAGCCCTAAGCCGATCAAGACCTCTTCAACCAAAAACCGTCAACCGCCATCCACAAAGAAGCAACACCTAAACATATCTGCACACGTTCTAGGCTAAGCGGCCTTAACCCTTCTAGGCCAACCTTGCTAGAACCATAAATAAAGCATACTCACTGGACGCATGCCCCAACCCGTACAACCTAGAAAACCATACAGGCACCCCTTGCAACCCTCCTAATCCCCATCCTAAATCCTAATCGCTTTTTTGGCCTAGGCACCCTAAGCCCTGTTCGCATCCAGGCCTCTTCGAACCGCCGGGTACCCCTCCCTAAAACCCCAAAACCCTAAACCCCAAAAAACTAAACCCTAGACACTAACCCCAAACCCCAAGCCCCAAAACCCTAAATCCCAAAACCTGTGAGTGCTCTCCACATGGAGGAGACCTCGCGGGCTGCGAGCTTCCGTGCCAAGCGTTCTGCACGACCTTTGATCCAAGAGAGCGGGAGCTTAGAATGAGGGTTTATGGGTTTAATCAGGGTTTAATACAGGGTATAGGGTGTAGTTACGGGAAGGCTTAAGGGTTTAATATAAGGTATAAGGTTCCAGGTCAAGGAAAGCGCTAAGGGTTTAATACAGGGTTTCTGCTCGCACACTCGCTCAAGGATAGGCTTAGTGAGCGTTACTTTCTGTGAAGAGGTTAAGACAAGGCCTTGAGGGTATAGAGGATTCTGAGCGGCTGTCAATACTCTCAGTCTGGGTTTGCAGGGCTCCATAATTACTACGGGAACTAGGTTCACACTCGCAGACAACCTGTTGGTGCACAGCTTCTGTGAGGTGGCAGATAAGCACAGTCATGAACAGTCTATGTATCTATGTATAAGTATGTATGTATATACAGATCTATCTATCTATCTGTCTATATATCTGTATATGTATATATGTAGTGTGTATATATATATATATATATGTGTGTGTGTATATATATAAGTATATTTAACGGTATATGTACGTCTTTTTTTGTATACGGATACGTCCACATGTCCACATGTATTCTTGTAAAATGCAACACGTAGATATACGGAGACATGACACTAATTTCGAGTCCTGCGGGACTGTCCTATACCTCGATCAGTATCTAACATCTTGAAGCCCGAAACCCTGATCCTAGCTCCAAACCCCAAATCCGTACTATATAGGGATCTTAAATTTCGAGTAGGGTTTTGGGGCCCATTATACTAAAAGCAGCTTATAAGCATAATGAGGAGCCCCCCCCCCCCCCCCCCCCCCAACAAAGAAAAGTACAAGTAATTATTCAGGCCCCTATATTGGCTTTTGGAGTCTCTCGAGCCTTTCTGCCGAGTCGCACCAGCCACGTTCCGCCCAGGTCGCTTCACTCAGGACGAAGCCCTGGCAACGAAAAGGGCCATCAACAAAAATCCGATCGCTAAACTCCTATTGCCTTTAAGACGGTGGTTGGTATTTGACTCCCGGCCTTTGAAAGGGTTTGGGCTCTGTCGCGGATTTTACACGAATCCTTCGAACTTCACTGCAAAAATCCCCAGCCCTGCCCGAAAGCCCCACAGTTGATCCACAACTCTGAAACTGTAAAGCCTCAGATGTCAAACGGCAAACCCTCAACTTCCTACAGCCGGGAAACCCTGAGATGGGATGCCCTACAGCACCCCTACCACTGTTGTAACCCTATGTTGCTGGAATTGCCGTCTTACGAGCCTCGTTTCAGACCTTTTTGGCCCCAAGGCTCGTTTTGTTGATGTGTTTGCTGCTTTCATTATGAAGGATGCGCAAGTGATACGGATCTGTTTCCTTTATTACTGACAAAACATGAAGGGTTCTGTACGTACATCTGTATGTAAGGTTTGGATGAACGTATATACGAGGTTCTAGTTTGAATATTTCGCCGCTAATTTGCAACAGGCTTCTCTCGCCCGGAACAGCTCTTCCGTCCCTAGCCCGAGACCCCAAAGATGCACGGCGAGAGCAGGTGAAAGCCGCCTGATCCTTGTGCGGCAGATTGGGGCAAAGTACGACGAAGTACCTCACTGGCTACTCGCATGGAGATCTGGGCTAGTGCAAACCAGCCTAGTTCTAACTCCAACTAGACGGATCCACGAGGGACGAGGCATTTTCTCGAAGCGACATGCCGCGGCCGCTGATGTTACGCTGAGAGGAAGACGGTTAAGCCCTTCGACAACCTGCACATTCCGTGACTGTGACCCACAGGCACACTCGACTAATATGAACCCTAAGCTTGACTCTATGGTTCTGTCCGCATGCAAGTCCCTAACATGGCTGCTTGCACGTGAACGGGCTGATGGGCCGAGAGACTTAAAGTGAAATTCCTTGAGACACACACATGTATGTATATATATATATATATGGTAACCCCCCCCAGGACCAACCTCGGCCATTGTCCTGCTCATTACTGTCTTCACAGCGTCATGAATAAGAGCCGAAACCACTGTAAATACCGATGGTGTTTGTGTTCCCGTACAAAGTTTGCACTCTCGACGCCTCTTGACAACTGGTAAAAAACAGGGTCCAGTTTTATGGACACCATTTACACTCTCGGCGCGTCTTGTCGGAGTGGTATAAGACAGAGTCCAGTTTGTGTGCCTCATCCTTTATTAACTATTGTCATCTTGTCAAAGTCTTATTCTTAGTTTCAGTCTTAAAAAACAGTGTTAACATTGGTCTTGACCTAATTTTGTTCTAAGTTTTAACCTCAATTATTGTGAGTAGTAACCTTAATATTTTTGCCAGCGTGAGCATTATTATTAGTTTTGTGTCATTACTAATTTTAGAAGTTCTAACAATGCTGCTGGTATCTGTCCAATATTACTGTTCGTTTGATTAGTGTTCCTGTTAGTGCTGATGCTGGTGTCAGTGTCAACGTCAGTGTTAGTCTTAATACTATAATATGAGTATTAGTGCTCCAGCTTAATTTAATATATGTCTATAGCAGTGTTAGTGTTAGTGTTCGTGCTGGTATTCGTATTAATATTAGACGTGGGCTGGGCTTTAAAATCTTAGTCTTAGTACATTATGTGTATAAGTATTCATATGTGTATATTCAGTATATTGGTATATAAACAAAACATATATATTAAGAAAAAAAATTTGGGGGTATACTCGTATATTGGTATATTAGTAACAATGGTCTATTGGTATATCAGTTTCTCAGTATATTAGCATATTAATTAATTAGTATATTAGTATAATACTATCACCATACATATTGGTAAATGAAAACATTGAGTTTTTAACAATCTGATGCATTCATTTTCTTGTGCCTTATTCCGATGTATTCTTTAGCATACATTACCAAAACCATATTGACATTAATATGATATTTGTAAGTTCATATTGGTATTGATATTAATATGAGTATGTAATAATCTTTCTATATTTGTATGAGCACAAATAATTTGATTAGTATTATGCATGTTCGTATTAGCCGAAGTATTAGTGCTCATATTAATATCAATATGGTTCTAAAGAGACTATTAATGTCGGTATTCGTACTGAGAATAATTTTGTTAAGAACATGAGCATAAATACCCGTAGGAATATTCATACCTATGCTTGTATTGGTATTAATACTCGTATTAGCATGAGTACTAGCATTAGTACGTATCTAGGCATGACGATTCTTATATGAATATAAAAGGGGAACATGATTATTAGTATTCGTAAGAACATTAGTTTTCCTATACATTAATGCTAACTAATATTACTATGCATATTAGTATTGGCAAGAACATTACAGTTCGGGTTCACATCAATTCTAAAATTGGTATTGGTACAGTTTTTTCCAATATTAGGAGTAGAAACTAGTAGTAGAATTAAAATTAGTATGAACAAAACATGCGTTGGTATTCGTCGGAATATGAAACTTGAGGTTACTCTTCGTATGAGTTACTAGTACTACTGAAAAAATACCAATGCTGATGTAAATACGAATGTTAACATTCATGTATGAGCATTTTTTTATGCACGTTCGCACTAGCCTTAATGCTAACAGTAGCATGGCTATGAGTACTCCGAAAATGAGTAATTTCACGAATATGCGTAGCCAATATTCATACTAGCGATAATACTAGCTATAGTATGTATATTAGTATTCGCATCAAGACTATTCTTACAATGTACATGATTTCAAGTATTCTTGGGAACATCAGTATTCATACTAGCATTACTATCAGTTTCACTAGTAGTATTACTATAAGTATTAGCACTCGTACGAGTCGAGTATTATAGTTTTCAAAGTTTTCAAAATAATATCAATATTACTACAAGTATCAGTTGCACAGACACGTCAACCGGCGACGTCGCGAGGTCGAGTTCCCTAAATTCTCTAATCACTGCTTCCATGCCTCGAATTTACAGAATGCGTGAGTTCCTGCAGACTCCCTAAATCCCTAAAGTCTTTACATACCCTAATTTCCAGCCCCATGTGTTGGTTTTAGCACATTCCCTAACATTCCTGACTCCCAGCCAGGACCATGTGTTGGATTTAAGGAATTCCCTAAATTCCCTAATTTCCCTAAATTCCCTAATTCCCTACCCCATGTGTTGGACTTGGGGAATTCCCTATTTCCCTAAATTCCTTAAATTCCCTAAATTCCCTAAATTCCTCAAATTCCCTAAATTCCCTACCCATGAACGGAAACCATTGAATCTTCTCCATGGGGGTCAGACTTAGGGAATTTAGGGAATTTAGGGAATTTAGGGAATTTAAGGAATTTAAGGAATTTATGGAATTTAGGGAATTCAGGGAATTTAGGGAATTTACGGAAATAGGGAATTCCCCAAATCCAACACATGGGGTAGGGATTAGGGAATTTAGGGAAATAGGGAAATACCTAAATCCAATGGGTAGGGAATTAGGGAATTCAGGGTTGGTCTTGGGGGGGGGGCTAGCATATATATATATATATATATATATGAACACAACACGTCGAGACAACGTGAGTTGTCACACACTCCGCTTTAGCAGATATCTTGCATGCAAAGCCGATGTGTCAGTTCCCGAACTGCCCCCTCCACGTCCACCCTTGCCCCGGAATTGCACCGCAAGGGTCAGCCCCCCAAAGAAAACCTTAAACACTTGCCTGCCTCTCAACCCAACAAGAATCCTGCCCAGGTGCACGCAGCGCTCGATGTAGGAGACGATGCTGTCAATGGCTTGCTTCTGATGCTCTTGGCCACGTGAATCCGCAGCTTGCGGGCACGACACGTAGTCGTACCTAGGGTTTACAGGTTACGGGTTTCAGGCTGTAGATACTATCGGTCGTCGAACCCTCCGGAAGCGATTCGCAAAACTAATCGACCGAGCGGTTTGTACAAACACATTTCAACAAGAACCGGCAAGCCCCACGGAGCACCCAAGCCGAGCTGCCCCTGACGTGATGAAGCAGAGCAGGAGAAATATGTTTTCATGTACGGAAAAAGAACCGTCCATCGCCGTTCATATTGTTTGTCCCAAAGCACAAGCAACAAGAGCAGAACAACAGCAGACACGGCACCCTAACATTAAACCCTCTTGCCTCTACATTCTTAAACTACCCTGAACTATAACTGCATATGTACCCCAGTCGTACCAGCGGGCTCGTCCGTAGTGGGAGCCAGAAAGAAAACCAAAAACATGGAGCGAGCAGCAACCGTCGCGTTACATGTCTTACCCGGTTTGTTTTGATTTCAAGGGTACTAAGCTGCCCATGAGTTTTGGGATGTTTTGGGGGTTGTTGCAGCAGTCCTTACCCCCTCAAGACCCAACATCAACTGTTTCGTGCCTTTGGCTACAAGTAGCTGTTTGGACCCGCCCTCGAGCTGGCACGGCCCCCTTGACCTAATGATGAGCATGTTCGTCCTCGCCGCGAGCATCACCGATAAACTTGTAACTTATGCTCGAACCTCTTGCCCGCCAAGCGTCCAGATGAACAGTGGCTTGGATTGGAAGTCCTGGGATGCGCAAAGGCAATACTTGGCCCAAGACTTCCATGTAGTTGCTTCTATTATCTACTACAGGTTTGCAATACTTTTTTCACTCTCGCCCTGTTCCTTGATAATTGAGGATCCTAGCTGGAATGCTGGCTATTGCAAAAAGGGACAACAGGGCGAATCCTCAAACCCAAGCATCCAAGTCCTCACAACCTGAACCCTAGATGTGCCAATTTAAGGAGCCGGGCCGTCGGAACAATCTGTTACAACAGAAAGATTGGAATGTAGTACCTACTAAAACAACCTGTAGCCAAGCTCTACAGGAAAATTCGGCTAGCATCAAGGCACCCGCATGCCGGAATTTGCTGCCACGAGTAACAATACCTTCCTGCTCCATCATCAAGGGCCAGACAAGCCCTTCCATAAGGAAGATGGCATCTGTGGTCTGTCTGGTGGCCTCCCTACAACCGTGCCAAATAGGTCACGTCGGTGTTCCCATCAAAGACCCTGAAGCAACAAACCACAGTCATAAACCACAGATAACCGTCACTGGCCTCGCGCGAGAGGGTGGAATGCCGGCCGTAGAAATACTCGCTTTGGATTGGGAGTGTCACAAGGCTCCTGTCCAGACTCCAAGGGAAACGTGCCGTCCCTCGTGCTCCGGATCTAGGACTAGGATATGTTCACGTTACTTCGGGAGCCAGCAAAACACTCCCAGGTTTCTGACTCATCATGTCACACAGCTACACAAGGTGAAATACTTTCAGAAGCGGCATCAATGTGGGACGAAAACCCTTTCCGCGATGGCTTTGCAGAAACGCATCCACTGGCAACAGGCATGCAGGAACAAATGCGTGGACAGTATTTCACTCAACTAGAGAGCACTGGCAATGCTGCTGCCCATTCAAGGAACAAATACTTCCAAAACCGCACGCTCCAACAACCACCTGCACAACTGCCAGCGCGCCTTCCGGAATACAGGTTGCGTATCGCTTCTTGAAGCACCTCGGAGAAACAAGGTTATGTGAAACGGCAATAAGAAAAATCCGAAGCACGAGAGACTGCAACCCAAACCAAAAACAAAAAATTGGGCATGGGGCAGCACGAAACATCACATGGAAAATTGAAGCAGTACGGCGCTGCAAACATTTGGGTCATTTCGATTTGGTAGATGCATCAACTGAGTTATAGGGGTGTTAATGCCAAGTGGCAAACCCCGAAACCCCTACACAACCCCCTTCAAGCCTAGAAACTTCTGATCCTTGAGAGCACAACCGAAGCTCGCGGGTGTGATCTAACACATAAACAAAAATCCAGGGTCGAGTTTATGTGCTACATACTGCCTGCGAGAGCTTCCCGGCAGAGGCGATAGAAGTGCAACCCCTCAAAAAACCAAGTCCGGCAATGGAGCACTTCTGGAACCCGAAACTACACTCCGGCTGGTTCGGGTTGACAGGGCGCCTTCCACTGCTGAGCCTCAGGGTCTGGATGCTCATTGGCAAGCCACTGGTGCGAGATGAACATCGCCCTGACATCTCATAGGCTGCTTGGTTCAAGGCTTTGAATCGTTGCGAAAGCTCTTCCTGCACCGAGGACGAGTTGGGTCATCAGCCACCAGGCTGTTGCAATGAATAGATCAGCGGGCATCGGAAACCGAAGTAAGTCACCACAAGCCCAATAAGCGAATCTTTCAGGCATCTTCAAGCCCTCCCCCCATGAACATACGAAATCCAGTTCCAGGGTTGAGCTCTTCAAACACGGGGATTGGAGTTCCAGAAGGGCTTTCGGTAATGATCCCCGGAATGTTTGAGCTGTTAGGATGTAAGCACAGGCCGCTGAGAAAGCAGCATTCAAGCAACAGCGCTGCCTACCCAAAACTTCCTCGAACTCCACCAAGCTCCCTTGATTCAGGAGCTCCTCGCCAAAGCACGAATACGCACTTCGCTGGTTTCGGTTGAAACAAATTATTGCCGTGTCTGGCGTGCCATGGGGTATACCGCCGAGCTAAAATCTCTGCATGCGCGACATGCTGATAAACAATGGTGCGTGATACATCTGAACATGTTTCGCTCCCTCACTTCTAAACTGTCACTCGAACGTGCGCAACTCAAATATCCGACTAGTGGTCCCGGTCAAAACCCGATCCTCGTGTGGACGGACTGCGGTCATGCGGAGGAGCGTATCCATGGGAAGCGTATACATTGGATACGCCTCAGCTTCTTGCAACAGCCCGCAGCCACGAGAACGGAACCAACGACCAAAACATCATGCTGGCCTGCAATAGCTAAGTGCACCACAAGCACTTGCTTTGTTATCTTTGCTTATGTCCGTTCGAGGTCCTTGGAGTATGCATGGCTATTGAACATGAAGAAAAATGGATGCTCTACGCGACGGCCGCGGGGAGAAGAGCATATATTCTATAGGTACATGTGTATATATGAACACACACACATGTGTGTGTGCGTATGATATGTTCATGGGTCATCTCTTGTTCATGCAATGTATGTATGCCATGTGTAAGTCTTGCGCAGGCTCTGTACACAGGCAACAGTGCAACACCTCAGAGCTGCTTGCCGAGCCAGCGGCCAAGTTTTCAACCAACGCTGGCGTAGAATCGGAAAGCATCGACAAGCTCCTTGGTGCAGTTTCACAGCATGCAATGCCAGGTCAGGATTCGGATGAAAGCTTTCCAGGATGTGAGCAGCGACATCGACATATTTATATTCCCACGACTTGCTCTCTCAGAGATTCATGACACGGCAACTTGGAACCCATGGGCTCCAAGCGCAAGAATCACCATTGACTTACTCGTCTGCACCACTCTTGCGCCGCTCCTACGACAACTGCAAGACTTCTTGCTTGCCCATGTGCTTTCCAAGATTGCAAGCATCAGCATATCGGCTGAGCGGGGTTTCGGTGGTGTGCATGGCGTGTGAAACGGGCGGTTGTCGCCGCACTGTAAATTTGGCACCCCGTAAACAGCACAAAAACAATCCATTCTGATGGGTTGCGAAGCAGTGAGGCGTTCAAACCAAACAACAATCAACCACCGCTTGGTTGTTTTTTGCCTGGACGGTTGCGTGCATATCCTGCTGGTTGGGGTTCTTGATCCGAACAACATAAGGATTTAACGGCAGAATATGGCGCGAGTGATGCTTTCGCGAGCTTTGCATTAAAAAATCACCACCGGCATTCGTATATTCCATGCACTCCTTGTCAGAACTGCGCGCGGGAAACCCAGGTCCCTGTGCCAGTATCCTGTACGGACGTGCTTTGACGTGCACAAGCTGGACGCGGCCGTTGGCGGCCTGCAGGCGCGCCACCGCCGAGCTCGTGCAAAGCAGCGAGGTCACCAGCAGAACAGATCTCCGCATCCGCGGGAATCGAGAGCGCGCCAAGGGTAATGTCAAACACGCCCCACAAACATGTCAAACGCTATCTAAACACGGTGGAATGCTGCATCTATGCAATCCATTGTAATCCTGCATAATCCTGTGTCAACTTCACGCAACCGCCAAGTATAAACATGCGAAACAACATCCAAACTCCATGGAATGTTGCAGCGACAACATTAGGCGACGACATTCCACAGCAACATCACCCAACATTCATGTCCAGCTGCTTTCCCCCTACCTACATTCACCGAAAATCTTAATCATTTTTCATGCGCTTCTACGATTTCACAACAGAATCATTTTTTTGCGCTAACTTTTTTGCCTGCACGACTGAGTCGACGCGGCTATGCAACCAGCTCAGCAGTGCTACTACGGCTATATACTCTGGCATACTCTGGCTACGTCGGCTACGTGGCACGGTCCGGGCTTAGGGCCGCAGCGGCAGGCGACTGGGCCCTTCGTTTGCTCGGCCCGTGCTGTGGAACAGTGGGCGAGTCACAGCCAAGCGCAGTACTGGCAACGGCGAGTTGGATCGCGGCGGAAACAACACGCGGCGGAAACAACATTCCGCCAGCACCTCGCCCAGCCGGCGGCCGCTGCGTTCCTTACCGTATGAGTGAACAAGGTGGCGCACGAACCGCTGCGACCCCTCACTCCAAAGTCCACCTATCCCCGAGCCAAGGACCAGCAGTCTTTGTGGTCTCCGTGCAAGCTGAAGATACGTAGACCACCCGTGCAACTGCAAACTCCGAACCCAGGCGGCGCAACGTATAGCGTGCCGAGCAGTGTTGCAGCAAGGGTGCTCTGCAAAGCAACGCGTAGCAGGCACCACCGGCGGTACACCGAGCCAAAGCTAGCCGCTGCGCAAGGCAACAGGAGCGCGCAAGAGCTGGGCGACGATGCGGGGAGCTTCCGCGCCCCGGAGCCCGCCGACGACACATGCGACGGGTGGGCATGCCATCCAGGCCATGAATGTACCGACAATGGTCCGGACCTGCATCCGAAGCACTGTGACGCTCATGATGCCGAGATGCACGGGCCCTGCAAAGAGCATGCGTGGCGAGGCAGTGCGTGCAGAACCGACATTGGTATTGCTGCTCCTCCGGGGGCAAGCCGGCAGTCTTCTAAGAATCAAGGCCAACGCTCTATACAATGCATCTGGAAGGTGTCGCGCACATTCAACAGAGCCTCAGTTACCAGAACAACATCGGCACCTGAAAGAGCCAGGACATTATCATGGAGCCGCACCATTTCTTGACGAAGCAATTGCCCAATGCCCGGCACGCGAGCACGTCGCGCAAGACCTCCCAATGTGTTTTTTTTTTTTTTTTTTCCGAGCTTTTTTGCGAACGTCCAAACCACCTCGGTCCCTGTGCAAAGCCCAAAGGCAAAGCAACAGTCTACAGCAAAGAGCGGCAGAGGCGGCGCACGCAAAGCGCAGTAACACCACACGGCTGGCGAACGGGGGTTGGGAAGGAGAGTCGGCAAGGATGTCGCTCAGAGGTGGGAGCTCCCCGTCAAAATTTGCCGTGCCGGTATGGGGCAAGGACAACAAGTTGGCTGCGAAAAAGCGCGGGGCTGCATCGGAAAGGACCGCAAACCACCGGAGAGTGAAAGCCGAGATGGCGGCAGCGCGTGAAGGTGGCGGCACGGACCGTGCCCGGCACCTTGCCAGCAAACGAATAAAGGTCGCGGCCTCGGCAGTCCAACGGCCCCCAACCCTAACAGCGAGGACTGTGAGCCTGCAGCGGTTGGACCTGCACCGTTCAGGGTATGTCCGCTCTATCGCTCGTCTTGCAATTGCTTAGTAGTAGTAGTAGTCGTCGTCGTCGTCGCCGTAGTCGTAATCGTAGTCGTAGTCGTCGTCGTAGTAGTAGTAGTAGTAGCAGTAGTCGCAATAGTGGTAGTAGTAGTAATAAGAATAGTAGTAGCAGTAGTAGTAGTAGTAGTAATAGCGGTAGTAGTAGTAGTAGTAGTAGTAGTAGTAGTAGTAGTAGTAGTAATATTTGTAGTAGTAGTTGTTGTTGTTGTGGTAGTAGTAGTGGCGGTGGTAATAGTAATAATAAAAATAGTTGTAGTAATAATAGTAGTAGTAGTAATAGTAATAGTAATAATAATAATAGTAATAGTAATAGTAATAATAAAGTAATAGTAATAATAAAAGTAATAGTAATAGTAATAGTAATAGTAATAGTAATAGTAATAGTAATAGTAATAGTAATAATAATAGTAATAGTAATAGTAATAGTCATAGTCATAGTCATAGTCATAGTAATAGTAATAGTAATAGTAATAGTAATAGTAATAGTAATAGTAATAGTAATAGTAATAGTAATAGTAATAGTAATAGTAATAGTAATAATGATATTAAAGTGATAGTAATAGTAGTAATAATAATGATAATAGTAATAATAATAGTAATAGTAATAGTAATAGTAATAGTAATAGTAATAGTAATAGTAATAGTAATAATACTGATAATAGCAATAGTAATAATAATAATAATAGTAATAGTAATAGTAATAGTAATAATAATAAGAATGGTAACAGTAATAATAATGATCATCGTAATAGTAATAGTAATAGTAATAATAATAATAATAATAGTAATGGTAATAATTAATATAATAATAATAGTAGTAATAATAATAGTAATAGTAGTAGTAATAATAGTAGTAGTAGTAGTGGCGGTAGTAATACTAGTAATGGTACTGATAATAATAATAATACTAGTAGTAGTAGTAATAGTACTAGTAATAATAATAATAGTAGTAGTAACAGTAATAGTAAGAGGAATAGAAGTAGTATTAATAGTAGTAGTAGTAGTAGTAGTAGTAGTAGTAGTAGTAGTAGAAATACTAATAGTAGTACTAGTGCTAGTACTAGTACTAGTACTAATATTAGTACTACTACTAGTACTAGTACTAATAGTAGTAATAATAGCGGTACTAATAAAGGTAGTATTGATAATAGTAGTACTAGTATTAGTAGTAGTAGTAGTAATAATAATAACAATAGTCGTAGTAGTAGTAGTAGTAGTAATAGTAGTAGTAGTAGTAATAGTAGTTGTAGTAGTAGTGGTGGTGGTGGTGGTAGAAATAATTTTGTAATACTAATAGCATTAGTAATTGTAGTAGTAGTAATAATAAAAATAATAATAACAATAGTAATAGTAGTAGTAGTAATAGTAGTAGTAATAGTAGTAGTAGTAATAGTAGTAATAATAATAATAGTAGTAATAATGGTAGTAGCAATAGCAGCAATAACAATAGTAGTAGTTTTTTTTTTTTTTTTTTTGGGCGCACCTTTTTGCGACGGCAGAACGTGTCCGGTCGACCTAGAGTAGTTTGATGACCTACCGTTGCCTACCACTGAAGAGGGTGCACTCAAGGCACCACACTGCAGCTAGCGTGGGGGCAAGCGGCTTGCCGGGACCTCCTGGAGCCACCTGGCGTCAGCGAGGACCTCATGCAGGTCGGGCTCAGTGCCCTCGCTGAGCTCGGCAGCAGGAGGGAGTTCAAGCAGCGAGGCAGCGTACGCTCGCTGCGCGGCGACTGCAAGGAGGCCAGACCAGCGCGCTACCCAGGCGTTGATGGCGGTCGGGCGGAGGTGGGCAGGGACGGCTTCGGCTCGCTGGCGCGCCAGGAGTCGGAGCAACTGGGCAGCCTCAGCGCCGAACCTGCCTCCAACCTCGACACCAACTACAACGAGTCGGTGTCCCGGCGTTTACGCCTGGCGGCAGCCTCGACTGCATAGCCCGGCTGCACATCGGCTCGCGGATGGGCTTCGCCTCGCCTTGTAAGCGGGGAGACGATGGTGGCGTCGAGTGCGAGCTGGGAGCCGTGCCAGAGAGGGAGGCCGTTGGCGACGACCTCGATGCGCCTTTCATCACCGACTGGCGCGTCGAGGTTCATGTCGGCGAGGCGCACATTCCTCGCGACCCGCGCCCCAGCCTCGCGGCAAACTCGGGCGACAGCGTGCTCGAGCGGGAGAGCTCGGCTAGCAAGCACGCCGGATGTGGCGCACGCGGACCGGTGGTCGCCAAGCGGGTCGAGCAGTCCATGGCAGCGGCAGTGGCGAGGCGCGAGTGGCAAGGGCAGGCGCAGGCGCCGGAGGAGCAGCACCCGGAACAGGGCACTGGGGAGGGTGAGATCGTACCGCGTCGGCAAGGCGGTGATGGCGCGGGCCGCAAAAGGCCCAGCTTGCGACAGCAGCAATGCGCGAGATGCAGGGGGAAGGAAAGAAAGATGCAACTCGCAGATGCGCTCATCGCTAGCTCGGGCAGCGACCCGTTGCCAGCCGCGGAGAGGGTCGGCTGGCTCCTCACCTCGTCCCCGAGCAGGGGGTGCCTCGGCTCCTCCACTAACAGCGGACCATGCTGGTGCGTCGTAGCCGTTGTCACAGACGCGGGCCCGAGCCTGTGCCGCGGCAGCAGCGCACGGGAGTGGGACATCGCCTTGCAGCGCGCTGAGGAGGCGGTCAGCTGCGGCAGCGGCCCGGCGGCGGATGACGGGCAGTGTGTCGCACCACGATGCCCAATGCGCGGTGTGGCGGTCAGCGACAGCGGACCGCAGCCCAAGGCCTCCGAGTCGAAAAGGCAGCCGGGCTGTCGTGAGGCTGGTAGCGGGGATCGGCGCGTCCCCTCGTTCAAGCAAGTCGGCGAGGCAGTGCGCGATTGCGTCATCGTGTGCCTCGGCGAAGGAGGCGGTGAGGTGCGGGGGCAGTACTCGCAGCAAGTAGTTGGCACGAGGGGAGGCGCAGGAGTGCAGTAACAGCCACGCGGCCTGCAAGTCCTCGAGTTGAGGGAGGCGCTGCAGCAGCTTGTTGTGTTCCTCCCGCTTGCGTTGCAGCTGCAAGGCGACAAATCGATCATGCCCGAGCGGGGAACCGAGGACTGTGAGCCCTTGGCGCTCAGGAGGCAGCGACCAGTCACCAACCCAGACTGGCGCGTCAGGGTCAGAGCCAAGGGCGGCGATGCCGGGCGGCTCCTCCCCGGCGGCGTTCCAGATGCGGGTTTTGCCTTCATGCAAGCGGACACGTGCGTGCTCCCAGAGTGCGCGCGCTAAAGCGTCATACAATGGCTGTATACGCTCAGGCTGCGCGATGATATAGGTATCATCGAGGAAAGCAAACGCAGCTTCTCCGTCCGCGAGCTGGGTCTGCAGTTGGGCGAGGGCTTCATGCTGCGCCAGGGAGTATAGCGCCGGCATGAGTGGATCGCCTTGTTCACCGCCCTCTCCCTGGCGAACCTCATGGGCCTGCCCCGAGTCGTCGAGCCACGTGTAGGTGCTGGGAGTCCCGTAGAACTCGCGTAGGGGAGCAGAGGCTGGAGAGCCGGCCGCGCGAGGAGCGCGCCTAGCATGGACCCCCTCGCCACATGGTCGAAAGCCCCCACGGCATCGACAGACAGCACCGTGGCGCGCGGTGAAGACTCGGTGGCAGCCCGCAGGAGCCGGCTGACAGCCTCCGTGCCAGCGCAGGTGCTGAGGCCGAACTGGTAGGGCAAGCATGCCTCCTGCAGGTGTGCGGCGAACTGTTGTGCGAGGACCTTGCCGACAAGTCGGCGGAGGACGTCGCCGACAACCAAAGCACGGACGCGGCCATTAGGCTTGCGCAGCGCAACAAGGCGTCCGACTCGTATGCCTGCGAGGACGCAAGGGGGAACCCGCGCATTAACGAGACTGAGGGCAGCAGCGTGGAGGAGCCGGCTGTCCTCTTCATCATCAAGCAAGGTGCGGTGCTCGGCGGTGGTGCCAGACGGCCCGGCCGCAGAGCCGCGGCGGGCGCCGCGCAGGGCCGCGAGGAACGCGGGCATGGGCAAGGGACACTCATGCTCTGCTTGGAAGGCAAGCACCGCATCCGGCAAAGCGGCATACGGGTGCGGGGGGCGTTTGTCAGGGTCGGTGAGCTCGGCTAAAGTGTCATCGTTACCGGGCGCGAGTGGCTCGGCAGTGAGGGCGCGCGACGCCGCAGAGAGCTCATCGAGGTGGACAAGGGCGGGGGCACGGTGAGCGCGCGCTCCATCACTCGGTGGCGAGCGACCCTGCTGCGAACTGGGTGCTCCAGCGACACAGCCGGCGGCCTGCTCCAGCAGGTCAGCCCAGTCCCCAGCCCTGAAAAGCTCGCAGCGGCGGTCAAGCTCGGCTGCGGGAACGCTAGACTGGCCAGGCGAGCGGTGGAGGAGCATGCGAGGTGCAAGGCAGAACAGCTTCCACCCTCGCACCTCATGCTCGGGTGTTTCAGGGTTGACGATGCAGCGAAGGCCGTAGCGCATGGCTGCACGCAAGGTACCTCGCGTGCGCGAGGGGGCGGCCTGCAGCGTGAGGACACGTGTCTGGCACTGACCCTGGAGGCTGACAGCATCGAGGGACAAAAGGCCGCGCAACATGCTGTCAGCCGCAGCGCTGCTGTGCCGTGCGTGCAACACCTGCGCGCGCTGTGCCGTTGAGGGCGGTTCAGGGTCAGCGCGGGCCTCGCCCTGGCTTGCGAGCAAGTGGTCCGCAGGAGGTGGCGGGGGCTCACGAGCTCCGCGGCCCCGGGCGCCCCGGCCACGGCCTCTCCGTCCACGCCCACTTCCTCGTCGTGCACTGAGGGCAGCACGGGCGAGACTGGCATCGCCGTCCTCATCGGCGGTGGGTTGCTGAGGCACCGGGGCGTGCACGCTGGAAGTCTGAGGCGCCTCTGCGTTGACCGGCTCGGTGGCTGGGGCGGCAACAAGGCGGAAGGCATCAGAAGCGCGGTTGAGGTCAGAGGCGAAGGCAGGCCCCCCATACAGCTGCAGGCATGCTTCCTGGCTCGCGGCCGGAATGTATCCGCCTGCCTGGGCAAGGTTGCGCACGGTCCAGCCGAGATGCACGAAAGCACCCGCGGGCAAGGCGGCTGCCTCACGCAAGGCGGCCTCGGGGAGCGGGGCACCGGCGGCGGCGCTCGCAGTAATAAGCGCGTCCGTAAGGCTGCTCACAGAGACTGGTGGGGAGGTTGCAAGGGTTCGGCGTGCTGCATCCCACCATGGCTGCCCGCGTGGATCGCGGCGCCAACGCTCTAGGACAGGTTCTGGCATGTCCCCAGCAGCTGCATGCAGGAGGGGGACGTAAAGCCATGAGTTCGTGGCGAGCCTGTGGCAGTCGGAGGGCGGGCCCCAGGCTGAAGCAGGGGCGACGTTGTGCTGACCAGGGTCTCCGGCAGGCGCCTCTGGCGCTGGGACGGGGTTTTGTGGGCAAGGGCCACTTGCGGCCGCATTGGCGGGCGCACAGGCGCAGCGCAAGGCCCCGCTGCCGTGTCCGACGTCAAACTCCCAGACTTGTGGGCGACCGCAGTGCAGGCAGCACTCGCCGGCAGCAGCGGGGACGTAGTAGTAATAACAATAATAGTACTAGTAGTGGTGGTAATAGTAGTGATAGTAATAGTGGTAGTAGTAATAGTAATAGTAGTAGTAATAGTACTAGTAATAGTAATAGTAGTAGTAGTAATAGTAATAGTAATAGTAATCGCAGTAATAGTAATAGTAATAGTAGTCGTAGTAATAATAGCAATAATAGTAGTAGTAATAATAATAATAGTTGTAGTAATAGTAGTAATAGCAATAGTACTAGTAGTAGTAGTAGTAATAGTAGTATTAGTAATAGTAGTAATAATAATAGTAGTAGTAGTGGTGGTGGTGGTGGTGCAAATAATTGCAGTAATAATAGCATTAACAATAATAATAGTAGTAATCATATTAGTAGTAATAGTAATACTAGTAGTAATAGTATTAATAATAGTAATAGTACTAGTAGTGGTAGTAG